>VZRR01000847.1:66243-162072 GCA_013398015.1 Oreocharis arfaki
GGGGGGCCGTGCGGGGCCGGGGGGGGGCCGTGCGGGGCCGGAGCGCAGCCCCAGCCCCCGTGTCTCTCTCTCTGTCTCGGTGCTGCAGGAGGAAATCCTGTGAATGTCATCGCGGGGCGGCGGGGCAGCGCGGCTGGCGACAAGGCTCCGCGAGCAGACAGCCTCTGCGGGGGCGGCGGGGGCAGAGCCCACCACCGGCACGCCACAAAGGAACCGGCCCTGCCAATGTCATCGGCCATCGAGAGGAAAAGCCTCGATCCTTCCGAGTAAGTGCGCGCTTTTTCTCCCCGGTGCCCGCGCTCGCCATCGTCCTCGGGAGCCTCCCGGTGCCACCCGTCCTCCCCGACGGAGCCGCCGCCGGCATTGTGTGCCCGACAGCCCCGCAGGGCTTCGGCGGCAGCCCCCGCCGCTCCGACCCCCCTTCCCCCGCCGCGGGGACACCCGACTGCCCCGGCCCCGCGGGGCTGACGGTGGGGGGAGCTTGGGGAGAGCCCCCCAAGTTGTGGGAAGGAGCAGCCGGGAGCAGAGGGGCGCAATTCCCCCCGGGCACGGCATCTCCCACTCGCTCATCCCACCGCGGGGTGGTGGGGATGCTCGGCGAGAGAGGCAGCATCCCGCTTCCCAAGCTTGGAGGTTTTCCATCCGAGGGACCCTCTCTGCCCCATCCCCGATCTGCCCAACTCGCTGCAGCCGAAAGGTCAGGGCTGTTATCTGCGGGTGCCCAACTTCCACGTTTTCATAATGCAACTTCCAAGAGCTCGTAGAAAGCTTTGGTGGGGGCTGGGTGTTCTGCTAAGGGCATGCAGACAGACTTGATGGACGGGATGTAGAAGATGAGAATTTCCCTCCCGGGATTTCCCACTCAGGGAAAGGACCGGCTCCCGTGTCCAGATCCAGGCTTTCTCCCGGGCTGTGCTCCCGCTGTCCCGTCCCCGCTGCACACCCAGGGATGGTAGCTCAGCACAGACCCAGGGTCACTTCAGCCCTGTACGTGCTAATTAACTGCACTTAGGCTTGTCTGAGATCGCGATAAGAGAGAAGAAAAAAGAAATACAGTATAAAATCTCCGTTTCCAGATAACGCTTAAAACATCGCTCTCAGTAAATTGAGTCATTCGTGGTTTGTTTCCTGTGAGATACTAAAAATGCCATCGCTTGGAGCCCGGAGCGAGCACATGGGAGCTGCTGCTTTTGGGCATTAAATCACTTCATTCCATGATGTTTTACGCAGTACATTTTCTTTTATGCTGTTTTTTTAAAAATGCCAATCCCAGCTCCTAATGATGTCCGGCTTTCAACGACAAAGTTTTTTTAAATCTTTGTTTATTTACCTGCCCTGTGTTCTGGTGGCTTGAGTGCTGGCTTCGAAATCCACGGACATCAAAAGCCTGATGCGTAAACCAGGAATGCTGCTCTACATAAACATCCGTCGGGCTGTTCCGGAGCTTAGGGCTCTCAGAGAAACCTTGCCTTGGGATTCCCAAACAGCCCTCAGATGAAATATTTTGGGGTGCACTCCAGAGTTTCAAATAATGGATAATAAAAGATAATGATGTGTGCTTCCTTCTATTGGAAAGCTCTCAGAAGTTGTCAGCGTGTTAGGAAAGGGAGGATGCGGCCCAAAACGATAAATTTGGAAAAAGTAGGGCCTAATTGTGAGTTCCCCGTGATTTTAATGAAAACTCACAAGATGGAGAGCTGGCAGGAGAGGGGTGTTAAGACACAGCTTGCAGGGCACAGCAGTTTAAACTTAGAAGGGAGAAAGCAGAGCAGAATATAACCAGATAAATATCTCAGGGCTCAGCTTGCCTAAATAAAAACTGCAGGATCACTCTCTCGGCCCAGAAGTTCTTGACCAGAGGTCGTTCCTCCCTGCTGAAGAAAGTAATTTTTGCCCAGAAAACTGCTGATCCAGTAAATAAGCAGGAGTAAAACAATTTTTTTCCTGTTGCCTGCTGGAAACTGGGAGCAGAGCTTCTTCATCAGTGTAGGTCTCCTCTGCCCCCCACCAGCCCAGGGGAGGACAGACCAAAGACAGAAGCAAATTGCTCAGGGACTCTGTGCTGGAGCACTGATCCAATAATATGAAAAAATTTGGGGTCCACTGGGCTAGCCACAGGTTTGAAATGAAGCAAGTGCTTAAGGGATGGATCCAGCAGATTTTTTGATTGACTTCTCTGAGGTTTGAGTGAAGCCCAAAACATTACAAAACTGAGTTCAGGCACCATTCTTTTAAATTTTTGCCTTTTTTTTTTTTTTTTTTAATTTAAAGTTGTAAAATTACCCCAAAAGACACCAAAGTCCTTACGAGAGCAGCTTTGAAGAAATTTCTCGCTTCTTTTACCAGAATTATCCCAGATCTCCAAGCTTTTTAGAAAAAGGAACAACATAAGGTGCCTAAAGAGCCAGTGCTAATATCACTATAAAGACTTGTGCCTCCTTTCACTGATGGATGTGTAAATCCCAGATAATTGAGGGATGTTGGCATAGGCTCAGCCCAGGGGATTCATGTCCTTGGCTAAGGGAAAAAAGAAGTCCTGCAGCAACATGAGGTAAAATTCTGGCTTTATTAAAACCAGCAGCGAAACTTAAACCAATTGGGCCGCAGAATCAACTGCTGTATTTATTCATTCCGTGCTATTCTGAGAAGTGACACCCTCACACTTAGTCTCCAAATTTCCATTTCCCAACGGAAAGCGCGAAATCCCTCGAGTGCTTTTCTTAGTCCTGGTGCAAATGTCCAAAAAACAAGGACATCATCCCTGTCCTAAGCCGGCCGACCTCGCGATTTGTTTTGTGTTTCCTTCTCGCGCGGGTTTCCCGCGTCCAACGCCTGTCTCGTTCCCGCAGGGAGCCGGTGGATGAGGTGCTGCAGATCCCCCCGTCGCTGCTGACATGCGGGGGGTGCCAGCAGAACATCGGGGACCGCTATTTCCTGAAGGCCATCGACCAGTACTGGCACGAGGACTGCCTCAGCTGCGACCTGTGCGGCTGCCGCCTCGGCGAGGTGGGCAGGCGCCTCTACTACAAACTGGGCAGGAAGCTCTGCAGGAGGGACTATCTCAGGTACTCGTCCCTCTCCTCACACCCCTGCCCCGCTCCTTCCCGTCGTTTACTGAGCACAGCTGGGAATGAGGGATTCATTTGGAATGCCTCTCAAAGCCTGGCAGCAGTCACGGGTGTAGCAGCGGCTGCAAGCTCAGGTTTGCAGTAGGGGCTCCTGTCGTGGAATCCCTGAATCGTTTGGGTTGGAAAGGGACCTTACGGCTCCTTTTGTTCCAGCAGCCCTGCCACAGGCAGGGATACCTTCCACAAGGGCAGGTTGCTCCAATCCCCCTCCAGCCTGGCCTTCCAGGGATGGGGCATCTGCAGCTTCTCTGGGCAACCTGTGCCAGGGCCTCACCTCAGGGAAGAATTCCTTCCCAATATCCCAACTAAACACACCCTCTGCCACTTTAAATCCATCCCCCCTTGTCCCATCCCTCCATCCCTTGTCCCATCCCTCTCCAGCTCTCCTGGAACACCTTTAGGGACTGGATGGGGCTCTAAGGTCTCCCCAGAGCCTTCTCCACGGTGCACAGCCCCAGCTCCCTCAGCCCATCCTCATATTTTTGGGATTCATATGCAGATGTTTTTAGTATTGCTGGGATTCTTAAGTAAGTTATAGGTAAAACTAGAGATTATCTGTGTTGGTTAGATAAACAACTTGGAGTTGTTTATAGCTAAATCTTTAAAAAATTGGGGGGGAAGAAAAGCATTTTTGATGGAAATGAAAGCAGTGCTACACGTTGTGGACAAACCAGAATAATTTGATAATGTGAAGACTATAGAAAGAACTCCTAGGAGTCAGAGTCGTTGGCGTCTGTCATTCTGCACAGACCTAACCCCGTAGCTCCAGGTGAACCCTGCAGGGTCAGTGTGGCATGGTGGCAAGCAGAAATTGGGAAAAGGGGCTGGAATTCCAGCGATCTCCCACTGAGCTGGCAATGAACTGGTTCCCTTCATTGGTTTTAAGGAGTTCTGTGCTTCTCCCAGCCTTGCCTTGGAGCTGAAAGGTGTTTAAACCCAGGTGAGAGGTGAAAGATCATTTGGGGTTTTTAGCATTCTTAAGCCTGGTGCTGAATAAGCAAGAATTTGCACATTTTTAGAACCAGCTCCTACAAATACACTTGTTTTGGGTGTTTTCATCAATAACTCTCTGCCTGCCTGTTTTGCCAAAATTTGTAAGTAGGGGACTAATTGGAGACTAAAATATTTCACAAAAATTGATAACAAAGGATCTTTACATTCTTGATTAAAGTGTATTGATCTTTGCTGTGCTGGTTGTGTTCCATTTCTTCTCATGGATCCCTAAGGTGTCAGGAGGTTTGTGGAACAGAATAATGATATTTGGTATTTTTCCAGCCTTTTTACTGAAGGCTAATTTACCTGCCCATAAAAACTAAACCAAAACCTCAGTGGAGTTCCTAATTATGCTGTCCCCGAGCTTTGCTGATGGGAATTTTGCTGAGCAGAAATTAAGGACTGAGTTCTGCTAATGGGACCACTTGTAAATCCAGCAGTGATCCAGTGTTAATTACACTTCCCAGATACTTTTCATCTTAAAATGGAAGCAACAGGAAGTATGGCAATAAAATTAATGCATTTTGTTGCAGTGCAATCCAACGTTTTTATTTATTTAATAATGCAACAGATAATATCTTCCCTCATTAATGAAAAATTTGGCAACCTTTGTGCAACCTTAGCATTACTTTCACTGGGCAGAAGCAAACGCTGACACCTCCTGGTAGACAAAAGGAATTATGTTCTTTCCCCTTAAAAGTCTCTTTTAATTTACCAGGCATCCTTTTTCCAGTACAGAAGATGATATAAATCAGGCACAGCACATGCAAGAGACGTGTAGGAGGTGGGAAAACTCTTTCCATAATTAGTATGGAAGTTTAGAAGTCAAACTCAACGGGTGCATACACTGACCACATCACCTGTAGCATTCCTCCCTGTTAAGGAAAAAAAAATACCAGTATATTCATGCTTCTTTATTACTGATTTGACTTAATAAACTCTGCAGGGCATTCATTAGAGGCTCTTTTTCCTGGACAATATCATGAGGACCTCAGCAGGGTTTCTCCATGTGGATTAAAGAGCAGTCCACATCATAAAACTGTTTGGGCTAACATAGGTATCTAGGGAGGTCTTAGAACGTGTCCCTCTGAAACCCATCAGGAGTGCCTTCATGGATATAGAAATGATTGAAAGAATTTCCAATGTGGAGGCACAGGCAAAAGGCAGGAGAGCCTTAGACCATGACTCGTCTCAACTCCTTTCTGTAAACTACAGAGCAACAGCTTAATTTGCCTTTTGCCTTTCTTAAAAGGCAAAAATTATCAACAAAAGGTAATTTCTGTCGATCACAGAAGTGGAAGTGTAAGTACGGCACAACTTTATAAAGTGCTCTGGGGAACCTTTGCTCCCCCAATTCAGGATGAGGTCATTGATCAGAGAAGTCAATTATATTGATAGATTTGAATAGATTTAGATTGGATATTAAGGAAGAAGTCTTTCCCTCTGAGGGAGGTGAGGCCCTGGCACAGGGTGCCCAGAGAAGCTGTGGCTGCCCCATGCCTGGAAATGTTCAAGGCCAGGTTGGACAGGGCTTGGAGCAACCTGGGCTAGTGGAAAGGTGTCCTTGCCCATGGCAGGGGTGGAACTGGATGGACTCTAAATTTCCTTCCAACCCAACCCATTCTGTCACTTTATCCAAGGTGAGGACCTTGGATTTTCTGTTTCAGTTTTTGGTGTTGCAAAGTTTCCAGCTCTGCTCGGCGGCTTTCCAGGTGACCTCCCTCTAACTCAGCACTGGTCCTAATGGATCAAGGATGTCGTGCTCTCGTTTCCATTGTGTCTTCCCCAGCTGGCCAGCAAGGGAGCTGTGCTCACCTCTCTGCCGTGTCGTTCCAGGCTCTTTGGCCAGGACGGGCTGTGCGCCTCCTGCGAGAAGCGGATCCGGGCCTACGAGATGACCATGCGGGTGAAGGACAAGGTGTATCACCTTGAGTGCTTCAAGTGCGCCGCCTGCCAGAAGCACTTCTGTGTGGGGGACAGGTACCTCCTCATCAACTCGGACATAGTGTGCGAGCAGGACATCTACGAGTGGACTAAGATCAACGGCATGATCTAGCACGGACGTGCCTGGCGCTCTGTGACGGACACCCCCCGCGCCCAGCCGCACCGAGGACATCATCCCTTGAGCTGTGGGCTTTGAAACGGGGTGGGGGGGAAACACCACGCAGTCGGCCCTTGGCAGGCAGTGCTACGTAGAATGTAAACTACACCCAGGTGAAGGAGGGGGAGCAAAGCAATAGTAGCTAGACTGACTCGTGTCCGCAGTACGGACGGTAACTGACATCGGCTGGCAGCCGGGGACACACACAGCATCGTGACCCATCCTCCCAGCTGCAACGGAGTAGGGACTTCTGTAAAGAGATGTTATGGCGTTGTCACCTGCAGACTAGGATTGTGCAATTGGGTTTTCTTTTTTGTCTTGTTTGAATCACTGAGTTTAGATGACAAGCCCCCACAGGAGGCGTGACGAGGAACGCTGGAAGGAAGGAGCCATCCCTCACGTGGTCATTCCATATGGCCTCACACTTTGGGTGGGAGAGGAAGCAGCAGGAGGGTGGGGCTTATTTTTGCATGGATTTTTTCTTTTTCCTTTGAGAATGAACAGTGCATCCTCTAGTCCCAAACTCTTTTAAAAAACCCTGCTGAGTAATTGTTTCTGGGCACTGCTGTCTCGAGATGTTCCCCAGATCATTTCTATACAAATATAAATCTAAAGAGTTGTTCAACTATTTTATTAACTTAGATTATATCAATAAAATATTTGTTGTGTGTAGTAAGGCTCTGCAGCTTTAATAAAAATAATGAAAGATTTGAGTGTTGTTCTTTCTCTTTCTTTTTTGAGTTGTGCTGGGGTTTTTTTGTGTTACTAATTTTTTTTTTTTTTTATAGCAGGGTTTCTACTCTTTGTGTACAGCTGGATCCACTTCAGGTTGTGTTTCAAAGCACAAATGTGAGAACACTGAGGGCTCAGTAAATCCTGTGTTCTTCATGCTAAGAAATTAGATTGTGCTGTAGGAGAAATTAGCGTTGTGTGACGCCAAGGCTCTTTAGTGTTTATGAGGAGGTTTTTGAGGCTGGTTCTGGGTGTTTTGCAACAGATTGAGTCTATCTGATCTCGGAGATTGTGTAAGATTTGGGTCTTCTAGAAAGGTAGCTCATCCTGATTTTGCTCTGGATTATGGAATCCAGGATAATATCACTAGAGCAAATAATGCTAGTATTTAGAACCATATTCTCTCCAACTTATTTTTCCTGGGGTGAATAGTCTTAAGTTTCTTCTTGCCTGAAAGCTGTTTCATGCCTCTGATAAACTCTTACTTCTCATCTCTGGTTCTACATTATTCTTTCTGAGAGTGGGACTAGAACTGCACTAAAAATGAAAGGCTTTCCCACGACCGAGCCAGTCTGGCACCCACTCAGAAGGTGCCTGGCAGGTCCATTCCTTCCATCACTACTGACACATCAGAAATAGCACCAAAACCTATGGATATCTACTTGACTATTCTCAATAAACTTGTCACCCAGGGGGTGTCCCATCCACTGATCAATGGCAACGTTCTGCATTTTACAATGGATCTTCTGAGAGCTCTTTTCTTGCTTTTGTCGTCACAACTAGAGCTGGGGACAAACCCTTTCAATCTTGTTACCAGTGGAACTGGAAACTACACCTAACGAGATCATGCTTGGAAAGTGTAGTTTGAGGGCGCTGATATTTAGCTGTTTTCCAGTGATATGCTGACCTCTGGAGGCCACAGGCAGATGGTTATAATCATAATTATTAGCCTAAATTCCTGCCAGCAGAGGCAAGAAAAGGCAAGGAAAATACACCTATCAGCTCTCTTCATTCACAGTGGCTCCTTGCAAATCTTCTGTCCAGCTAGAAGCAAAGCCTAAACTAATTAATGAGTTCATTTGCACAGCTTGGTGGGTGTACCCAGGATGCTGAGCGAGGGTGCAGGTGCACAATGGTTCTTCAAGTTGTGTCACACGTTCACACAGCACGAGCAGTAACAGGGCTGATTTTCATGATTCCACCTCACAGAGAGCTTTGACTGAAAATTTAATGCACGGGGCATCGTTTACATCCGGGCTGAGATCAGGGAAGAGCGTCAACAGCTCAGGGAGACCTTGTAGTTTTGCACTGAGTAGACCAAGACTTGTGTTTTGCTCTCACCTCAGAGAGTGACTTTTGGCAAGGTAGTTCAAGGTTTTGCTTTTCATTTGCCCACCTGTAGAATGGAGATGTTCTCAGTTTTTCCATTAAACTTCCCAATGCAAACGCACTCATTGTTTTATGTAAGGTCTAGTTTACACAGGGCAAGACATTTTTTAGACCTACTTGTGAAAGAAGGGTCCACAGTGGGGATCATTTTTTTATAAGACCGCCAGTTTTATTCATGTTATTATAATATTATTATTATATTGTAAATATTATTTATTTATTCCGTGTAACTTCAGGAAGAGCTTAAGCTGAACTGGAAAGTGCCAGAAGCGCCTCCACCTGAGCAGCAGTATTGCTCTACCCAAATAATTTTACCAGACTGTTGCTGAACGTTTCCCTGACAGATTCCCATCGCTTGCTCTCTGAATCCAGGAGGACAGAGAGCAGATTTCTCTTGGAATTAGTGCAAGCGACACTTTACTTCATCTCAATTATGCGCCTCACAGTAAGGACTCTCCTCTGGAAGAACAAGAAAATAAAATGTCCCCAAAACAACCGCAAAAATGAAAGCAAAGCTGGTTTAAAGTCCTAAGCAAAAAGCACAAAAATCTGAATATGACTTCATCACTGATACTCAAATGCGTCGTCCTTTCCATGTGCTCACTATCAGCAGTATTTTAAAAGGCGCATCATCCGTCAAGATTCCCCTTCTTTGTCCCCATTATTCAGTGTCATGGCAGGAAGATGAGAGCATTACCATCGATATCACTTTTTTAATTCCCTGCCCTTGAATAAGGGCAATAAGAGCCCTGCATAATAGAGTTTTCAGGGGAGAGAGTAAATGGGAATCGGTTGTTAATTCAATACAGGATCCAGAAGCCGTCTCTCCCTTCTCTTTTCTCAAGGTAATACTCTGCCTCCAATTGTCATTATAGCCGAGAATGAAATTATTTGAATTCTGGACACATCAGCACAAAACCCAAGACTCCCTGCCAATTTCGTTGCCTGCTTGGAAGAGAACATCAGAGAGCATCACTCATTTATACGACTGCCAGCCTGAGACTGTAAATTCAGAAAACAAGGAGGCCTCAGGTGCTGCACTTTAACAGGTCTTTCTGCTCCTGAATCACCCCCCCCTTTGGCACCCCCAGCACACACAAGGTAACATTTTATCTCTGAAAGGCAAAGCTTTCAAGCATCTGCCAGAGCACACGCTCTGTACGGCCTGAATGTGAATTGAAAATGAGACTATTAAGTTTATTAATTGGTATCAGCGACTTAAGGCTTTGAAGGAGATTCATGGCACTCGGGAAAATAATCTATAAAGATTTTTGTTGCTCTAAAAAGACAGTGCAGCATCAGCTTATTTCACTTGCAGCAGGTTCATCTCTTTTATGGAGCACGTACTGCACTGCAGGCAAAGGGAATTTTAATGGACACTGGAAAAAATTATCTATTCCTCTGTCCCACAACAACTGAAAAAACCATAAAAAGACACAGAACAGAGAGATTGAGATCCGGTATCACAAAACATTTAAGGCGCCATAATTAAATTAAGATTCAGAAGTCTGTCAGTGAGATGAAGATTAAACCGGCAGAAAGCTGAACCGTGTTTGAAGCAACTTGTTCCCTCCTGCTGAGGGTTGCTTTGTACCAGGCTAATGAGAAGGCACATCTCGGGAAGGTTCCTAACACACCAGCAGATCTCTGATGGTAATTAATCAACGTGGTTTGCAGGAGCATACACCACGTGCCGTTTTCAAGTGCCTCGCAAGCATTAATTAATGCGTTTTTGTGTTTCTCACTCTCATTTTAAGCCACAAGCCCTGCCCCATAGCAAGCCATGCGCGACAAATTTCGATTTTTTAAAGATCTTCAGGGAAGTGATTTTTCTTTTTTTTAACGAAAAAACTGAGTGCGGCTTTTGCTAAATGCTCTGTGATCACCTCTGCTCTGTATCTGGCGTATTCTGGTTACATTTACAGCTTGGCAGAAGGCAGCAAAGCCTGCAACCACGGGGGAATGGACTGCAGGGAAGGTTGGTTCCTGTGGAGGTGCTGGAACTGGAGGAGAGACAACAAGGAATGTTGTAACAGGAAGCGACTAGGGTGATGGAAAGCTGTTGCTCTGTGGTGTTGAGAGAGAAATGGCTTTTGAAAGCCACGACCCAAGAGAAACAACTCCTTCTGTAGTCCAGTAGCTCTGTACCAGCTACATTTCATGTGACTCCTGAGATGTTTCCTCTTTGGGGCTTCGGTAACTTCTTGGGTTGGTTGGTAAAAAATTCATAGGGTTTTGGTTTTCTCCTCTCCTCAGATGTGTCTTGCATCTTGTCCCAGGCAACTTCACCAATGTATTTCATAACCAGCTGTGAGCTGGTTTTGAGCTACAGAAATGCTTTACTCATTTACTTATATTTTAAAGAAATAATCACAATAAAAGTGAAATTCTCCTACAATAAGGCACGTAGTATTCAGTCTGGCAGGGTGACAGCTCCCCAAAACAGTGCTTATCATGTTGCTATCTCATTAAAAAGACCCAAGACCTGCAATCATCAACCTAAAGATGCTTTGCAACACCGGGAAACTCTTGGTAGGCTCTAAGATAAGGCTCCATCAAAACGTGGCTGTGATTTTTCTGCAGTCCATGGCCGCGAGCGAGCGCCAAACGAGCCGTGATGCAGCCACCCTGGAATTCCTGGAGCTGGCCCAGCAGCGAGTGCGACCCAACACGCACGAGAAGCGTGCTGTCCAGCTGATAAGGAAGCGTGCATCAGCAAACACGGCTTGTTTATCCCGTAAAGACTGCTTTGGAGGAGTGCAAGCAGAAAGAGGCCGGGTCTGCACTACACAGATAAGAGCTCTGACCAAAAGGACGACCAAAGGTCGCACCAGGCCTCCTGGAAACTCCCAAAGAGAAGCTTTCAGTGGGAATGGATGACTAAGGGAATTGCAAAGGGCTTCTGGAGGCTTTTATCTCTGCGCTACCTCTCCAAATCCAGCTCAGCACTTCAGTCATTTGTTGTTGCCATGCTCTGATGAATGTGCTCTGGCTCGAGGAGTTGGTAGCTAAAAAACCCCACCACTGCAACCGTGACTGACTGCCCACCTCGTTAACAATCTCAGCTAATGACCTAAGGACAGTGTGTGGAGCTGAAAAGTGAGCTGTTCTCTGGGTCATACATGAGGGGTTTTTTCAGGTCAGGAAAGACTCAGTAGCAGGAGTTTTCTCCAGGGATGCCTCATTATTCTCTATGTTCCTCAGGTAAAGGAAGACCTCCTGAGCTCCCACACAAAGCAAGCAAGGTCTCAGCACTTTCCAAGGGATCATGAAATATTCCTCCAGCCCCTTTCAGTGGGGTCTTTTGCACATCCCTTAGGCCATGAATCACATCACGACATTGGGAATCACACACAGTGAAATTGCTGGAAGTGTGTGAAATTAGAAATACTCTTGAGGCAAGAGTCGTGCCTTTCTATGCCCTCCATGCTCTCTAAAGTAAAACAACTTTATTTTTGATACTTTCCCAGGTTAATGTTTCCATTTGTAGTAGTATCTTCTATTTGATTTACGTGAGAGGATGGTAGGAATAGAAAACCAACTTGGAGGTAAGCAACGCTGTGAAAGAATAAAACTTGGCTACGCCAGTTTGTGTCAACACGGAATCTTTGATCCGAGGAAAAAAGCCCAGTCTATCAACATCGCTCTCCAAGTGGGATTCCAAACTCTCCAAACATACATAAATATTTCAGACCTCTTCTGGAGCTAAGAATCTGAGACGAAAAGATTTGCTAATAACCAAAGACAAGCCTGAAGCCACAGAACACCTTGATTCAGAGCAGGGAGGACCGGGCATGGCTTTCTGATAACCTCAGGCAACTGATGCAGGCAAAAGCATCCATGTGGGAGATGGTCCAGAAGGACGAAAGCTGAGACCAGACTCCAGTTGCTTTGTAAGCACCAGATGAGGTCCATTGGTTGATTTGTGGAGATTCCTTGGACTGCATTTGACTGTGGAGCTTCCAAGGCTAATTTAGCGCTGTGTGAGATTAGGGAGGGATGTTGTTGGTTTATCCCGGGTTTATGTGGCCGTAACAAGGCTGGGGTTTTTTCAGCTGCCGTTTCATTGTGTCAGGAGGCAGCTCAAAGCTGTGCTCTGCCAGAAACCCCATTTGTTACTAAAATGTCCAACAAGCTCCCGTGCAATACTTACTCACGTCGACATTTCCCCAAAGTTCTGGCTCTGATCCCTCCCTGTCATCTCCCACATCTCATCTGAGATTCGCTCTTGTGAAGCCTAAAGATGTGATTTGTTATCAGTTCACATGTAAATGCCCCACTGTTCAAAGGACTGCTGAACTGTCTTTTATGTTTGTGTGATTCACTGGAGTCACCGCAGGATCGTACAGCTCCCGCTTTTAATTTTCTCACCCTGCTCCTTCCGTGTTCTTCATTACAGTCACTCCTCGTGTTCTGGTTAATTTTACATGATCAGATTTCCAAGCCAAGATCACCGCCTGGTTATTCCTGTGTAAGCCCTGACCTTATTGCACCTTTGCTACAGCAAAGAACAAACCCAGTAAGAACAGTATAGTAACAACACAAATTTTCTGGACCTCACCTTCTTTCTCGTTACCAATTCCCCAAGCTGCCGCCTCCCCTCAAAGTCTCAGTTTTGCCCACGTATTAACGTCCATTTAGAGCACTAAAAAGCTGATCTTGTGCAAAACAGACCATTCCCAAAAACCTTAGCGCATTAGTTGAATTTCCAGAGACGCTCAGCACCCGGTGGTGAAGATCCCCAGTGTGTCGTTTCATTAGATTTTCAAGAAGTAAAAATAAATGAAGGATGCTAAAAGCCTCATCATCTCTCACGGATTAAACATGGCATGCGCTGAGCAATCTTGAGAAATCTTCAGCCTGACGAGTACCTCTGATCTATTTGGCCATTTGGGCTCCACGACTGGTGATAATGGAAGAAAAATTAGGCTCCATTATTAAAGTGGAAAAGAACCTTCATGCCTAGGCTGAGCTGGGAAAATTCCATGATGACTTACTGGTGTCACAGTTTCTGCAGCTGCCAGTTATCCGATGGAGGATGCGAAGGCTGCTGTGGGTAAAACATTGAAATACTGCAATTTTATGTGGGTTTATGTTTGCTTTTGGTTCTGTGGGTTTTGTTTGGTTGGTTGCTTCCTGTTTTGTTGGTTTTGGTTTTTCCCTTCAGTCTCAGGAACAGGTATTTCTGTTTTACTATGCTTTTTTTCGTAATTGTTAGGATATCTATTAGGAAAGTAAAATGCCAGCCATTCCTGCACTTGAGGAGCCTCTAGCCTGACCAGGGGTGATAATCAATTTTTGTAACTAACTCCTATAGCTCCTCCACCTCCATCTTCACCACTGCCTAAGCCCTTGAGTAACACCTTGGATCTGTGCAAGTGCTAGAAGCAAAACTATCCAGGCTTTTGGCAACACCTGACAGAAATACAGAATTATGCACCTTCTCTTGGCTCTGCATTATGAGATTTTCACGGGCCACAAACCCAAGGACAAACACGAGTAGTATCATTTTATTACCATTTAAAATACACTTTTGCTATTGTGTTTTCTCCTCTACAGGGAACTTTACAATTACAGAAATTATGCAGGACAAAAATCTCTCCAGCAGCTAGCAATAGCGCAGTCATAAAACCACCCCCTTGTTCCCTTTCCCAGTTCTTATCTGAGCGGTGTTGCTACGACAATGAATTGTTTCATTAAAATCCTACTGATACTGGAAAAACACGAGAGAAAAGACAAGAATTTCTAGTGTAAAATCATGCAGAAGAAATAATTTGTTCTTTCAAATAAGAATATTTGACTCACTAAAGGTGAGGGGCAGAAAAAGAGTACTGTCTATTTTTTGTGCAGCTGTCACACATTGTGTGGTTTTTTCCCTATAAAATGTGATCCTGAAGATGCAACACATTTTTTTTATTATTCTATTGAACTCAGTAAGTTTATTTTCCCATTCTCAGTTTTGCCCACTTATTATTGTCAATTTAGAGCACCAAGAAGCTGATCTTGTGGAAAGCAGACCATTCCCTGACCAAAAGACCTTTAGCACATTAGTTGAATTTCAAGAAGACTGAGGGCTGAGTTCTGACGGTCAAGTTTCTGAGTTGTGAACTCTGAGGGCTGAGTTGTGAGGGCTGAATACAATAATACCAATTTTCTGGACCTCAGCTTTTCGTACTCCCAGTTCCCCAAGCTGCCTCCTCTTTTCAAAGTGTCACTTTTGCCTCCTTATTATTGTCCTTTTTAGAGCATTAACAAGCTGATCTTGTGAAAAGCGAAATTTCCCGGACTAAAAACCCCTTAGCACGTAAGCTAAATTTCAAGAGACCAAGGGTTGAGTTCTGAGGGCTGAATTCCGAGGGCTGAGATTTGAGTAATAGAACAACACACATTTTCTGGACCTCAGCTTCTTTCTCACTACCAATTCCCCAAACTGCCTCTTCCCCTCAAAGTCTCCATTTTCCTCACTTATTGTTGTCCATTTAGAGCACTGAGAAGCTGATTTTGTGGAAAGCAGACCATTCCCTGACCAAAACCCCTTGGCACATAAACTGATTTTCAAGAGACCAAGGGCTGAGTTCTGAATTCTACGGATTGAGTTCTGAGGGTCGAATTTTGAGTTCTGAGGACCGGCAGCTGAGTTCTGGTTCGGAGTTCTGAGGGCTGATTTAGGAGCTCTGAGGGCTGATTTAGGAGCTCTGAGGGCTGATTTCAGAGTTTTGAGGGCAGAGTTGTGATGGGCTGAGTTTGGAGTCCTGAGGGCTGACTTGGGAGTTCTGAGGGCTGATTTGGGAGTTCTGAATTCTGAAGGCTGAATTTTGAGTTCTGAGGGCTGATTTGGAAGCTCTGAGGGCTGATTTGGGAGCTCCGAGGGCTGATTTGGGAGTCCGGAGGGCTGAATTCTGAGAGCTGATTTTGGAGTTCCTGAGGGCTGAATTCTGAGGGCTGATCTGAGAGTTCCAAAGGCTGGTTTGGGAGTTCTGAGGGCTGATTTTGGAGCTCCGATGGCTGAATTCTGAGAGCTAATTTCAGAGTTTCCCGAGGGCTGAATTCTGAGGGCTGATTTCGAAGTTCTCAGGGCTGAGTTCTGAGGGCTGATTTGGGAGTTCTGAGTTCTGAATTTGATCTGATCTCCAGTTCTGAGAGCTTATTTTGGAGTTCCTAGGGCTGAGTCCTGAGGGCTGACTTGGGACTTCCGAGGGCTGATTTGGGAGTTCTGAATTCTGAGGGCTGAGTTTCGAGTTCTGAGGGCTGATTTGGGAGCTCCGAGGACAGATTTGGGAACTCCGAGAGCTGATTTGGGAGTTCTGACGGCTGAGTTGTGCACTCTGAGGGCTGATTTGGGCTGAATTCTGAGTTCTGAGGGCTGAGTTTCAAGTTCCGAGGGTTGATTTCGGAGCTCCCAATGGCTGAATTCTGAGGGCTGATTTCGAAGTTCTCAGGGCACAGTTCTGAGGGCTGATTTGGGAGTTCCGAGGACGGAATTCTGAGGGCTGATTTGGGAGTTCTGAGGGTTGATTTGGGAGTTCTGTGAAGGCTGAGTTTTGAGTTCTGAGGGCTGATTCGAGAGCTCCGAGGTCTGATTTGGGAGTTCTGAGGGCTGACTTGGGAGGTCTGAATTCTGAAGGCTGAGTTTCGAGTTCTGAGGGCTGATTTGGAAGCTCTGAGGGCTGATTTGGGAGCTCTGAGGGCTGATTTGGGAGCTCTGACAGCCGAGTTCCGCGTTCTGAGGGCTGATTTGGGAGTTCTGAATTCTGAAGGCTCATCTCGAGTTCTGAGGGCTGATTTGGGAGTTCTGAGGGCTGAATTCTGAGGGCTGATTTGGGAGTTCTGAGAGTTGATTTTGAAGCTCCCGAGGGCTGAATTCTGAGGGCTGATCTGAGAGTTCCAAAGGCTGGTTTGGGAGTTCTGAGGGCTGATTTCGGAGTTCCCAGGGCTCAGTCCTGAGGGCTGATTTGGGAGCTCAGAGGGCTGATCCGGGAGTTCTGAGGGCTGAATTCCGAGGGCTGATTTGGGACTTCTGAGTTCTGCCGGCTGAGCTTCGCGTTCTGAGGGCTGATTTGGGAGTTCTGGATTCTGAAGGCCGATCTCGAGTTATGAGGGCTGATTTGGGAGCTCTGAAGGCTGAGTTCTGAGGGCTGATNTCTGAGTTGTGAGGGGTGATTTGGGAGTTCTGAAGGCTGAGTTCTGAGGGCTGATTTGGGAGTTCTGTGAAGGCCGAGTTTCGAGTTCTGAGGGCTGGTTTGGGAGCTCCGAGAGCAGAATTCAGGAGCTCCGAAGCCTGATTTGCGAGCTCCGAGGGCCGGCTCGGTAGTTCCGAGCGCCGATTCCGGAGCTCCGAGGATGCCGCGGCGCCGCCGCCCTCGGGAGGCGCTGCCCCGGCGGCGCGGAGGGAGGCGCCATGGGCGGCGCGTCCGGCGGACGTCTCGCAAGATGGCGGCGCCCCCGGACACGGAGCCTTCCTCCGCCCTCAGCCTGGAGCTGCTCCCCACCGACCCGCTGCTGCTCATCCTCAGCTTCCTCGACTACCGGGATCTGGTGAGGTACGGGCGGCCCGGGGGGATGGCACGGGCGCGGCGGGCGGAGCGCTCCCCGGGTATGCGGGGAAAGGGTTTGGCTGCCTGCGGAGGAGCCGCAGTGTGGAGGACACGGCCTGAGCACCCTTCCCTTCTAGCAGCAGCGGGCTTTCCCCCCTTTTACAAAATGAAATGTTCCCTTTTGCTGAGAGGGTGGTGAGGCCTTGGCACAGGTTTCCCAGAGAAGCTGTGGCTTCTCCTTGCCTGGAAGTATCCAAGGCCAGGTTGGACGGGGTTTGGAGCATCCCGGTCTAGTGGAAGGTGTCCCTGCCCATGGCAGGAGAACTGGTTGATCTTTAAAGTCGCTTCCAACCCAAACCATTCAATGAATCTGTTTTTCTCTCCCACCTCATTATATATTGGCTTTGTTTGTACCTAAATGAAGCAGTAACTAAATTGGTGAGATCAGTATTTCCCCGAAACTTGTGTTTCTACAGGCAAACAAAGGGTGGTCTTGTTGCTGGTAAATGTATCCCACCGTTTGAGGAAAACCAAACGAAATTAAATAGGGTGACTTTTCAAGGAGAAAAAACGTGAATGGAAGTGGCAAGTGCTTCTTGGGCTCGGTGGCTGAAGGGTTGTGAGTCATACAGTGAAGATGAGAATGTGGTTTTAGGTAAAACCTCATCAGTCAGGTGCAAGGTTTGGCTGAGATTGAAATCACAGTGTTTAATCAAAGAGGGAGGAGTAAGTGTAAGAAGAAAACAGAGTATTACCAGAAATGTGGGGGTTTTGGTTTGGGTTTTTTTATTTCCCCTAATAAATATTAGTCAAGAATGGTAGGACATCAGGGAGAATTCTGTTAGGATATCAGCAAAAAAGAGATTAAGCATAAGCAAAAACTGTAACAGTTGTTATGGTGGCCCTTACGTATTTGGTAATGTGCCAACTTTTCCATTGTTTATGTAATTAGTGAGAATGGCTTTAATTGCACTTTTATCATGTTTGAAGCCACATGTTCCTATGATGTTGTGACTTCCTTCCAGAAATTGCAGGCTTGATTGATAAACACCAATACCATAGATTTCTGCAAGGGCTTTTTTACTTTGGGATATTTCAGTTCCCCACCCCCCAAAAATTTTAAAAAATCCCCATATCATGAAATTTTTGCACAGCCAGGTGTCCAGGTGTGAAATGAATGTGTTTGTGGGGGTGTGGATGGAAAGGGTAAGGTCAGGGAACACAGGAGAATCACTTTGTTGAGGTTGATTTTGAGATACAAATACAATTCTAGTTTAAACAGTTTATAAAACCCCAGAAAAGCAGTAACTGGAACCTTGTTTGGCACCCTCATGTGGGGTATTTAGATGTTCATCACAGCCTTTGAAACGCACACTTGCCACTTTAGAACAAGCTACCAGAGGGGAGTGATGTTGCCACATCTAAACTGATGGTATCTTCTGGAGAGTTTCTTCAGAGTTTGTTATCTAAACAATTTAAAGTGGAAAGTAAGTTTGTAATACTCAAACTGTATAGTTTCTATAGCTTTCTGTGGAAAAGATAAGGCAGAGCCTGACCATCCAGATAAGAAAGGGACTTAAATCATAGCTAGCCTGTGCTACTGGAATGCTTTCCACCGATGGAATGGAGTCATGCTGGAATCTTTCAGGCACTGTTTACTCTGGTGTCGGTCTAGGATGACCTGGTTTACAAAAGTACTTAATTGCTGCCAGTTCCTAAGTGTGTGGAAAAGTAGCTCATGACTTACACAGCTGTGATGAGGAGTTTTAACCATTGCTAGCCCAACTCTAAAAGCACAGCTAAATCATTTTCAAACTCTGCATTTATTTCATGAGAGTGTGATGTGTGATACAGCAGTTCTTCCTGTTTGTTTTGCTGCAATCAAATTTAATGATTTTATATTTATAGTTGCTGCTATTTGAATCAAAGATTAAATCAGCTATCAAGCCATGATCCGCTGTGGAAAAGACACTGCAAAAAATACTGGCTCATTTCAGAGTAAGTGGGATTGTGTTAAGTCTTTTTTTCCTATGAAAAAGAATTTCTAAGACATGTTGTTCAGCCGAATTTCAGTCCATCTCACTGTGTACTTTTCCAACTGATACTTTGTCAGCTTCTCCATAGCTAAGAAGAGCTGAGTAATGAAGGATGTGAATTAGCTTTTCACCAGCTCTACGATTCACTGCTAGACAGAGCTCTGTTCAGAAGGCACTCTGTGTAAAGGAGTATTGTTTCTAAATTTTCCCAAAAGTACCCCAAATGTTTCCTAATTCTGTTCCAACTTGCTGCTGAATAGATGCTGGAATTAATTGACTTTGTGCAGCTTCACATGGCACGGAGTGTTCCTGGGTTAATGTTATGCATCCGGTTCCTGCCAAATAACAAATACCAACTCCTCGGGCTCAGAAGACGCTTGAAGCCGGCATTTGAACACGTTTTCTTCATGTCCCCCTAGGGAGGAAAAGAACCGCCGGAATCAGAGCTGGAAAGCCATCTTCACCAGCACCTACTCTGATTTAGGAAGATACATCCACTACTATGCCACGTTGAAAAAAGCCTGGGATGACCTGGAGAAATACTTGGGGCAGTGGTGTCCCCGCATGATCAGCTCTCTGAAAGGTACCCTGGCACACCTGTGAGGCACACCTCAGTGAGTGGGTTGGCTCACCCAGCCCTGCCTCTTATTAAGCCTCGTGCTGCTTTCATGAAAGGCGTGTGCCTTAATTAGCAGAGTCCTGAAAGTCAGGTAGATGTGCTCTCCCTCCCTTGGAAACACAGGCAGAGTCCTTGCCCGGTTCCTACTGCTCCACACATTCTCTGAAATCAAGGTGATTTTTTTTTTTTCTAGTGACCAGTCTGTCTTTATCACACTTCAAGGTTGCTGTGACCTATTGTTTGTTATTTTTTAGTGTAGTAGCTCCATTACTTCAAGGCCGTGCTGGTGTGATTTTATTTGTGAGGTTTTCATAAGACCTAATTAAAACTGTGTCACGTGAAAGCAGACATTCTAATCTGAAGCCAAACAAAAAGGAAGTTGTTGGGTTTTATTTTTTTCTGTAAGTTGTACTGTGGTCCAGTGGTGGAACAATAGTTCTTCCTTTTTTTTAATCCCCTCTAAGATTCTATTTTCAGTCTGTATTTTAATACTTGAAGTACTTCCAGTATTCTAAGTCATAAATCACAGCTACAGTCAGTTTGGGCTTTTCTGGTATAGGGGACAAAAAAGCTTTTACATTTTCAGCTGCGTTTCAGTTTTCTGTGTCTAATTTAATTTAGACCATGCTGTCTAATTTAACCTGCTCTGTGAAATTAAGAGACAAATGATCTCTTAAGAGACCATATTAATATGAGACAGATTATCTCTTTCCTATTTAAATCTTGCATTTTCTTGGTTTGCTTGGATAGTGCTGGATTCCTATGTTTTGCTGAGTGCTTTTGAAGGTAGAATGTGAAGCTTTTATTTATGTACAGAAAGACAAAAATAAATTTCAAATTACCGATTTCCACACTTACATAATGATGGCAGGTTTTAGATAAAATTTAGGCCTTTTTCATACAATTTGTAAGGGATGTTGTTTCAATGAATTGTTAATTTATGTCCTGTTAATGAAACAGATGAGTATGAAAAGGATTTTTAAAAAATTGATTGGAACAGACCACAGAGGCCACCCAGTTGATTTTTGCTGGAAGTGAGGGTGCTGGAACTCCCCTGAAATGTAAGAATAGTTCTTCTCCACCCCTTTCTGTTGTTGATTTGAAAATCCCCTTTTTACAACCCATTTATTGCTTCAGATTCCGAGTGTGTGGGGGCTGCAGCCAACATTTCTGTGTCACTAATTGACCTGCAAAAATGAAAGAAGCAACGCTTAGGGTGATGAAGGAGTAAAATCAATACTGCCTGGAGGCTGTAAGGGGGACTGTTATTGGCAGTGTTGTGGGGAAAAGGTTCATTTCACTTCATATAAAGATTTGCTGCTTTCAGGCCTGTTGAGGTTTCACCGGACTGAGCTTGGTGCTCTATTAAATAATCAATTCAATGTCATCGTTTTCCTTTCAAATTTATGTGATATTCATTGTGTACCACCCAGCATACAGCAAAGCCACCAAATACCGACTTGAGTCCACGGTGGGTGGATGAGGGCATTTGCAGATTCCATGCTTCTCCATGATTTTCAGGTTTGAAATACCTGAAGTATCCTTTCCTTTGCAGAGAGCGCGAGGGAGGAAGATCTGGATGCTGTGGAGGCACAAATCCGCTGCAAACTCCCCGACGACTACCGGTGTTCGTTCCGTATCCACAATGGGCAGAAGTTGGTTGTTCCAGGGTAAGGACTGAAGGCTGCTTCCCAATTATTAATTCCTTTTGTGTTTCTTGGACACTTCACTTATTAGAAGGTGAAATGTCCCCCGAACTGGATAAATGAAGCATTTAAATGTATTGTGACTGAGTCACCGCTGAAGTGACACTTCCAGAATTGGCTGTCTTCTAATCTTGGAAGTAATTGGAAGCCCAGGGTGGATTTCTAATTGCTCTAATTACTCTTACACTTCCCTTTTTTCCTAGTGAGAACCCTTGTCAGTTTTTTGCAACAACTCAAACTTCCAGCTGTTAGACTTTTAATCATAGCACTGCAAGTTGCTCCCCTGAAGTTTGGCCTTTGTATTACAGAAGTAAAGTAGCCCCTTGCACTCTTCAGGCTTCATTCTTTAATGATTCTTTTTTTTCTTTAAAATGGTTAGGGAATGATTTAAAACCAGTTAGTCATGTTAAGGTAGAATCAAATTGTCAGCTGTGCATAAGTTTTCTCAGTAGAAGATTTTACAATTTTATGCAGTTTCAGCAATGAAAAACTCCCTTTTACATTAAGGCTGATGACCAAACAAAGTTTCTGGTCTTTCAGCTGTAGAAAAATCAGGTGTTTGAAGCACTTGATGAAGTGCTGCAAACATTAGCAAAAGATTGAAAGCTACAGCAAATCTTTGCAATGTCTGCAGGGAGGAATGCACTCCTATAGCTCTGCCAAAACCTTCACTCATAAAGAACGTGCAGCTTTCTCCAATTCGAGTGTTTTATGTGCAGAAGGGATATAGGAAACTGTTTTATGAAACCATAAGGATGATTTCTAGTTCTGTTTTCCAGGAGAGACTTTAAAATTTTTTAGAGAGGAGATAGGTGCCCTAGTTCTGTAGATTTCAGATGGTGCTCTGCAGGTTGTGTGCTTCCTCTCTTCCTACTGTTTCACTCCATGAAACTTTTACTGTAGTGGTGTGCCTATGGAAGGGCTGCAGGAGCAGACACAAGGCTCTGGGGAAGTCTTCCAGCTTGGAGAAAGGCTGCCAGGGGAAGGTGTGGTCCCACTGCTGGGGGATGAATACTGGGAAGATCAGGTGTAGGCAGTGGAAGTTTGTGCAGCAAGTTGTTAGGTCAGAAACAGAAGCGATGTGGGACTTGTCCTCGTTAGATGCTTCAGGTTTCTGTGTTGGGATGTTGGCACTGCCTCTGTAGAACGTGCTAATTCCAGGCAGGACTTCCTAAGGAGAAGGAGGAATGGAACCTGTTGCCCAGGATGGGATCAGCTTTTAGCACGCTGACATGTGGCAGCTTGCACCTGAGTCACTGCTTTCATAACACCAGTGGAAACTCAGCATCTGCAGGAATTTACATCTCATTTGCCTTTCCCTGGTGTTCCCAAGCTGGGAGTGTGGGTGTGGAGTGTACACTCAGGTTTATGAGCTCCTCTGACTGCTGGATGTGATGCTTACACAAAGCTAGGATGATGATGTGAACTAATAACCCTGGTTCGGCGTATGGATATTGGACTTGGATTTCACCCGAGTCCAATATGCATGTAGAGCATTGAAAGAAGCAGTTTCCAAAAGATTAAGAGGCAGCTTTGCCTTGTGAGTGGTGTCCCCTGTTTACATTCCCTGTTTTTGTTGTTCCAAGGCTGATGGGAAGCATGGCCCTGTCGAACCACTACCGCTCCGAAGACCTGCTGGACATCGACACGGCGGCCGGAGGCTTCCAGCAGAGGCTGGGGCTCAAGCAGTGCCTGCCCCTGACCTTCTGCATCCACACTGGCCTCAGTCAATACATGGCCCTGGAGAGCGTGGAGGGACGGAATAAATACGAGATCTTCTATCAGTGCCCAGTAAGGAAGATGTGTTTGTATTTCCCAGTGTGCTTTTGTGGTGATTGGTAGTGCAGGAGCCTTAGTGGGAGCTGTAAATTCAGTTGCCGTGGGAGCACTCATGGGGACAGGCATGTGAGTTTTACGTGTCTGAGGATCTCACTGGGGCTACAATGATGTGTCAAGCAGCCAGACTTCAGGTTTAGTGAATATAGGGGAAGTGTTCCCTGTGCTATTTGAATTTTAACCTTGAAAGTCCAGTGCTCTCTTTCTAACACATCCTTGAACTTCTTTCCCTTTCAGGACCAAACGGCTCGCAAACCATCTGCTATCGTTATGTTCATTACAGGTAACACTTCAGATAAAATATTCAAAATTAAATAGTCAGTGCAGGATCATCCAACATATTTAGAAGTATTCCACCTGGCTGGAAGGGTTAATCTTTGGCTTACCATGGGGTGGAGGGGAAGTTCCCTACACATCATTTCGCTTGGCATTTTGAAGGTGGCAGGTAAATAGATCCACTTCCTCCATTCAGAGCTGCTTTATACAAGGTTTGCATCTTGTGGATTAGTGGTAGGAGGGAGGATAATAAGCTTGGGAGTCCCTTAGAATTCCAAAAGATCAAAGGACAGCACACAGAGCTCATGCTCCAAGGAAGAAGTGGTAAGTACACTTAATCTAACAGGAGTGGGAGTACTTGATAACACTTCAGGGAAGGTGAGGATAATCGTTTCTTGGTAGCTCAGCTTCAATCCAGTTTTGAATCACTAATATTGACAAACAGTTGAACTCTGTACTTTTCTATTGAACTCTATATTGCAATGCTTGGAAGATTTATGGCTGAGAAATTCTTGTGCAGAGAGCTGGTATGTGAAACTCTCTTCTTTGAGAATGTGACAGCTTGAGTGTGTGCTTAGCAATCAAGCTGTTCCAAAATAATGGCTGTGGGTGTATGAAAAGTTGTTCTCAGACAATGGCTGCGAGTGTATAAAAATCCCAGAATGACATACAGCCTTATTCTTCTGAGGCTGTAGAGGACTGCAGTGTGTTTATGATTTATCCCTCTTTTAAAGGGGAGGAAATTCTGCAGTGTTCCTCAGAAGCTTTCCACATGGAATCCAGGTGATGAGACACACCACTGAAGACCTTGTTTATAATGTGAAATACATAGCTGAGAGACTCTTTGTTGGCTGTGTCATTTCTAGAGGATGCACCATTAACTCTTTGGTTCTTGATTGGTTTCTCCAAATTATCCTTGTTGGTAGAATGAACTGGAATATTGACTGACTCATCTCAGTTAGCCTGAGAGTTTGTTATAAAAGCAATCCAAGCTTTAAACTTTTTCCTTGAAGTATTTACTGTAATGTGCTTAGTGGTAAATTTTCCCATTCTTAGGAATGCTTTTCTTCCTTGGCATCTAGGTACATCCTACTTGGAATGGTTTACATCCTACGTAAACAAAGTTGTAACTGGAGGTTATCCTATCATCAGAGACCAGATTTTCAGGTATTGTGACTGGGATTTGTAACCTCAGTGCCAGGTTTTAGTGCTGCTGCTAAACATGCTCACCTCTTTCCAAGCAGTGTTGGGCATCTGATACAAAAGCTGGTGGTGGGGAGAGGCAAAAGCCCATGAAACTACTGAAAATAAACATGTAAACCAGAATGCTTAAAGCAGCTTTGTTTTTGTAACCAGAAGCTTCAGAGCTTGTAACTTTGCATTAATGGGACTGGAATTCTGCATTGTAAGTGATCTGAAGTTTAGCAAACAACATGGTATTTATTCTTTGTGCCATGAGTGTGTTTTTGCTGCAGGACTGTTCAAAGTTATTAAGAAACCAAATGTTTCGGCTAATTAGTCTCTTGAATATGTAAATAATCAGGACTTGTTCTGGTGTTTGAATCTTCATGCACTTCTGTATGCAATTTCTTCTAAATACAATCAAGAACCTTAATTCAGTCAAACTGGGATGCTGTAGAACCAAGTTCTTGGATTTGTAAATAAATTTGCTGCTAGAGTTTTTAGGTTGGTTTTTTTCTTAAATAGCATAATGACACAGCCTTATTTAAACAGTATGTTTATTAATATTAATTATTATTAATAATTGACTGCTTTATGTGTTGAGTTTTCTGTATTGAATGTGCAAAGCTGTTTGCAGAGTTAATGCTCTCCTCTCTGTAGGTATGTGCATGATAAAAAATGTGTTGCTACCACAGAAGATATTACTGTGTCTGTGTCCACCTCTTTTCTACCTGAGCTCAGTTCTGTACATCCACCACATTATTTCTTCACTTACAGAATCAGGTAAAAATAACTGAATTAATTCTCAGAATGCTGGATAGACCTATGGAATGTTCAAAGCAAATTTATGCACAGCATTCAGAAATGTTCTGAAATGAGCAGGATGTGCACAACATGCTGTAAACCCTAATCATTACCTGGTCAGGTACATGAAGTACCAGTCAAGCTGGTAATTGCTAAAATACAGTGATGGGTGGGGGAAAGAAGTTGCAGGCAGCTCTTGTGATTTATAAAGAAACAGACAGTGAAGCATGGAAATGGATCCTGCTACTGAGATTACCTTAGTGGGTGTTTTCTTCTCCCAGTCTGCTTGGTGATCCCAAGGGCACTAAAGCATTTCTTGGAAGGAGTGTGTATTAAGTATGTTCTCTGGGTTCTAGAATTGAAATGTCCAAAGATGCTCTTCCTGAGAAGACCTGTCAGCTGGACAGTCGATACTGGAGAATAACAAATGCCAAGGGTGATGTGGACGAAGTCCAAGGTCCTGGAGTAGTTGGTAAGTGAAAAATTACTAGAGGGAGTATTTAATGTACTTGTTATTAAAATTCTGTTTGTCAGGTTGTGTGGTTTGTATCAAAATCAGAGAAAAAGAGATGTGTCCACCTGTTCTGGCTTTCAAGTTGTTTTGTAAGGGGTATCTGAACATCCTGCTACTTCACTCCTCTCCAGTTTTTGATAATATCAATAATTGCTGAGAATCAATTTATACATCCACTGGGATACAGACTGATCTGCCTGAGTCTGTGGAGTGCAAGTCCTTTAGGAACTGCTAAATTGTAGTTCTCCATCAGTCCTTACTATAGTGATGTAATGTTTTACCCACAGGGGAGTTCCCAATCATCGGCCCGGGGAAAGTCTATGAGTACACCAGCTGTACCACGTTTTCCACAACCTCTGGGTACATGGAGGGCTACTACACCTTCCACTGCCTCTACTACAAGGACAGATTCTTTAATGTCACAATCCCTAGGTTTCATATGGTGTGTCCAGCATTCAAGGTGTCTACAGCATGAGCGGTAAGCAGAGATGCAGCTGCCTAAAACAAACCCCCAAATTATAAAAATGACAAAAATTACAGTGCTGAGGAGTGTTCGTATTGCTAATTCCATACAGAGCATGCCCCAGGATTGAGAGCTCCTCATTTGTGCCTGCAGACATGGCATTGTGTGAGCTGCTTGGCTTTCAGAGCTCCCTCCTTGGTGGCACCACACTCATTAATTTTAGCCATAATAATGTGTCTGCTCTATTCACACATGCTCCAATTAATGGCAGTTGAAAAACCGTAGAGTCTGTGATGTGCACTAGTTCTTGCTGAAAGTGCATTTCATAAAGTCACTTAATGGCTTTGCAAATCACCAAGATACTTCACTTGCTTTTGATTATAACGCAGTTTTAGTTTGGAGATTGTGGGTTAATGATATAATTTCTCCCTTTTCTCTGGCACATTTAGAGAAGAGCTCTTGATTTATTTCATCCCTAGTTTTTGTGCAAGCACTGAGGAGCCGTGAGCTGTCCTCAGGAGCAGGCAGCTGCTTGCACACTCTCTCAGGTTTACCCCAGGATTCCAGACACTCACTCCCAGTGGCTCTAACAGCAGGTGCCAGCAGATGTCGTGCTTCTAACAGAAAACAACATCTCTTAACTCTTGCTCACATTTTTGGGAGCTGTAACTGCCTTCCTGTCTAACTTCTTCCCTTCAGCTGACTGGGAAAATAATTTCCTTCTCTCTGTTGCTCTACCCCTGTCTTAAAGGTAGTAATGACCCTTTTGTTTTTAAGTTACTTTAGTAAAAGACAACCTAAACCACCAAGAACATGGGTACAGCTGAGGTACTGAGCTGTGGCTTCACATAATTGTAGGTATGGAATGTTGAAGCCCAATGGATCCTTAGGGAGTGAAAGGTCAAGTAGTTTGGCAAAATGACCTCTACTGCAAATTAAACTTGGTTTTAAGACAAAGATCACAATGTCTGCTTCAGCTAATGGGTGTGATAATGCAGCCCAGATTTTTCTAGGCAATTGTTAGTGCTTTCTTACAATTAACTGGAAGGGAAGATTTTAATTGGACCCGGGTGTGTTTTGTATTAGGCAACAAATCCTAATGAATCTGCAGTGGATGAAGACTGAGATTCCACAGGCGCTGATGACTCCCGAGATCGACGTAGAGTGTTGGACTTCCCTGCACCCTCTGGATGCTGCTCATGTCACACAAATGGGATTTCTTCCCCAACAGTTTGCAGAAGCTGGACTCTTTTGGGGGGGGCTAGTGCATAGGAATATTTCTGACTATTGTAAATGAACTCTGTTGCACATTAGGGCAACTAGCATGAATGTTGGTGCCAGTTCTGATATTCATTGGAGTATAACTTCTGTTTCCCTGGTTTGGAAGGGGGGGAGAGGGAGGAAAACAGTGGGAGGGAGAGGAAGAGGAAGGTGTTTGGGCTTTGTTCACTTTTTTCTGAAGTCTGAAACATCTTGGTAGTCCAAGGTAATCATATCTTGCATTTTTGAAGTATTGCCTGTTTCTGATCATACTGCAGACACGGTGTGGGGATTTGGTTTTATACAAACATTTAAACTTAGCAGTAGACAAGATGGCAAAAAAGGGTGTATCTTGTTGTCCTTTCTGATGGGTTTCTGCTCTGGATAACTCCTGCTAAGAATGAAACTTGCAGTTTGGTCTGAATATCCCATTTGGGTGAGATTAGGTGCTCTTATGCTATTTTGGTTTTTTTTTAAATTAGCATAGAAACAGCAAAAAATTCTGGTCATCAAAATGTGTAAATTGGGAGTGAAACTGGCCTTATTTTGAGACAATCTGTTTGTCAGCTTGATTTTATGCTAAGTGACTCTGATTGGAGAATGCCTCTGGGAATGTAGTGTCCATGCATAATCTGCCACTCGTTAACTTAAGGAGTTTCTCAGTGACTACAGAGTATGGATTTGTAAATATGTTTTGAGGTTTTTTTCTTTACATGATGTTTGCTGTTGTCGTAGGTGACAAATTTATGTTATGTATCATGAGCCCTCGATGGATTTTTGTAACTGAATAAAAAATAAAAGAAAAAAACAGAAGAGGAGGCTGTCAGAACAGCAGATGACTAGAAAATTTATATTTAAAGAAGTATCTGTTTGCTTTATCATTTTAATTTTGTTTCTGTTGTCATTAATAAACAACTGCCTCTTTTGTTCTCAAGTGCTACATGGGACTGTTCTTGCCAAGACTTGAGCAGTTATTTTGTGACCAGCACTGGTGTAGCCAGTTCTTCTTTTTGACAGCCAGAATTTGTAGGTTTTATGAGGTAGACCAGTATATGTTGTTCCATCTCAAATTTTCCATTATTGACTAATTGCAGATTACTCTTTTTTCTTGCAAGCCCAGGTATTGGATTCTCCCTGTGCTCAGCTTTCCCTGGTGCATTTTCCACAGTAGCACAAGGTAGAAACACAAACACTGAGTCTGATCCCTACAACAGCTGGTAGGTGAAACATCTCCAGAAACAAAACCAGCTTTTGTTGTCCCTCACAGGGGACAGCACTGAGAATTGCTGGAGTGCTTCCAAAACGTCGCCTTTTTGAGGATTACCACAGTATTACCTGTGAGGGATGAGAAATTTCCACAAAAGTCTTGTTGGGGATCAGTGAAAGAAGGTTTTAGTGGAGCTAGAACTTTCTGCAGGGCTTTGTGTTTTCAAGGACAGATAACCCTCATGGTTGGAGGCCGTTCTTGGGAGGATTCCTCCCAGGATCTCTGTGTTCTAGGGCAGTGGCATCAGCTCAAGGGCGTGGGGCTCTGCACAAACACTGCCAGCTCTTGGCAATTTCACTTATTTTTCCCTTCTGTTTTAGGGAGGGGTTCTCCCTTGGATTGTTAGAGATGAGCTGGAATTCTTGCTTTCTGTGGGAGAAGCCAAGACCAAGGACAATGCTGCGCTTTCAGCCCCTGAGCGCTGCGGTGCCGGGGTTTGAGGCCTCAGCTCTGGGCACAGCCGGTGCCAGAGGGGTCTGGAGAGAGGAGGGAACCAGGCAGGGAATTGAGGGGGTGCTGCTCCTGCTCTGGGCACGAATGTGTTCGTGGCAGGGCAAAGGGTATTTCTGTGCTTCAGGCAGCTCTTTTAGCACAGGGTGTGTTGCTCTGGAGCTGCCAGAAGCGCTGCAGCTCCCCATGATGTGCATTCGAAGTGGGGCTGAGGGCAGTGGCTCTCCTCACCCCTCCCAAACAGAAGGTTATGCCAGAGGTGTGAATCACGGAATCGATGTGAAATCAAAACCAAAGGAGTTGGTGTTTGGCAGCACTGCTGGGCTGTGGGGATGTTCACTGAGCAGCAGGAGAGAACTGAGTCGAGGTCCCGCTGCCGCAGACAGCACCTCCCTGCTCTGGCTGGGCACAGCTGTGGGGCAGGTGTCACCCCAGTGCATCCCGCTGCCAAACACTTCCTGTGGTCACTGGAATCATGGGAACGTCCTTCCCTTCGGCCACCGTCCTGCAGGCTCAGCCTGAAGTTCTGCCACCTTCTCCTGACTCAGATCTGACTCTGGTGCCTGGTTAGGACTTCACGTGGCCAGGGACAACCTGCCCCGTTGAACACCTGTGGACTCAGACTGTGGTGAAACCCTGGCACATCCAACACAAACATGTCACTGGTCCGGTCCTTTCTCTGCCCCTCTGCTGACAGTCTCTCTATAATTGCCCTGTAGGAGTCCTTCAACATTTTTGTGGGATTTTGCTGGCTGGATGGTTTCATGGAGAGGACCTTTGGCCATGATTTCTTTGCCATGACTTTTTTGCATCACAGGGAGAAAAACAAGTGGCGTGCTAGCCAGTCAAATGAAAAAAACCTGACTGAAAATTGCTGTGCAAGTTATTCCAGTATTCTGGCGCTGGTTTTATTTTTTCCTGTCACTGTTTAATTTGTCAAAATGTATGCAAAGAATTTAAGGTGGAAAATTCAGGTCAAGTTTGAAATACCATTTATCTGTGATGAAACAGATAAATGTGTGCTGTTGGAGGGGCTGTTGCCAGATTTTGGGAAAGGAAACCAGGAAAATGTTCAGCTGTGGCTGATGTTCCTTGTTCCCAGTCCCTCATCTAAGTGAGTTATACAGGTTTTTTTCTATCGTATTAATTGAGGGGATTCTCATTTAATAAGTTGCATCCAATAATCCACAAGCATCTTACTCTTACATCCCTTTGCTTTTATTTATGGCTTAACCAGAGGTAAAATCTTTTAGATAGAAGATCGTATGCTGAGCTGGCTGATAATCAACACACCAAGAGAATCTGAGTAAGTTCTGAGTGATTTAGGGTTTGCATTAGGTTTAGTAAATAAAGTGGCAGTTTTGGTGTGGTAACAAAAATAAATCTAAGAATCCTTTTTAAATACAACTGGTAGTTTTGCAGGTATTTCATATTGTCCTCAAGTCAGCACTGAACTTTTCTAGATAGCATGGATCTAAGTATTGCGAAAATACTTTTGGGGTCCTCATTTCTGTTGCTGTTCAATGTTTTCCTGGGTTGTGAATGTTTAAATCTATATTCGGGTACCTCTGGAGGAAACTGCCACTTGCCATTCCTGGTTGTTCCTTTGTGTGTTCTAAAACTCCTCAGAGTTTTCCTTAATCTGTTAATCCATACTATCAGGTATCTATCTCTGGGGAGACCCTAGAGCCCCTTCCAGTACCGAAAGGGCCTCCAAGAGAGCTGGGGAGGGACTTTGGACAAGGGCCTGGAGTGACAAGACAAAGGAGAATGGATTTAAAGTGACAGAGGGTGGGTTTAGATAGGATATCGGGAAGAAATTATTTAATCAGAGCAGGGTGAGGCCCTGACACAGGTTTCCCAGAGAAGCTGTGGCTGTCCCATCCCTGGAAGCGTTGAAGGCCAGGCTGGATGGAGCTTGAAGCACTCCGGGCCAGTGGAAGGTGTCCCTGCCCGTGGCAGGAATGAGGTGGTCTCGAAGTTCCCTTCCAAGCGCGGCCATCCCAGGATTTAACCAAAGCGGCGCTGGGCACAGGCATGCCCGCAGGATGGAGGCTGGCACACGCGTTCCGGAGCGCCGTCCCGGCCTGCGGGAGCAGGGAGGGAGCAGGGAGGGAGCAGGGAGCGCGCAGGGAGCGCGCAGGGAGCCCCCGCCGCCCGGCCTGAGGCAGCGCTTCTCCCGCATTCGGCTCCTGTCAGCGGCTCCCGGCCGCCGCCCCGCCCCGCCCCGGAGGCGGCACCGCCGGGAGAGGCAGCACTGGCAAAGGCGGCAGCGTAGCCTTGCTCCCCGCACACGCCAGGATTTGCCCGGGGAAGGTGAGCGCGACGAGCCCGCAGCAGCGGCGACAGCGCCGGGAGCCCGGCGAGGCCAAGCGGTGGCCGCGGGGGGAGCGCGCAGGTCCCCGGCGTGGGGGAGAGAAGGGGGCAAAAAGCGGGCAGAAAGGCGGCTTTTCCCGGGAGCTGCGCGGGCCGGGGGGAGGCTCTGGGTGGGATGGTGTGCTCGGCCCGGGGCAGCTGTGCTCTGGCCGTGGCCGTGCCCTGAGTCACGGCGGCCGCACCGCAGTGCGCTGCTCTGCGCTGCGCGGGGCCGAGGGACGGAGCGGCCGCGCACGGCGGTGGAGCGGGGCCAGGAGGCACCGGCACCTGCCCCGCCGTGTCCGGGCACGGCAGACGGGCACCCGCTCCCCGCAGGGAGGCGGCTCGTGGTCCCCTTCCCCCTGTCCTTTCCCCCCCCATGCTGTCGTTTACGATGACAGCAGGAACAGGTCCTGTCCGCCTGGCTTCTCCCAGGTGGGACTGCAGAGAAATTCTGTTTCACAACCGGGCACTGAGCCTCCCGCGCTGTTGCAGCTGCTGTTTCTTGTCACTGACGTGGGTCGGATGTTTGACTTAAAAGACTAATTCAGAAAATTCAGTTTAGGAGATGTTTTCTGCGGTCATTTCTTTTAAGCTGCGTTGTGAATTGCTGTTTGTTTCTGTATTAATTATTTTTCAAAGGTCAGGATTTCCTGACGTCTGACTCAGAAACAGTTACTCATTTTCACAAAAATAGATGCATTGAATTACTACTGTTTGGCTGGCTCTGATGATTTTTATTCGTCTGCCTGACATTTATGCTGGTCATGACTTGGTGTTACTAAAAGACAAGGCTGTTTCTGTCTGCTGACACATGGGTGGCTGAGGGCTCCTGGAAGATGGAGAGATTCCCAGGGTGGTTCTGTTTGCTGTCCAGAAGGGCTCTTGCTGTAACCACCAGACTTAACAGCACTCCTGCAGATCCACGTCACTGTGGGATGAGCCTCTGGCCTTGAAAGGCTTCTTGCAAAGTTGTTTACCGCAGAATATCAGCTCATCTTGGTTTGTTTTTTATAGTTTCCCTCTGCTCAACAGGAAGTCATACAGAGAGGAGGAAAAAAAGAGTAGGTTGGTTTCTTTCATCGTTAGATGGGGTTTCTTTAGGTTTAGATAGATCTGGCTTTTTTGTTGGATGAGGTTTGGGGTTTTTTTGTCAGTAGAAAGATTAACTAGACTTAAGGTTGAGAAGCATTTAAATACTTCTTTGCTGTGAACCCATCTTTTCAAGTCCTCAGCCAGTGTCCTGGGAGGAAAAAGCTCCATCCTGGCATGGTTAAGGCCTGCCATGCCAAAATCTTAGAGCTGCAGGCAGAATTAAGAGCAGTGATTGTTCCACTACAGTTTTATTGGATGTAAAACTTGTTATTTGAATACCTTTAATATTTTGGAACTTCCAGTGCCACTTGGGCTTTAAAGGCAAACATAAATCATGCCCTCCTAGCACAAGTATCGTCCCTCTCTCCCCGCTGTGTCTGCTTGATGCCTCCTTGGAATATCCCACTCTGCAATAGCAGAGATCTTTTAGTAGGAGCTGTGCTTGTAGTTCAGTGTGCAGAAAATCTGTCTGAGAACTGCTGCTTTGGAGCTGCCCATGTTAAAAAAAATTCCTGACCTTCCCATCTCACTGCTGCCTACGGATTGCAGCAGCCATGGAGACCTGAGCCACTGCTGCAGGCACTTGGTGAGTTACTGCCTGTGTCAGTCCCTCAGTGAGAGGGAGAAATTTTGGGAGAGGAAAGGCAAAAGCTCCTGTAGAGCAGCCAAACGTCTTGCAAGCCCATGAGAGAGGAGAAAGGAGAGCAGTCTGGCTCCAGGGTTACTGAGGAATTGCTGAAAGAGAAAAAGCATTTGAGACCTTTCTTTTTGCTAGGTGCATTTGTAGCTGTGAGAAATTGGGAGGCCTGTTGAATGGTGTAATCAGAGAGGAGACCCATCTGAGCCTTTCGGGGCTCAAATATCAGTTCTGAGAATAAAAATCCTGTTCTGAGAATAAAAATCCTCCCTTGGAAAGTACAGTTATTTTTCCCTCTTGTGTTTCCCTGTTTTTCCTGGCCAGTGCCTTCGGTTTTATGCTGAAACAAGTCTCCAAACCTCGGTTCATCACCGGGCGCTTTGCTTTTAAACAGAATAAACTTGTAATCTCTCTTTAATCTCTCTTTAATCTCTTTAATCTCTTAAACCAATCTGTAATCAAATTAGGGAAGAAGCATGACCAAGATGAACTGCATCCTGCTGACTGCCTGCATTGTTCTGATTGCTTTTTGTGGCTCTGGTGAGTAGAAGAGAGGGACTTCGTAGTTTGATGTTATGGCAGGGGCTGAGAAAATCATGGAGAAAAATGCCAGAGGGAGGGGAAACAGCAAGAAGGGCCTGGATTATTTAATACCGCTGTGGGGAATGTCAGTAACCATCAAAGCAGGGCTCAGTTTCAGTTCTCATTGTCTGGGGTCAGGAGAGAGAATCGGGGCCAGGATGTGGTGCTGTCTAACACAGCAAAAAACTGGTGTTTTGCTGCTAGAAAATGGGATTCCTCTAGTGTGAATTGGAAACACATAGTAGTATGAGAGGGAAAGGAGACGGAATTTTAAAAAAGGATAGGATAAAACTCAGCTGCAAGTGTCTGTCATTGCCTGGAACAGGCAGTCTTCAAGAGCAGATGAAAGGAGCAAACATTTAATATCTTGTTCTGCAGGCAGATAATGGTGTTTTTAAAGGTGACATAAATACATGCTTCAAGATGTGCCTTTCGAAATTGCCAGCCTCAATTGGTGCACTGACATGAGCTTGTCACTTTTAACTGAAGTCTTGAGTTTAACAGTTTTAGCTGAAGTCTTGAGCTTAAAAACCAGGCATATGTTTTGTGACAATTAGATGCAGGTAGTGATTCTTCTTTTTTTTTCTTTGTGTTTTCCTTTTTAATGCTGCTGCTGCCTCAGTAGTTAATTATTCAGTAAAGAGAAACCCTTGTTCTCTTAGGTTATACCTTAAGATGTTACCACTGTGACAACAGCCCTTCCGTGTGCAGGACCAACAGCACCTGCTTAACGACTGAAGACACTTGCTTGCAGATTAAATTTGGTATGTACAGTGTCCCACAGACCTAAAATAAACCCACTTGGATCAGCTTTTGTCACCTGGACACCTCTAATCTGGCCCTAGCATGCATTTCTCAGCCTCCCTCAAAAGGAGCTTGCAAATACTTTTGAAGGTCATGCTTATGTCCAAGCAATAATGAAATGATTTAGGTAGGTCACTTGTAGTTGTACAAGCGTGTTCATAGATACCTGTATATCCAGATTTGAAAAAGTAAACAAACAAACAAACAAACAAACAAAAACCTACCCAAAGCTGGGAGCTGGGAAAAAAGCAAAGACAGCATTGACTTTAAAATGCAATTTGTTAGTCTTTAAAAACAGATAAAGGATGTGCAGCCCACAAAATAAACCTGCAGCTGAAGGGCTCAGTCCTTATGAATTGACACTATTAAAATAAATTCTCTTTTCCTGAGGGTGAAGTGATCTGTGTTTTAGGAGGGACATTTTTAACTAGATCAGGTTGCTCAGAGTCTGGCCTTGAATGTTTCCAGGGATGGGGCATCCAGCACCCTCTGGACAAACCGTGCCACTGTTTTACCACCCTTATCTGCTCTTCAGGCTCTGTCTTCTGCACATCCTTCCCTGGAAGCCTTGTCAAGTGCTGGAACAGGCTGTTCAAGGCAGTGCTGGAGTCCCATCCCTGGAGGGATTTAAAAGCCATGTGGATGTGACACCTGGGGACGTGGGCTAGTGGAGGGCTTGGCAGTGCCGGGTGAAAGGTTGGACTTGATGATTTCACAGGTCTTGTTGAGCCTAAATGATTCTGTGAGTGCAGGCTGAGCTGGCTGGTGATGCCAGGTATCACTCAAGCTCCAGCCTGTGTCTCCCAGTGGGTCATTTGGACTGAACTGGGTGCACATTCCTGAATTCCTAGTGAAAGCGGGTTTGGAAACTTCTGAACACTTGCACTTAAAAAAGCAGGTACACGGCTGTGGCAAAACCAAAACGACAGGGCTCGTGCTGGGGGCACAAATGGCCCATGAACTATAGGACAAAAGGCTTACCAAAAAGTGTCCCCTCTGGGGAGGCTGAGAGGCCAAGCCCAGTGATCTGTCCCTGAAATTCCATGTTGCATTCTCATTCCCAGTTTGATACGACACTGGGGGTACATTTTATACCTCGTCAGCCACTACTGTGCCGAGTGCTGTGGGTGGGACTGCGGCCAGACCTTCCGCTCTTCGTCCGGAATATTTCTTGGTAGGAGGTTTGTGCTGGGTTCGTGCAGCACGTTCCTGGCTGTGGGGTCGAAGAACCAGACCACGCAGCTTCTGCTCCCCTCCTCTGCCCCCCGATGCCATGGCAACACAGGCCACAGGGCCTCCATCCAATCCCTGTGTTTACACCACGGGCTCTGTCACAGGCGGAGCTTTGCCTTCTCCTCACTGTTCTTTTCTTCTCACAGTGGCAGTCTAAGCAGACCAAAAATGGTGTTACTGTCAGTACTCCCTTAATCTGTTTAATTTTTTTTGTTCCATAGGTAAATTGAGAACTTTCTCCTGCTGGAAGGCATCCCAGTGCAGTGTGAATGAAATTGCTGATTTCTTCCAGTTGGATAATTTTGAATTCTTTTGCTGCCAACACGACCTGTGCAATGAGAGTGCAATTACTGGGGTTAACAAAGCAGCCTTCAGTATTGCCTCTGTCATGGCCATATTATGGATGGTCCTGTAATAATCCTGGTTTGTAAGCTGTCCTTTCAAGATGAAATTACACAAACCCATTAACTCTTTTCTACATTGCGTATTTGCAGCTCCTGTCCATAGGCAGAAACATTCCCTTGTAATTTTAAGTTGTTCCCCAAGGTTCTGTCTGTTAAATCGCTGTCTCCATTCATGGGAAGGAGATGTGTGTTGTTATCAGCTATGGGGTGTTTTGATCTGTCCCCATGTTCACGGGGAAGATGAGCTCTTGTGAAGTCATGTTATCTTGTGGAGGAGCTGGGCAAACTTCAATGGGTGATGTGAAGGAGAAGGAACACCACAGCTTTTCTGTTGGAAACTATCATTTTTTTACTGTCCCAGAAACTGTCATTATTTTTGGTTGGCATTTCTGTGGGTTTTGATTTGTTTTGCTTTGGATCCTCCTTGTCACAGACCAAGCAGTGGATTTGCCCTCAACACAAGATGTGTTGGATCATAAGTGTACCTCGCTGCAGTCTTAGTGATGAATATGGAAATATTCAGTTTCAAGTCATGTAAACACTTTGTTCCCATCACTGTACCTTTTTTTTTTACAAGGCAATGATATAACCTTGTCAAGTGCTGTTATTTTGGGAGAAAGCATCCACATTTCTTAAACCAAAACCAAAATACTGCTATAAGTGAGAAACATTTTTCCTTTTTTTTTTTTTTTTTAATATATATATATATATATTTTTACACAAAAGTAAAGAACTGTTATTCCTATTTCTCATATCCTTGCCTGAAAGGCCCNTCTGTGAGCATGTAGACAACATGTGATAGCTTATTTTTTCTATTTTCCTCATACATTATCCATGCCTAGGATTTGAAGTGAGCATGTGCTTTGCACTGAGTATTTATTGGTATACTGAAAATCGATCATAAAATGCTAAGGAGTTGAAATGGCACATGTAGGTTACTTCCCCACCTAGTTAGCTTTTGGGTTTTGTTGAAAACAGCGACGTGTAAACTTAACCCTTCAAGCTTCCACCTGAGAGTATTAAAATCTTGCAGAACTTTCTTTCCATAGATGCCAATGCACAGCATAGGTGTGTATTTATATAAGCATGAATAAAACCTGCTCCATCTGTAGGTGCCAGAGGTCTGGAGCTCAAATGCTGAAATCCTTACGTTGCTCTGCTCCGTGGTGCAGTCAGACCTGGGAACTGGGGATTCTCTCAGTCAGGTGCGATGCCAAATCCTCCTTTTCCCTCTCCTGGAGCTGCTGGCATATCCCTGCCAGAGTTGTGTCCATTGCCAGTGGGATATCCTCTTCCTGAGGGCCCTTGCTTCTGCTCCTGACACCAGTGACACCAGTGACACCAGTGACACCAGTGACACCAGTGACACCAGTTCAGCAGTCACAACAAAGGTGTTGTTCCAAATCCCCGATGTATTCTGCAATGTACCTTTTGGTTGAGCTTATTGTAGCTATCAAAGTGTCCTGGGATCTCTCCCATCACTCAGAATATGGAAGTGGTCCCGCCTTTGATTAATAAAAACGTCAAAAAAGAGGAACGTGGAGCGTGTGGTGATTTATTGGTGTTTACAGCTGGATAGAACTCCAGTTGTTTCCATGGGAGGTGCATCCCTGCTTCCCATCCAGAGACTCAGCAAGTTCCAAGTGGAATTCTCTCCTTCCCTATTTTTATTTCCCACCTGATTAAAAACAGACACTGCAAGACAGTAATTTCTGCACAATTATTTTTTCCACTGCTGCAGCACCATTTGTCAAACTCAGGCTCGTTCCAGATGAAAAACTATTAAAGCACTGACTCAATATAAATTGGGGGAAGGTTCATAGCAGGGAGGTATCCTTTTGTTGGGCAAGATGATAGATTCCTTATGCTTAAATCATCCTGAAGGCAGCACTTTTTCTCCATTATATTGTCAATGTCTCTCCTCTGATGGTGGCACTTTTAAACTTGTTTTATTGCTGTATGGCCTGCATATATAAAATATTCTCCTTTTTTGGTAAGTGCGAAAAGAAGCTCTGTATTTTGTGTGTCTATAATCTTCAAGCAATCATTTTTACTATTTCTTTTTTGATAGCCTTGAACACTTTGTCTAATTTATCATACTTTTTGTTTCTAGAAGCAGCCAAGGCAACAAGTCCTTGTGTTTTAAGTGTGTTACTTTCTTTTTGTAAGGATCAACCAGAGCATGGCTTAATTCCTGTAAGGTTTGCATTTTCTGAGTCCGGCTGTGCTGATTGCTGAGCCCTCTCCTGCAGGTTGTTGAACAGTGCCTGCTCCTTGAATTTTGGCACTTCTCCTCCTGCTGCTGCTCTGTTGTGCCCAGATTGGCTGGCCAGTCTGCAGAGAGGACCAGTAAAACCAAGAGTGCCATTAAAACCTTGGCTCAGATATTAAAATTTGTTCAACTCTGAGTCCACCAGGACCAGCAAGTCCTCTGCAAAGCTGTTTTCCCCCTGCTCAGCCCCCAGCCCGTGCTGGTGCCTGGGGTGATTCCCAGCCTTTGGGGTGGGTGTCACAAAGAGGTGCCTGTAACCCAGGGACTCCAAACTTCCAGCCACCCTCAGTGGGAATATCAGCCAGACACTCAGTGTGGCTTAGCTGTGTCCTGTAAGAGCCAGGGTACCGCGAGACAAACTCCGGGTGAGCGGCTGTGTCCCTGTGCGAAGGTGTCTGATGCCCTCTGCAGTGAGCGCTGGGTAACTTGTCACTGCTGCCGGCCTTGTTTTGGTTTTCTTTTGCAATGACCTGAGTGGTTTGCTCTGTTCTGCATTAGTGGCACGGCTAAAGCCTCATCCTTTGAGCGTTCTTTGTATGCCAGTACACATCACTTATGTACTAATGGCCATCTGGTCATCCAAGAATATTCTTCTATCAGTTGCTCTCATAACCAGCAGTCACTTTTTTGGGGGGTGGGACACAAGTTATGTAGGAACAAGAAGGAGAAGGTAACAAATGGAAGCTGCAGCAACAGCAGAAATTCGTTCTTGTGATCTGTTTTTACCGTCAATTCCTCCTCCAAGTCCTCATGGTGGTGACCAGGTGTCCTTTGACTTGAACTTGGGCATGGAGAGAGCTTGGAAGCCTCCTGCTGCTAGTGGGAATGTGGGGCTGATATACCTGGTTGAGAGGAATTTGGCTTTATCCTGTGTGAAATCCTCTGGTTTTACCATCCCTCATTAAAGATGAGGTGGGATGCCTCCGTGTTATTTCAGGATGCAGGAAATTGTGAAAAGAAGCAGATGCACGGGGAAAAGCAGACAGGCAGAGCAAGCAATTTCCTCCCACTGCTTTTTGGTGTGAGAGGAATGAGGAGGCTGACCAGTGAGCAGCTTTATTTTGTCAAAAGGAGTTGCTAAGATAATAGAATAGTCCCAGCAGAGAGCTGCACGTTCAGTAACTCGCTGTTGCACTATCTGGGGCATCTGGATGCTGCTGTTATACAAATATTAAATGCATTTAGCAACAGTGGCGTTCCTCTAGCTGGAAAAGAGCTTAATGTGTCTGAATCTCTGTGTGTCTCCAAGGGCTTGGGTCTCCCTGGGAAATCCAGTCAGTCCTAAGCTGGCATCACAGCAGGGGAGTTTGGCTATGCCTAAACATCCAAGAGAGCGCTGTCTGTGAGATTCCCGTGTTTACTGAGGCAGAAATGAGCACACTGCACTTTCTGACTCCACACAAGGTGCATATTCCACCAAGAGGACAGTGCCAACAGCATTCTGCATCTTAGAGAGGGAGAAGGGAGTGACTGACTGGCTGTGAGATCCCCAAAAGAAGTACGTTGTCATCTCCACTCCCGTCTTTCCGAGAATAATTTATACACTGGGATAAAATGAAGACCTGATGATGATGTTATTTTTATGGGTGTGACAACTTACAGCATGGGGAAAACTGTCCTGGAGCCTAGGAAAGGGCAAACTAAAAATGCTTCTGGTTTCTTCCTCCTAAGTGGAATGAATTAAAAAAAAAGTGTTTGGAGCAAAGTTCCCCTCCCAAATAATGAAATCTCTGCACGTGATCCAGTGTTGGTTCTATTGAAGGGATAAGGAGTCTTGAATGGATTTTCATGCTTCTGAACCCATACCCCAGCACCTTGTGAGTCCAGCTGAGTTATTCATGATGCTATTCAGGAATGACAGCTTCCCCATTCCTCACTGCTCAGGGTTGGTTTGATGCTTGGTACGATTTAAACCAGCCCCTCACATCATTTTGGTGGATAAGGATGAGCCTGAAGTACACGCACTCCCACCTTCTCCTCTCTCACAGGTATTCAGAGATGCTGCTGTGGGGCAGGTTTGGAGAAAAGCTGTGGAGACACTGCAGGATGGGGGCAAAATCACAAAGGTTACGGGTTGAGTAGATGGATGTTGGGGTCAGATTCTCTGTGGAATTTGTTTTGGAGACTGCTGCAAACCACAGAAACCTTATTCTCCAGAGGATTCTCCAAGGAGCGCTCTGCGCCTCATTCAAGCCCATGGTGCTGGAGTTCATTCCACACTCAGACTCCTGTTTCCAGAGATGCTAAAGTCTTCCAGGGAACTTCAGGCATCCATCATCCTGAGCTGTCATGTTATGGAGTGGTCAGGGCTTGGGTGAGAACATGCACAGCTCAGTATCATCGTTTAGCTCGCATCCGAAATGAACGACGATAAGAGTGTTGCACCAGGAAAAGATTAAAGCGATTAAAATGACGGAGGCATCTTGAAATCTAATGGCTTTTAAAGCCTCCTGGGTTTCTTCCCTCCTGCTCCCAGCCATGGTAATGCTGTAGGCTCCTGTGAATTGAGGTTTATTCTCTGTTCTGTGGGATGAAGTGATGCTTGCCTGGGGAATGGTGGGGCTGCAGCCCAGAATCCAGTGTCGGGTATCTCTAGAAAGCTGCAGTTTGCACACAGATTAAATTAGAAGAAGGCAAAATAAAAAAGCTGCTGCTGCCAGATAGGAGGCACAGCTTCCTTTTGTACTTTCATGTTTAACCCTACAGCAAGCTGGCGGTGGTTTTCTTCTTTTCTGCTTAGAAAAAGGATTTTCAATCCACTCCTCTCCCTGAAAGTGAGATCAATATAACTATTGTTATGAAAATTCCCTTTCCTAATAATACAGCAGCCGGTTTTTCTAGTGTGAAAGTGTTTTAACTTCATTTATAAATATCTCTCAATTATATTATACACTGCAATGTACTGAGGTGGTGGAATTTTCCTGGAGACTTCGGCATTGCTCATGTGTAACTATAACAAACTAAAGGAGAGTATAAACCGGAACGAAGGGCTTTGCTTTGGGATAATGGCTTTAAATTGAAGGAAGGTGAATTTAGAGCAGGTATTAGGAAGAAACTCTCTCCTGTGAGGGTGGTGGTGAGGCACTGGCACAGGTGAGCAGTTAAAAAATACGCGGTAATGTGTAAGGAGACGTACGTCTGGCTTGGAAATCCCTGCTTCCCCACAGAAAAATGGGAAAAAAGTTCGGGAACACCAGGACACCAACAGGCCTCCGGGCCAGAGCGCCGTGAGGGAGGCGGGCGGTCCTCCGCGCCGCCAGGGGGCGCTGCGGCGGGGGCGGAGCCGCTCCCGGCGGGCGCGGCCGGGGCTGCGGGGCCGCAGAGGNGCCCGCCCATTGCCGGGCGCCGCTGGAGCCGGGCAGGAGGGGTTGGAAGTGAGGGAAAGGGTGGAAATGGCTCACTGGAGTTCTCTGCGCCCCACATGCACCTGCACTGCTCTGACCGGCTGTTTCGCCACTGGGTCACTCTTACAAAATAGTGCTTTCCTTGTATGTTATAGATATATTTATTATGGAAAATAAGTAATAATTCATATTAATGTTTAAATGTGGTCAGTGTGGCTAAGAGATCGTGTTTATAGCAGATCCAAGTAATAGCTATATAAACGTCTCATCATGTTTTTACAGAGTGTGTGTGGTTTGGTTTACACTGCTTCAGTTTGTGCTGTGTTGTACTTTCATGCAGATTTTGGCCAAGATTTTGTCCAGGAGCTTTTAGTTCATATATGGCACAGATCTTTTGAAAACAAATTCAGTTTGTTCGGCAAAAGAACCAACATCTTGGTGGGTAAAAGCAAAAGTGTGCAGGTACAAGGAGAAAATAATGAAATAAAAATGGTTTTCTTTCAGTGGGTGTGTTTGGAACACTGAATTGTTTCGGGAAATGGGTTTAAAATAATAGAGGACTCAGCTGGGTTTTTACACAGATTGTTTTCCTGCTGTAGTCCTGTGGCAGAGAGGAGGGAGGGCACTGCCATCACCTTCCTCAGGAGTGAGAGCTGGAATGAGCTGCTGCCCAAATCTGTCATGTGCCCCTTGAGCTGGGCCCTGTGCTCTCTGACTCAGGGCACTGAGGAGGCTGCAAAGTGCCCAGATGAATAATACATGATTAGTTTTTTTTAGCTGGATTTGGCTGCAGCTGGTAGGGGATGAGATAGGAAGGCAAAGCTGCCACTGGGGCTTTTCTTTTTGCTAACATCCTGTTGTGATAAGAGCTGGCACCTCAGTTGTACTTTGAGCATCAGGAGGAAGCTGTTCTGTAAAATTAAGGGGCATCTGTTGTGTCTCGTGGAATTTGTGGAGGATAAAGAGTTGAGGGACTGCAGCTTAAACTAAAGATTGCAGCTTTAACTTGCTGTCTGTACCCCAGGAAAAAAAAAGCAAAAACCATCCTTGGTTGATTTCATGCTGGGTAGGAAAAGCCTGATCAGTTTTGTTTCTCGACTTGATTTGGAAAACTTCTCAGTGTTTGGTGTCACCGATGTAAATAAAAATACTCCAGGAAGGAGTGGTTCAGGTGTTCAGGTAGGAATGCTGGCAGGTGAGACAAGCGAAGTGATTCCATCAGTCAGAGCTGGGAATGAGCTGAAATGTTTACAAGTGAAGTACAAATGCACCACCGTGTTCCATCTAGTGAGTCATCCTGTCCTCCTTGTGCCTGGGTAACCCTTTCATGTGTCTGGAAGTGAGCTTTGCACTGGGAACGGGTTTGATGTTACAGCTCTGGAGGAGTTACGAGAGGAGGGTTTTACTTGCAGGTTCTGTAATTCCCACCCCCCACGCCCACGGCTCGTTTGCTGATTTTAATGTTAGGAAAGATCCTTAGGAGGATCCAGTCTGGCCTTGTAGGTGATGTGGGCCACAGGTTGCTGTCTGTGATTCCTGGGTTTAGCTTTGAAGTGATGAAGAGCTTTCAAAGCAGCCTCTGCTATCAGGCTGCATTCTTCTAAAGATAAGCTGTGTGCTAATGCTTGCTATAAACTGCTTTCCAAACTCAGGCCTGGGCTGTGGATGTGCAGTTCAGAAGTCTGTAATACAGAATGGAAAGGATACATGATTTTCCTCTGGGGGTTGCTAGTTGAGAGTGACAATTACCGAGCAGGTGCACTGCTGGTTGTGCTTCTCAGATATGCAGCACTCACAGCAGTTAAAGCAGTTTGATGTTGCTTAGTGGTTTTAGCCTTAGTGTGTGATTTTCTAGAAATCTGTGTCGATTAATCCCTGTTTTCCTGTTTAAGGTCAGGTTAAATATTAGCAAACTATATGTGGCTTGTCTCTTCTATTTATGTGTTGGAGAGGCAGCTGTGCCGAATAATACTCCACGGCATTTACTCTCTGAAGACTTCTGGATTATTTTTGGTGGTATTGGCATTTTACTGACTGGCAGTTTTTGGAAAAGGCACGTTGTGCATATTTTGTACATGACGAGAAGTGTTATTTCTCAACAGCTGGTGGTGTACTGGAGATCAGAGGTGCTGTCAGAATTGAACAAATCACTCTCAAGCATTTCACAATGAGATCCACAGAAGTGTGAATTAATTACAGTTATTTGAGTCCCTGATACTTACTGTGGTATTATTTAATTTATGTTTCCGTAGCCATCGTGGAACTATGTGGAAATGGGGTAGTGGAGATGATTCTCCTTCCAAAACAGCAGTAAGTACTGAATTACTCTTAATATCTTCTTAAGAATCTCTGACAGAGGGAATCTTTCATTTTTCATACACTAACCATGTGTATTTGCTCTTTTATGAAGCAGTTTTTTGACTAGTTTTGCCATGACAGTTTTAGGGCTCTAAAAGTCAGGTTGTGTCCTTGTTTCTTATCTCCTTGGTATTTAATCTCTTGTGCCTACCCCAGCTGCTGTGCTTGTCCTCCCTCTGCTTATCCTGCCTTAAGAAAACATCTGTAGGAGTTACATAAGCTCCATCCCCAGTGTATCTTTGGGCACAGTAGGTTCAATATCAATATTTTATGGGTATTTATTTTATTTAGCAGCACTGCTGGCTGTCACAACACAGATCCAGTGAATGAGGAAATTCAGGTTTTCACACCTAGAAAGCTTGGATGGTTTTGCTGTATTTCAAGCCAGTATTCCTAGTGATGCCTTGGGCTTTAACTTTTATATTTGTCAAATCCTGTACTGCCTGGTGTGTAACTGTGAAGCTTCTTATAGCCTGCTGACTTCTGTTCTTTCATGCTAGTTAGTCATAACAAAGCCTCTCCAGGCCTGCTCTCCAAGGACACCCAGCCTGCCCTAGGCCCAAAATGTGCAAACCAACACCTTGGGAAGGGGGGGTGAGCTTGGAGAAATTACATCATTTAGCTAAAGTCTGAATTGGTGAATTTATGCTGATATGCAGATGAACCAAACCTATAAAAGTGTGAAGAACTCGTGACTCGGGGTCCATCTTGGCAGCAGCCTTTGGCCTGCCCAGGGTGCACCTCTGAAGGCCTTTCAAATAAATATCCACCTTTATTCCTGTCTAGTCTCTGTTTCTAGGTAGCTCTAGGCATCACTGAAGGTTTAGAATTCCACTTGACTTGGTAAAACCGGCCTGCTCTAAGTATATATAATCCATGGAATTTTTAGTGTCGCATTTGCTGGCTGGTGTAATAAAGTGAGACACCACGTGCAGGCATTGGAGGAGCAGTGCTGTGTGCCACATTTGGCTTCCTGGAAGCACCCTGACTATGCCCAGGCTGAACATTGCCCTGAATATCCGCAGGCTGCAGGCTCCCGGGATGGGGGAAGCGCGGCGGTGACGGATCTGACGGAGCAGCTGACGAGCACCGAGCAGCTGCTGGCACAGCTAAAGGAGCTTGTCAGGGAGAAGGATGCTGAGCTCCGGAGCAAAGATCTTCAGTTAAAGGTACTGGGCGTGTGTTCATGTCAAAACCATTGTTTAAAACCTCCCTTCGGTCATTTTTGTGATGTTTTACAAGCAGCTCTAGGATGGTCACAGGGAGCTATTCTGTGGCCTGGACATTGCTGCTTTTTCCCAGCATATGTTCTGTTCCAGGATTGAACTAGGAATAATTTATATCTAATATCCTGAAGACTTTTGTGGGGCTTGTTATTCTTTTTAAAAAAATCATAAGGTTGGTCTCTTCCTATGAGAGACTTCTTTCTGCCCTTATCTGAGGATGTGAACAGATGTGTTAAAATATTGCATATTTTAAAACTCACTGTACATCAAGTTCTCTTTAAACAAAACGAGATAAGCTTTTGCACAATTATGAAGGTATCTGTCTTTTTGTATTTTTTATATTTTTAAATGAAAAAATAATTTATTCTTCTCTTTAAAGACCAAGCCTAGAATTTGTATTGCTGGGAAAAAACAGGGAAATTTATATCATAAGGCTTTGAATTCTATACAGTAATAGTCACCATGTGCAGAAAGTTTAAATAGAAAATTTAAATAATGAAAATGTTTAAATGTTTCATTGTAATATCTCTTCAGGGAAGATAATTTTTGTTAATCACTTCAGATTTCTCCCTCTCTCTTTTTTTTTTTTTAAATGGAAGAGTGGAATCAGGCAGTTGTCCATGTAGCTAATTTAGTCCGTCATGACTTTGATGTTTGTAGGAGGAGAAGGAATCTGCTGATGCCAAACTTTCCAAGCTGAAGCTGCAGAACAAAGCCAAGGTTGCATCATTAACCTCGCAGCTGGAAGAACTTAAGAAGCAGTTACCGGTGGCAGGAGGCTTAGAGGCCAAAGCAGAACCAAAAAAGGTAAGGTGTCCTCACATTTTAAAGCAGATATAATTTCTGGGGAGCTCTAGGCAGTTTTTCATGTTGGACTCAATGGGGAAATTCAAATTTTGAGCTGAGTCAGGTTAGGATCAGGGTAGACTGTGTGGGTGCTATTCTGTGTTTCTATTTAATTCTTTTATTTTTCAGTAGAAATCCAGAAAATTGCACATTCCCTTCAAATTGTTCTAGTAAAAAGTTCTCACTCCTTCATCCTGTTAGGAGCTCGAAGTTTTGACACATGTGAATCAGGCAGATAAGGTTTGGAGAAGAAATGAAGACAAAACCTCTCTTGTTCCTTAGGAAATAGAAAGCTGTCCTTATTAGCAAAATGTAAATGAAGTGTTGGAAAGTGCCAGGTGTTTTACTATTAACAAGAGATTCTCAGATGTGTTTGTAGTAACACAGTTGTGCAAGTTGTGTTTCTTCAGAGTAGGACTTCATACAGCTTCTAAAATAACTTTAGTGAGGCTTTAGTTTTTCGGGGGAATTTTTATTTAAAAGCTGTGCTGAAAGGGAGCAGTAATAATCAATTTGCTGCAGTCCCCAGTTGTCCTCAAAAATGGACAGTAAAAATTTATTTTTCTGATTTTTTTTGGCTGATAAAACATGTGCTTATCAATTGCACTTGGTTTCTTGTAATGGCAGATAATTTCTATAAAACAGCAATTAAACCTGTGGAAATTCTGATTAAAAATATGCTTAGGAATGGTTTCATTTCCATTTTTTCCCCCAGTAGTCTTGTTTTCACTTTGAGATGTATGGACTACATTTGCCAGATTACGAGTTTCAATTGCCAGAGGAAGTGAATCTCCTTGCTACACATCCAGTCCACTTTTTAGCAGTAATTATCATGAATAATTTAAATACAAAGCCTTTTATAAGCTTAATACAAATTCTGTGCCAGCTTCTACACAAAATATGAAATATATAAGAGAACTGAAGTCTGCTTTTTCACCAGTATTATCTAAGTAGAAGTACAGAATCCAGGAGTTACCTGTTCATAGAATGCAAATCTCTCTGTTTTTGCAGGCATCCAAAGATGGAGACCAGGAAAATGCTGCAGCAAACAGAGGGAAAATATTAGTGCTGAGAAGGAGAATTGAAGAGCTGGAATCCCAGATCACACAGAAAAATGAAGAGTTACAGAAAAAGGTGATGTTTTGTATCACATGACTTTTCACCTTTGTGGTGTAGGATTATGTTTGAATATGTTTTTTTAAATATATATTTAATTGTGTGCTACTGAACAGCTGTTCTGGGAGTTTTGTGTTGAGAAATTGATATGTTACAACCTCAGCAAGGGCAGTGGGAGTTCTGTCATTGTGCCTTCAGTGAGCAGTGAATCCTGGATGAATGGAATAGGAAACGCAAAGATGAGCTCTGTGGGTCAATGTTGTATTTAAATCTTGCATTTTGAACAGAAGTACTGGTTTGCTTCAATTTTTCTCATTGGAAAAATAGGGCAAAACAGGAGTAAATGTAGGCAAGGGCTGATTTCATGTGGTGTTTTGTGGACAGAACTTCCCTGGGGAAGGTGGCAGGAATGGGAATGCTGCAGAGTTTGAGGGAGAAGTGTTCAGTAAATAAAGATTACACTTCAAGCAGAACCAGTTATACATCTCATTGTGATTTTTGGAGTACTCTCACACAGGCAGTAAGGAAATGATGCAAACCATTCTTCTGTGCTGGAGATGGAAGCACAGACCACAAACAATTCTGCCTTTCCACCTTCAGGATGCTGAGCTGGAGGCGCAGCGCAGCCGTGGGACTGACATGGATGCCATGCTGGCAGAGAAGGAGAAGAAGCTGGCTGAAAGGGATGCTTACATCAGGGATTTGCAGGTGGCCTGTGGATCCAGTGATGCTGCCAGTGAGATATTCCTGCCCAATGAAGAACTGAAGGTATATTAGCAGCTCAGTTATAAAATCTCTGTGGAGTTTTCAAGGAACCAGCGAATTCTGATGTGTTATGTGGTCAGCCCCTCTCTGAAACAGTTAATTCATGTGAATAAAAACTGACTATGTTTATTTATATATCTTTACTTACTTATTTTGTCCTTACCAGGGAAAGGCTTCATGATTGCTGTATGATTATTCTGCTAATTGTCTTTTGGTTTGCATTGTAAAGAACCAGCTGGCAGCTAAAGAGTCATCACTGCAAAGTATGGATATTCTGGTGCAGCACCTTACCAAGAAGGTGGGAGACAGTGAAGAAAAATGCAGCTTCTTCCAGGAACAGATCGACAGTCTGAAAAATATTCAGAGCAAGGAAAGAGAGCATTTCCAAGGAAAAGAAGCTACATATATGAAAAATGTAAGTAAATGCAGGATTCCAAGAGTTCCAAGAGTTCTTAGGAAAATGGTGAGGGAGCTACAAACCATGTTGGAAGTAGAATACAGGTGTTTGAGGAGGAGACTGCTGTTTGGGCTTCATTGATAGAAACTTGCTAGGAATGAACGTAACTGACTAATTAATGTATTTAGTGTTACTGGGAGCAAGATTGAGACTTAATTTGGAACCCGGTATCTTGCTGTACCTTTAATTGGACAGTTCAGTGTAGTTCTACTATAGTTTATGGACTGGTTTTGTGTTTATTTTCTTTGTGGTTTTAGGTACGTGTGCTTCAAAATATTATCCAGGAAAAGGAGAAGGAGCTGGAAGCACAGAGAGAAAAACACGAGCAGGAGCTTTTTAGATTAGCTGCTAAATCTGATGCAAGTGCTGACCTAGAACAGGTACGTTGCTCTGGAAACTCAGCAGCTTGAATTGGGAATCATGTAATTACTAAACTCTGTGGCACAGTTCAAGTGTCTGCTTGGGAGAACAAAAATAAGTCTTTTATAGTTTGCTTGATTATTTAACTTCTTATTTTTGGTAGCTGCTAAAGGCCTTGAAACAGAAGCTCCATGAAAAGGAAGAAGTCATGCTGGGGAGGACACAGGTGATTGATGTCTTGCAAAAGGAGCTGGATGCCAAGGACCAGCAACTGAAAGTAAGAAATGGCATAAGGAGGAATACAGGTGTAATGTTTGACAGTGGTAGGAAAAACTTTGCATTAAAATTATAAATGGTTTTTTATAATTTTTTTTTAACAGGAGATTAATGAAAACCTGAAACGTCTTCTGTCTGAAAAAGAAAACCTCCAGTCTAAACTGGATGCTGAGAAACACGTAATGAGAGCCCAATTAAGAGACATGATGGAGAAACATGAGCTTGAAATGACAAAAGTTAAGGAGAAATACGATGCTGAGCTGCATGAAATTCAAGAGAAACATGAAACCGAGCTGCAAGAGAAAGATCAGGCCCTGGTTCAGCTACAGAAACAAGTGGCAGAGTTGAGTGGTGGGGGACAGAGTAACTCCAAAGAAGTCAAAGATCTGGAATCTATAACCAAAGAGAAGATGGAAGATTTGGAAGGTACTCTGCTTAAACAGTTGTCACTGGCAATATTAAAGGTTTCTTTGCCCCAGACTTTTATGTACTTTGGGCCAATTTAATAGCTGTTGCAATGGAAACGACCTGAAATTTGATGGAATATTATTGCCACACTAAATAAAGTGATCAAGTACTATAATAATGAGGGTTAGAGGATCACCAGGGTAATCACATGAACTGTGAATTTCTCACTGTGTTTCTAATTCTTATGTTTTTCTGTAAATGCTGTTGTCTTGTGTGTGCAACTTGTAATTGCTAAAGGAATTAAACACAAGGCTTCTATTAATAATTTTCCCAAGCTTTTCAGTAATTCCTGGTTCTTGTTTCTTAGTCCAAGTGAAATTGAAAACAGAAGAAGCCAGCAAATCTGAAGCCAAGTTTTTGAAAATGAAGGCTTGGTCCAAATCAAGAATCAAACAGCTGGAGGATGAACTGAAAAATGTATGTGTAACTTTATGTTTAGTATCCTGTGTCTTTCTCCAACTGCTGTGCTTGGAGATTTGATTGGGAAGAAGTAAACTGTGGGGTAAATAGAAGATTAAAATAGTTTACCTTATGAATTAATGTGTGAAAATGGAATGGACATAAAGTGTTGGTAGAAGATGTAATTTAAATAAAAAAATCATGCAAAATGGTGTTACCAGCATTCAGGAGTAAATTTGTTAGAGCTGAGCTGCTGTACAGCACTTTAAATATTCGAAAAACAGCTATTCTAGATACTGCTGAAGAATGAGGAAAAAAAAGATTGCATTGACTTTGCTGTGATTTTGCTGTGTTTGAAACCCCATAACTGTTTTTTTCTTTCAGTTTTCCTCGAAGAGCAATGATGTATCTGCCTTAAACAATCGTGTGTCAGAATTAGAAGTGGAAAATGAAGAGCTACAGTCAAAACTGCAGTCGCTGCATGAAATCAGAACTCAGAACGGTAAAAAAAAACTTTTGCAGGTGATCCAAAAGTAAAGAGACAAATTAAATTATTTGTGTCCTCATGAACCAAATTTACTGTTTTTGTAGAAGAACTGCTGAAAAAGCTGGAGCTCTATGAAGAGCAGCAGAGGAAGCTGCAGGCTGATCTCGACCAAGTTACAAAGAGAGCAGCTTCACAGGTTGACTTGAAAATTGATTTGCATGTGTTATTGATTAATGGTGCTAATTAGACTTTGAAAAGTGTGTCAGCTTAATTTATTGATAGATGGAATTGTCAGTGTCAGTGGCTGTTCAGTTGGAGAACAAGATGACAGGTTTTGAATTACTTAACAAGATTGATTTCTACCTACTTTACACACACTGTAAATTACATTTTTCCAAGCAGTTTGCTATTTATTTAACTATGTTAAACATGAGTCATCGAAGTGTGGCTGTTATTTTGTAGACAAAATACTTTTAATATTTTATGAAGTCGTGGGGCTTGTTTTTCCCATAATCTACAGTATTTACAATCTACACTTACCAATTTCTTAGATTTTTATTTATGGAAGGTGGTGAATTATGATGGTTTGCCAGCTTACAATGTATTTACATTTGCAGAGGGGTGTGGTACATATATTTTAATGCAGAATTTCTCTTGTTAGGCCAGTGAATCAGGTAGTGTGGATGAATTGCAGAGTCAGCTCTTGGAATGGCAGGAAAACGTCCCGGAGTCAGAGGAGTCCCGGGATCAAGTCCGAGAAGAGAAATCTGCCATGGCCTTGAGAATGGCTCAGATTGAGGAGGAGAGAGAAGGTGAATTGTTTTATTTCCAGTACAACAACCCTGTTTTTATAGATCTGTGTGTGTCTGCTGTGCTTCAGGCCGAATTGATAGCACGCCACCATGGCTCATTTCTGTAGTCATAAAATGTGTATAGTCAGTGAAATTGCTGAAATCTGCAATTTCTGCTTTTTCCTATTCCCTCAAGTTTGTTTTTCATACATTCATCTTGTTTTATATGATTTTTTTATAAGTAGATGTGCTGTTCTGTTTGCCATTGGAGCTGCTGCTCTCTAAGACTGCTTGAAAGTCTTGTTGTCTGCATATGACAAATGATAAAAATTATAAAACCCCATATTTTATCAATGATAAACAATTCCCCATTGAAATATTAAAACTGTCTGCCTACAGCAACTGGTGAAGGTGTGGGGGACTGTAGTGTTGGTTTGATTAGGGGAATGAAGCAAAATGTACCTGACATGGAGTTTCTCTTTAGGAAATTCCTCATTAATTCTGTTTAGGATGTTTAGTGGTCTGTTAGTAGGTGCCACTTGCATAGGCCAGCTGAATAATGCTAACTGGCAGTGGCTTGGAGGTGGTTAAAAATACCAAATTACCTACAGAAAATGGCATTTCAAGTAATGTCAGGTTTTACAGCTTGCTAAATTGTTCATTAATCAGCTGATGAGAAACTGAAGTAGCTTCTGTTAAAACTTATGGAAGGCTGGTTAAATTTCAGAGAGTTTTTACTGCTCTTTCCACGCCCTCTGGACTAAACTACAATTTTTGTCCCCTTAGTTAACTGCGTGGGGAATAATGGCAAATTTTAATGCACAGCACCTACCATCATAATTATTTCAGTTAGTTAATTTGAGCCTTCTCTTTTCAATCTGCAGTTGAATTATTTTTCATTTCCATCCATTGGAAAGCTCAGTGTGTAAGCACAGAAACATTTTAAGGATCACGTCTCTTCTTTTCGAAGGATTTATGCCTTGGGATTGAAAAGGAATAATACCCCTTCATTAAATCTACCTGTTAGCTCATCTGTGCTGGCCACAGAGCCACATGCAATATTAATAACGCTTGTAAAATTTCCTCTCCCTCAGTCCAGGTTTAATTTTGCATTTTTTTTTCCCCTTGGGAGTAGCATGACCTTTCTGTTTCTTTTTTTTCCTGCCGTTCCACCTGGTGAGCCCTGAGCGTCCCTTCCCCCTCCACTCCTACCCTCCACTGCGATTTGGGCAGCCAGGGAGAACAGTTTCCCATCAGTTTTGTGCATGCAGGTTCCTGCAGCAATGGCCCCTTGGAAGGTACTGCTGCTGATTTCTCCTGCTCTTGCTTCGTGTGGAGAAAATTGCCAGCAGTGCCTTGTAAGGTGTGCCATTGATGGTTCGTGGTCTTTTCCATACATGTAACAAGTGCTGGGTTTTAACTTGGGTTTCTTCTGCCTTGCAATGCCTGTTTCCTCTTTTATATTAATGAAATCATCTTCATTTTTCACTGTAGTAACAGCTGACTCCATATTTATGTTGTAACTTGATCTAGAGACAAATTTCTCGGCTTGCCACAAGCGGTTGTGACTAAGTAAGAATCAGATTCATTCTCAGTACTACCTGAAATTCAGTAGTGTTTTTTAAAAAATGATATTCCATCCCATTTATTGCTGAACTTTGCATGCATTAATATTAGCTACCAGTATCTCAAGCAATATGTAAGTAATATGTAGCATGAATAGTGACACAAGGAAATAGAGGCACATCATGGTTAGTTTATATGCAGTGTGTATCTGGAAAAAAAGTGTTCTGGGAAGTTTTTCAGGTTTTTGTGTTAGATAATTGCAAATGAAAAGCTTCCTAAGCTGCTGTAAAACATTAGAAAATGTATTTACTTATTAATTGTCGTTAAAGCAATGCTCAGTTTAACTGGGAGTGTTTTAACGCTTGTCTGAGTGTGCTAAGTCATTCTAAAGCTCTAATTTCTATACTTCCATTTTTCTTGGGAAAATGGTAATTTCATTGATTTTTTCATTATCAGATACTTAGGAGCCTAAATATAAATATATTTATATATATATTGGGTTCCTACATGACAGTGTCAGAGAAAGGGTTACATTTTTACCTGGAATAGATCTTATTCATTGAACCCCTTAACTGGCAGTTTCTGTAAACAGAGGTTTAAGGCCTGTGATTAAAATTTTGCCTTTATTTTTACAGCCTTGAAAAAAGTATGTATAATGATTTTAAAAAAGGTGTAGAACCTAGAAAACACACAAAGGTGTGTAAAACACTGATAAATTGACAGTGCAGGAAGCCAAAGTGTAATTGAAATCAGAAGTATAATCCAGTTTATCAACCCTACTTGAAAAGGGTCATTATTTTTTTCTTCACCTTGTTTCCCCACTACTCTTTCCTGACAAGACGTTCGGTGTGTAATTTTGAACTGTTACAGGAAGAATTTAAATCTGACAGGTGCTACAGAATTGTGAGATAAGGAAATCTGTGGAATAATTAATCCTTGGCCAACTCAGATGAAAGCAGAGTATTCCTTGTAGAGCTGAATCTCCAGATAGCTCCTGGTGTTGACCTCACAGATGCATTAACATCAATTCTCTGAATTTTGTGTGCTGTGAGCACAACTGTGGATCCATGTGGTTAAGCTGAAAGCCAAATTTGTAACTAATTATTAAGTATTAATTATCCAATTAATGTAACTTCAAATTAAAGTATGGAGCCACCTTTACTTTCCCTCCCTTGCCCTGGCTGTGCTGTTTTGTGTGCTTTGCATGGGACGTGTTGTTTCCTAATCTTCACCCTGAACTTGTTTTGTTGTATCACAAAACAGATGGGAATGCACTTCAGATGACAAATCATTTCTAACAATGAACAGGATGCTTTCATATTCTCAGTTTATTCAGTGTGTGTATTTACTAGTGATTCTGTATTTGTCTTGAAAAGAATGGTGTTACTAATTTATGATAAGATGGTTTGATGCCAGTTTGCAGTGTAACACGTGCTTGTGACTTCCTCAAATGATCTGGCTTTAGAGCTCATTCTGAAATTAAAGTTTTTTTTAAAAACAAATGTGATTGTTGAGATTTTAAAGGCATCAGCTGAAAAAGCTGTGGTTTTCATCATACAAATTAGGTGTATTTGAATCTGGTAAATTGAATTGAGATGTAATTTGGCATTTTAATTGATTGGCTTTTCTTCATAGCATGGTATAACCTCACCCTTCCCACTCTCCTGTATAACCTCTTCCTTTAGAGCTGATGAGGAAGTGAAGTTAGACTTCAGTGTCCTTCTTCTTAGTGAGATACTCAGACTTTATGTTCCACATAGCAATATTGGAGGGGAATCACAAGGTGAATGCAGTGGATTTTAATCTTTAGTCTTGTTCCTGTCTGTCATTCGTAGGGACTTCCCCCTGTCCCTGGTCTCTTTTCATTGAGTAGTGTCTGATATAAATGTAAATGCTTTCCTGTGGCACAAAACTGATTGAGGATGACTGGTTCTTTCCTGGCTGCTCCGATCCAGCCATAGTCTCAGGGCAGCAGGAGCTGGAGGAGGAACTGGCCACAGTTCAAGGAATGGGCAGGCTGCAGCAGGCAAGAAGAAAAGGCAGTCAGACCAGCAGGAAGCTGCAGGTGGGTTCAAAGAGATGTGAGGTAATTTCTACCTGTCTGTTAGTAAAAATATGGAAAGTACTGTTATTTATGTGGTGCTTTAGTCTTTAAAACATTAAGGGCTTAAGAGCATAGATTGGAACTGAAAGCATTGATAAATTTAATGATCATGTACATAGCCAGAAGATGAGAATTCCAGTGGCATCACACCTCTCTCTTATTCCTTTCTACTGAAAAATCACAGGCTTCTCTCTGGAGTAACTCCCATGCCTGAAGCCATGTGCATGCTTCAGATGTTAAGGCCGTTTTTTGCTTCAATAAAATCTTTACAAATCTATTTGCTGATGGAGTTCTACTGAATAATTAGTGCCACTTCATTCAGGTGGACTTCTAGGCAGGTAGTGCTGCACTTTGCATGAAAAAAATGGTAGCTTTTGTAAGAATTAGGATGTCTTTCACCTTAACAGACCACTGGAAGAATATAATTAGTGAAGTGATACTTCAGAGAACTCTTAACAGTAGAAATCAGGGGACTAATTAAGGTATCCAAACATAGTTATCCATTAGGTTCTCAGATAGCTGTGGGTGTTTTCAAAGGCTGGCAGGTATCTTAAAAAACCTGTGGGAAACTTGGCTTTTCTGGAGTACTAGCTGGAAGCTGGCCAGGCCACTCCAGTCCACAGCAATCCCACATACTTGCATTTAGGCACCTGAATCATGTGCTGAGTTTTGGGATTTTGGATTGAAACTGTGGTTTTAGTAGCAGAATTGTCTTACTGCTGCTTGCCTCCTCCTTTAAATTAAACTTCCTTCTCATGTTTTGTGTGTAGGAAGAATTCCCCTTCGATGGCAAACAATGCTTCCAAGAACTGAATGTCACCTTGGGTAGCACTGACTCAGCTGAAGGAGAAAACATGGGAGGTTGGTGGCCAGAGTACCCTTCACCTAATGCAGGTGTGATAGCGACTAGACAGTTGATAGAAGCATGCACACAGCATCTGCATTTTGTGTTTATTTTTGTTTTCAAATTCAGCTAACAGCCCATTTGTGGTGTATTCTAATCTTTGTCGGATTTTTTTGGCTTGTGTTTCCTTCCTTTTCATTTCCAAGCATGTGCGTGCTGGATGAACTGCCTAGTTCTGGCTCACAAGTACAGCATAAATGTGGCTGAGCACAGGAATTGGATGAACTGTGATGCCCATCAAATACCCCATGTGGCAAGATCATGTGGTTTTTTTTAAGTTATGAGTCTTGTTCCTTTGAGCGTGTTTCCAGTTTATATCGTGGTTATGTTGCACACCAGAATTCCATTCCATTGCTGTTTAATTTAAAAATACAATTCTCGGTTTGTAATGTTTTTATATCAGTGGTAAAGATTGCAAATACATTGTATTGTTAAGATGGAATAGGCTCACTTGCAAATTGTCAGTCTAGACCATTTTGTTAATAATTACTTAACCTGATTAACTTGTGGTTAATGTAACATGAGCCACACTATTGGTGGAGCCACAATAGTGGTGGCTCAATATTAGGATATTTCTGCCAGGTCCTCTGAGTTCTTGAGCTCTGCAACTTTATTTTGGTTTTCCAACAGTTAAGAGTACTTTTGCCATCTCAGTTTTGGGGATGTAGTGCCTTGGGTATTTCCACTAGAAATAGATGAGATCTGATTGTGCCCAACACTGATGAGAACTTTGAATAAAGAGCTGCAACCATTTTTAGACTTCAGGAATTTTGGTAGGCTTGTCTTGAAAGAATTTTTCTTCTTTGACCTGAGTAGGTTTACGGAGTGTGGTTGAAGAATTGGAATTGGAAAGAAACCAACTGCAGGAACAAATACTTTTTCTGGAAGAGCGTTGTCAGGATTTGGAAGACAGATTTCAGCTTCAAGGTAGAATGGAGGCTCTCCAGGTGAGCTTTGGAGTTGTGTAAACCTGATGATGCAAGAGAATCATTCTCAGTTTATGTTCTTTATATCATAGCCTATAGGCAGCCAAACCCTCAATTTGCAGCTGACAAAAAATGGCAGAAGCCTAATTTACACTCATTAATTATGTTGTCAGACAGTGTGCACATCCTATATTATGCTTTGAGGCCTGTTGCTTTTGTTCAGCACGTGGAGAATTACAATTAGGATTAAGCTTTATTTGTTTTAGAAACATAGTAAAAGACAACATGACTTTCATAATTCTTTGTGGAGGTCTTTGCCAGAAGGTCCAGAATTAGATTTTGGTTACGACTGGCTTAAGTCTCCCTCTTTTTACATCCCTCAAGTTTCTTTTCTGGGTATGTGTGTATTTAATATTTCTCATATATATATATATATGTGCTCATTTATAGGAAAGAAACTGTGTATATAAAAATGATTAATAATTTTAAAAAAATATATATATACACATGCAGTCTGAACTCCAGATATTAGCTAGACAGATATTTATGTTTTAAAACCATTCAATGAAGGCCTCACAGAGAGCAGTCGAGTTCTTTTCAACGAAAAAGTTATTTTTGGTATTGCCTGATGGACAGATTACTGTGATAATTTGTGAATTGTATTTTCACTAAGTGACACAACTGACCTTGTACTCAAACTCATGGTGCATTACTCATAGTTTGTTATCTTGTTAAGTTGCACAAGTATAAAAAAGAATGACTGGTTTTAAGATGAGAGACAAGCTTCCAGTAATTATTGAGACTCTTGTAACAAAGCCTTTCAATACAGGTAACGTTTGGTGTAGAGGAAGAAGGGCAGCTATTGAGGGCGGTGCAGGTGTGTTCTGCCTCCTCCAAAATGCCACCTTCTTTTCATGAATGGTGACAAGTTTTGCCACGTTTGTCCTTCTTGCTGTTGATTCTGGATGTGTTTTGCTTTTGGTTTTTGGTTGCCGTTGTATGACTTTTTGTTTTTCTCTTTTTTTTTTTTTTTGTGGTTTTATTATTGAGTTGGTGCAGTGGATCTGACTAGAGTAGGAGATTTGTACTGTGTTTTAAAAACCCCAAAAAGCTGTGTGAACGAAGCTTGCTTCCTGTTTTCTCCAGTTCTCTCATGTTTCTCTGAGTGTGATAATGCTCTTTGTCGTGGCTTTGTTGCAGAATGAAAATGAACGTTTGCAAACTCAACTCACCCAACTGCGCAACCAACAAATGCGAGATGTGGAAAAGCATCAGATTCTGATCTCTGGCTTGAATGAGCAGCTTAAAGGGTAAAATGAAGGTTCTTTACAACTCCACACACCAGTGGCTTTCTTTGCTTTAAATTACAACTTCTAATGAGGAGTATAATCTCTTAAAACACTTGGAAAAAACAATTACTTGACTCATGTTTCTGTTTGCAGTTGTGTTATTTTTATGCTTGGAAGTTTAAGTGGAAAGTTTAAAAATAATGATTCTCTTAGTTTGGGGCTAGTAAGTTTAGAAAACGCAAGCTTTGTTTCCAAAATGTCTAAATATGTGTTTTCTTCTTAGATTAAGTGACAGAAATAGTTTCCTTGAAAATTCACTTGGAGAAAGAGAACAAAAACTGGTGAGCACGACAGAAAAGCTGGAACAAATCGAAACTTTGAGGAAACTGCTTCAAGAAAAGGATGTTCTGAACAAAGAGCTTGGGGAAAAGTTTGTGAATGCTGAGCAGAAGGTAAGTTAAACTTATAGTTAGTATTTCACTTACTAGAACTGGTGAGCTTTAACCATAACTTTCTGTTTGTGTCCCAGCAGAAATATTGATGTTTTCCCAGCCTGAAAGTTTTTGCTCTGTCTTTACGGTTTTGTTCATTTAATTGCTTTGCATTAAGTTTGGTGTAAGGATTTCTTAGACCCAACACGGCTTTGCGTGAAAGTATTTACGTTTTATTGGGGTGATAAGTTATTGTTTATTAATTTCAAAGTATAAACTTCACTGTTGTGTAAAGTCTGTATTATCACTCGTAACATCACAATTTTAGTAGAATTCTATGTATTTCTATCACATGTACTTCTGTTTTTAATACTAAGCTGAATGAAGCCTTAAAGAAATGCAGTGTGTATGAAGTGGAGAACGTTGAGCAGAAAACAGCCATCAGTGATCTCACAGAAAGAGTTGCTGCGCTGAAAGAAAAGGTAATTCATAAAAATAATGTAAGAGAAGGAATTTTGTGTTCATTTTTCATGGCCCATTTAAATGTCAGCAAAAGTGACAGCATGAGCTGCTTTAAATTTCATACACTGAGCTTTCTTTTTGCTAAAAGAATCTAAAGAATAACATCTTGTGACTTTATGTTGGGTACAGGCTGATTATCTCAAGTGCTTGTTCTCTGTGTGGGGTGTAACTTCTGTTCTCCCTCTAACAGGTGTTTGGAGTGTTCTTGTGACATTACTTTCTTCTGTTTAGACTTTGAAACAAGACAGTGTGGTGGAGTCCATGCAGCTGGACCTGGACCAGACAAATGAAGAGCTTGACAAACTGAATTCGAGCCATTTGGAGGAGAGGTCTCAACTCATTCAAGATCTGCAGAAACGTGAAAGAGAAATCGATAATCTGAAAGAAGCACTGGCAGAAAAGGACAGGGAGATGTCTGTCCTGTCTCTGAACATGACAGAATACTCTGAGCAGGTTATGATCCTGAAGCACCAAGTGCAATGCAAAGAGGAGGAGATGCGAGGTTTGGAAGAGGCTTTATCGAAGGCTGAAAGGGAAATGCGTTTGCTGAAGGAAGTACAGACAGCCGACGTGAGAGATGCCAGCGCGAAGATCTCTGCCCTTTCTGAGCAGAGTAACACCATGAGACTGGAGCTGGAGAGAGTTAGAGCTGAGAATGAAGCTAAAGCCAAAGAAAACGAGGAATTAATAAGGCAGAGCACTGAGAACAGCGTGACAATTAAGGATCTCCGCTCCGAAATCAAGGCCAACAGCGTCGCGTACCATAACAAGCTCGCGGAGTGTGAGTCACAAATCACTCTGCTGAAAGAGCAAATTGCCAAATCATCTGAAAGGCTGCAAGAAACAGAGGATAAACAAAGAAAAGAAACAGAATATTTGAAATCTCAGCTTGAGGAAAACAATGCTCTGAAGGAAAAATGGAACAATTTGCTTAAAGAGGAAGAGAGCAAAGCACAGACACTGGAAAATGAGTTGAAGTCAATTAAAGATTCATACAACAAGCTGGTTTTGGAAAATACTAAAAAAGATGAAGAGTTGGCTGAGTTATCCAGGAAGCTTACAGAACATACTGACCATGAGGAAACAGCTAAAAAAGAATTGCAAGAGAAACAAGAGCTCATTATTTCATTAGAGCAGAAACTTGGGGCTTTGGAGAAGCAAAACGAAGAGACTAAACTTAAATTAACTGGGGATCTGAAAGCCAAAGAGACATGTTGCAAAGAACTTAATGACCAATTAAATGAAATACATAAACAAATTAAAGAACTGGAGATAGAGGCACAGGAGAAAGCTTCAGCTAATAACCAATTGCAGGCAGATCTTGAAGCGAAACAAGAAAAATTGGCAGAGCAAATACAAGCAAATGAGTATCTGAAAAAAAGTATAGATACAATGGAAAAAGAGAAGGAACAGCTAATTAGAGAAAATGAGAATTTGTCCAAACTCCTGGATGTAAAGGAGTGTGAGTTGTTAAAGAAAACCCAGGCTGTGGCAGAATTAGAGAATAAGTTATCTGTTAGCACTGCTGAGCTTTCAGTACTAAATTGTGATAAAAACACCCTGGCAAAGGAGATTGAACAACTCTCAGCAGCTGCCAAGCAAAAGGAAAGTTCAGTTGCAGAACAGCTGGGGGAGAAAACAAAGGAATGTGATATGCTGGCTGAGCAGTTGTCTGAAAGCAAGGAACAGACCCAACAGTTGCATGAACAAGTGCAATCACTGCTCATTCAGCTGAAGGAGATTAGAGATGGAGAAGTAAAGAAAGAAGAAATGTTAAATAATAAATTATCTGAATGCAGTGATCTAATCCAAGAGCTCAGCCATAGTAAGGAAAAGAATTTACTCCTGCAGGAACAAATTCAGAGCATAACTTTGGATTTTGAAACTGCAAACAGGTCTCTAGAAGAGAAAAATCTTCAAAATGATTCATTGTGTAAGGAAATGGAAGAGAGTAAGCTTTGTGTTGTAGAGTTGCAGGATGAAATAAAAAATCTTAAAGATGAAAAAACGAAATTATCTCAGTTGGTAGAGGAAAGAGACCTGGCTGTGAAAAGTCAGGGGTCAGAACTTGAGAAGTTTCAGAGGCAAATTTTTGAAAAAATGGAAGAAAATACAGTGTTAAATAATCAGCTACAACTATTGAGCAAAGAAGTGGAGGTGCTTAGGCATGAAAAGGAGGACTTTTCAAGCTTATTGAATGAGAAGTCACATGAATGTAAACGTCTCCAGTCTGAAATTACGTCAGTAAGGCACCAAGCACAAACAGCAGCTCTAGAAAATGAAAAACTGAAAGCAGACATGGAGACAGTTAATGTTAAAGTAATGAAAAAGTCAGAGGAAGTAGCTGCTTTAACTTCACACCTGTCCCAACAAAGTCATAATATTTTAGATTTGAAGGACCAAATGGACAGCCTGTTGATGGAGAAAGAAAACTTAAAAATTGCCTTTGAGGAAAAAGAAACTCTCCTTTCTGAAAAGGAGGCTTTGATTCAGGAAATGAAAGATAAAGTGGCAGGAGAAGGGCCGAACGTGGAAATCATTTCAGATCTGCGAAACCAAATACAAGTCCTGAGTATTGAAACCAGTGAGCTCAGACATGCAATGCAGGAAAAAGAAAATGCATTTAAGAGGCAAGCCCAAGAACTAAAGTTATTAAAAGATAAATCTGAAGAGTCTGATGTACTTAGGGTTCAACTGTCTGAGAATATGGAGGTTATTTCTGACCTTCAAAGTCAGCTTAAAAACTTGACAGAACAATCATCCCAGTTGAATGATTCAATTGTACAGAAAGATGCATCTTTGAAACAAAAGGTAGATGAATACATCAGTTTAAAAGCACAGCTTTCTGAGGTACAGGATTCTTGTGTTGTACAGGAGAAACAGTTACAGCTTTTAGCCTCTGAAGCAGAACAGTTAAAAGTACTTGTTTCAGAAAAAGAATCAGCCATCAGCAGTATTTCGGTATTCAGTGAGAATTTAAAGATGCAACTTCAAGAGAAAGAGACTGAGTGTGGTGTCTTAAAGAAACAGATGGTGGAGCTGGAGGAAATGAAGGAGAATTTCCAGAAAGAAATAGAGCATCAGAAGAGTGTAATAATTGAGATGGACCAGTCCTTATCAGAAAAGGAATCATCTCTTACAGAAAATGAAAGTCTGCTTGAAACTCTGAAGGAGAAAGCAAGGAAAGATGAAGAGAAGACACGTTTGATTTCTCAGCTCCAAAGTCATGTCCATGAACTAACACAAGAACTACAAAACTCTAAAGAGCTAGTCCATGAGAAAGAAAATGCCTTTTTATCTCTTCAGGAGAAAATTGAAGCACAGTATCAGCTGAGAACTGAGTTGAACGTGGCTCTTGGGCAGAAAGAAGAAGTTATTGCTGGGCTGCTAAATTCCTTAAAGGAGAAAGATGCCAGTGTGCAGTTGGCAGAGAGCAATGTTAATGCTCTTTCTAGTGAGATTGATGTTCTCAGATCCAAATTAGAGGAAAGTGGAACAGCCATGAAGAACCTTACTGAGGAATTTCAGGAAAAGAACGAGGAGCTTGATAATCATCAGAAAAAAATTGATTCTTTGACTGTTGAACTTGACTCTCTTAAAAATGAGCACCAAAAAGCACTAGACCAAATAAATAGCCGGGAACAAGAACTGCAGCAGAAAGACTTGGCCGTGGAGTCGCTGCGTGTGACGTGCTCTGAACAGGCAGAGAAGTTGGAATGTTTGACGCTGGAGTTGAACAACGTAAATTCCAAATCATCCCAGGACTGCCGTGACAACGCGCTTTTAATAAGTAGTCTGCAGTGTCAGGTGGAGTCTTTAGAGAAAGAAAAAAACCTGTTGCAAGATGATGTTCGTAAACTGATGGCTGAAAACACACAACTTAGTGCATCTCGGACTGATTTGCAAAAGAAATTGGAAGAGCTCCGGGAAATCCATGAGAAACTAGAAACCAGTGAGAATTATTCAAGGATGCAGATAGATGCTGTCAAACTGCAGATGAAGACTGAAAAAGAGAAGTTACAGATGCAGGTTAGTGTGAAGGGTGAAGAACTTTCTAAATTAGAATTTAAATGTCGAACTCTAGAACAAAGCCTTTTTGAGTCAGAAAACAAATGGGTGACAGAACTTGATAGGGCAAATTCACAAAATAATGATCTTACTGAGCAATTGGGCAGATTAGAAAGTGAAATGAAATCCAAAGATAGTGAAATCCAGTCTTTGCAGCAAGAGCTGGATCTTATAAAAGAGAAATTAACTCAGAGCTTATCTCCATTGCTTAGTAGCAGGCTTTTATGTAAAGGAAAGAAGGCACAGACTTCAGATTCTGAACTGCAGCCAACCGATAGTAAAACTCAGTTGGAAAAATTCTCCGCTCTGGTAACTGCTATTCTGAGCAAAGAAACAGAAGGAGAACATTTGCAACTGGTGCTTTTAGAAAAACAGAGAGAAATAGACACCATGAAAGATGAATTAAGAAGTATTGAGTCTCTTGAGAAGCAGAAGGAGGTGCTGCAGAGTGACATGGAAAAGATGAAGGGCAAATACACGTCTGAAATTGAATGTCTGTCAAAAGAGATGGTCTCACTCAAGGAAGCATTAGGCAAACAACAGTCTCTCCTGAAAGAAAGGGAGGAGTCTTTGGCTGAAATAAATAAGCAGGTAGAATTTCTTCAGGACAAGATGAATGAATCGGAAGAAGTGGTAAGAACTAGTCAAGAAAAGCTGCAGGCTGAAGGTAAAAAAGTAGCAAGTCTCCTTGAAGAAATGGGGGGAAAAGATCAGCTCATCAAAAACTTGACTTCCCAGGTCAATCAGCAGAAGGATTTAATTTCTGGTCTAAGCCAGCAACTGAAAGAAAAAGACTGTTCCGTTACCCAGGTCATGGAGTCGTTGTCTAATGAAATGCTGAATTTTTCTGAAGAGAGAAATACGTTAAATGCCAAACTGCAAGACCTTGAAGTTGTTCATAATAGTTCAGTGGCAGAGCTAAACCGAGTGTTGCAGGAACTTGAGGATTCTAAGAAAGAACTGGAACATAACCAGGTGATGTTAAGCAGCAGAGAAGCTGAATTTGAAGGTTTAATGAACGAAAAAGAGGAGATGAAGTGTAATCTTGAGAAAATGGGCAAGGAAAAAGAGAATCTAAAAAAGAAACTCCAAGCAGCGTTGATAGTAAGAAGAGATCTAATGCAAAAAGTTGGAAAATTAGAGAAGAGTGGACAGGAAGAAATAGAAAAAGAGCAAAAAAAAGCAGAGGAGCTGTTGAAGCAAGTTAATGAGTTAAGAGACAAGCTGAAACTAATTGAAGGACAAAATAATGATTTTGAGTCTCATCTTGGAACTTTGAAACAGCAACTTGCAGAAAAAGATGCCAAGATAAGTGATTTGACCAAAACTTTATCTTCAAGAGCATCCTATGTAGAGGAACTTCAGCACAGTATCGCAGAACTAAATGATGTCATAGCTGAAAAACAAAGTGTTTGTGAGCAGAACCTAAAATCTTTAGGGGAAAAGGACTGTATGCTTGCTCATCTGCAATCTGTGCTTGATGAAAAAGCAAGGGCATATCAAGAGGAGCGTTCTCAGTTGCTCTTGACTCTTGAAGAGGTGAAGTCTGAACTTGAAAAGAAGGAAGAATTCTTGAAAAATTCCAGTTTAGAAGAGCCTGGTTCGAGTGCTGGAGATGGGAATGAGTGTCTGAATCTCAACAACGACATTAATGCCATGAGTCAATTACAAAAAGAAAAAGAAGCTTTACAGAGGGAGCTTTTGGTCATGAAAGAAGATAGAAAAAAATTCCAGCAGGAAAGGGAAGAGCACATGAAACTGGCAGCAGATTTTGATGAACAAAAAACCGACCTTGAGCAGCTCAGGCAAGAACATAAAGCACTCTGGGAAGTTCTCCGAACAAAATGTAAAGAACTGGGCTTTAACCAGTTAGAAGGGAAGGAGCTGGCCCTACCCAAGGCACTGCTGGGAGAAGAGCAAGCTGACCTAAGGAATTTGGAATCAGACAGACCAAGAAACAAGGTTCTGGTTGCATCCTTGAAAGAGTCAGAAAACACGATCACTTCAGCGCCAAGTGAAGGCACTGAGCTGAAAGAACTAAGAAATGATTATGCAAAACTTCAGGAGGAAACAGAAATGTTAAGGAAAGAGTTGAGAAGAATATTGGTTGAATTTGGTGATGATAAAGAAGAAACAATCAGTTTAAAGTCTTCGAGCCAGCAGGAGCAATGTCAGGGCAGCTTGTTGGAGGACATCGATCACCTACGGGAAAAGCTGAAAGCACGCGAGACTGAAACTGTAGAGCTCAAGGCAATGCTTGAACACGTGAATAATGAGAAAAAAGCACTTATTAAAAAAAGTGAAGAGGATTACAGGATGAGCCAGGAGGAACTGCAGAGGTCAAGAATTGAAGCTAAGCAGGAGGTTGCAGGAAAGAATGAGGAAATAGAAGCACTGAGATGTTCACTTGGGGATTTAAAAGATAAACTCGGTCTGGAAAAGGAATTATTAAACAAAGCCATAAAGGAGGGCCAGGAAGAAGCCCACCGTTACAAAACAGCATTTGAAGACATGAAGAGTGAAAAAGAGGAACTTCTCAGCTCTTTGGAAAAGTCCAATTTGGAACTAGGTAACATGAAAAAGGAGGTAGAGCACTTCAGTGAAGAAAACAAAAATCTTGTGGCAGAGCTGCGTATGCTGCGTGAGAAGGCTGAGATGAATAAACCTGTGGTGTCTAGCAAAGAGCTTAAGGAAGAAAACGGGACTGAAAAGGAATTGGAAGAGGTTGGTTCAGAAAGTAATTCCCATCAAGGGAATTCTGAAGGAAAAGTCACAGCTTTTCAGCTGTCAGAGACTGATTGCTCTGGGAAAACTAAACTGAGAGAAGCAACAGAATGTGAAATCCAGAAACAAACGCCAACAATGGAAGAGCCACTGGCAAAACCTGCGAATGTAAATGATTCCAAAGCCCAAGAGCAAAGAGCTGTAACAGAGGAGAAATCCAGAGAGCGCCTCCAGAGGAAATTACAGGCGGCTTTAATATCGCGTAAAGAAGCCCTGAGAGAAAATAAATGTCTAAAGGAACAGATTGATCAGCTGATGTTGGAAAGAGAAGAACTGGTGAGCAAGACAGGAATGCTGGAGCACTTGCTAGAGGTTGGCAGAGAAAAGCAGAGTACGAGTGCTGTGGCTCCGTTGTCCGGAGAGGAGAGCCTTGCTTCGGAAAATGCGAGGCTGCTGACCGAAAATGAAAACCTCACTGCAGCGTGTGAAAGTCTGAAATCCACCATGGAGTCCATAGTTCAGGAAAAAGAGGCCTTTTCTTTCCAATTAAATACCTTAAAAGATTCTCAGACAGTTGAATTGACAGGATGGAAGGCTAAGCATAGCGAATTAAAGCAGGAGTATGAATCGCTTCTTCAGGCGTATGAGAATATCAGTAGTAAAGTGGCAGACATGAGGCAAGTCATTGATCTCAGTAGGAAAGAGAAGCAAGAGGCTGTTCAAAGACTCAGGGAAGGACAGTCTGAGAAGGAGGCTCTGCAGAAACATTTACAAAATCTCCTCGATGAAAATGAGGTTATTAAGAACCAGCTGAAGCAGCTGGGTGAATCCAAGAAAGAGGAGGTCGAGGAGTTACAGAGCAAAGCAGAAAGGCAGATCCGTGAGCAGGAGGCCAGGATGCAGGAACACCAGGATCGTCTGCGTGAGCTCACTGAGCAGAACCATCAGCTGATGGAGGAGAACGAGCAGCTGAAACAAACCTCTGAAAACCTAAAGCAGGCTCTAGAGAAAATTCAGAATGAGAATGATGCCCTTCATAGTAACATCACTGTAACTAAAGCAGCCTTGGGAGAACTGCAGGTTCAAATGGAAGTCTACCAAAACGATACACAGTCTAAAATCAGCGATGCATTATGTGAGAATGAATCACTGTTAAAGGACATTAATGTGTTAAAGGATAAACTCTCGGAAAAAGAACAAGCTGTGCTTGTCCTAGAAAAAGAAAGAAAGTTAATTTCAGAAAAAGCACAAGAAACTGAGAAATCTTTGCTCCACCAAACCCATTGCCTGACAAAGCTGGACATGGAATGTAAAAGTCTAACACAAGAAGTCGTTAGTCTAAATGAAAAAGTTAAGATTTTAGAGGATGACAAATGTCTGCTACAGGAAGAACTAGAAAATGTACAAGAAAGTTCTTACAAAGTAAAGAATGAGAGAGAATTTCTTGAGACAGAATTGCTTAATCATGTTAAGAAAGTTGATCATCTTACTGATAGGATGAAATCAGCACAAGTACAGAATAACTTGCTGTTACAGCAGCTGGAAGAGTTAAAGGCAGAAAAATGCAACGTGGTTAGAGAAAAGGAAGAGCAGCAGCTCCATCTTGTGAAGGTGTTTGAGGAGAAGGTGAAAAGTGCTCAGAGGGATAGTAATGGGACTAAAAACAAAACAAAAGAGTTGCAAGAGCTCTTAAAGGAGAAACAGCAGGAGATCAACCAATTGCAAAAGGATTCTATAAAGTTCCAGGAGCTGATCCTGGATTTGGAAAGATCTGTGAAATTGTCACAGTCAAAAAATGAAAAATTTGAAAAGGACTTGAGCAATGCGTCAGAAAAGCTGGCAAAATCAAATGATGAAATACTTCATCTCAAGGGAAAGCTTTCTGCACAGCTGAACCTGTTGGATCAGTCAAAGAGGGAAGTGGACAGGCTTAAAGAAGAGAATCTAAACTGGAGGAAAGAACTTCAGAAGAAAGGAGACGAACTGCAGCTTCAAAGGCGAGGATATGAGAGAGACCTGGAGTTTCATCTCCAGCAGCTGAAATTGCTTCACAAAGGTGAACTTTCGAACCTGGAGGAAAGACATGGCGCCCTTGAGAGAGAAAAGGATCGGGCGATGGGCGAGGCTCGGGGTTTGCAAGAGGAGGTCAGCGCGAAGGACTCTCAGAACAAGCAGCTCCAGGCAGATCTGAACGCAGCTCTGGCACGATTGGCTGCTTTCACAAAGTGCATGTCCTCCCTTCAGGATGACAGGGACAGGGTCATCACTGAGATGAAAACCTGGGAAATGCAGTTCAAAGAGGCCATCCAGAACAAGGAGAAGCAGCTGGAAGACAGTAACAAAAGAATAGCGGCCTTGCAAGAGGAATTGAAAGATAAAATGACTCAGATTCAAGAACTAAATATCAAATATTCTGTGGTAGAGGAAACAAAGGATGAACTGTATTTGAAGCAAAAATCTGTTGATATGCAGCGCTATGAAGAGCTCTGCAGGATAAAGGAAGAAAATACCTTCTTTTTTAACAGACAGCAAGAGCTGGAGAGCGTTCTTCAGTCCAAAGAAGAAGCTTTGCAAGCGCTCCTGAAAGAAAATAATTCTCTTAATCATCTCATAGAGAATAGTAAAAGTGCAGGAAGAGAGATAAAAGCTCTGGAAAGTAATTTTACGAGACAGGAGCAAGAATTGCAAGAGCTTCTAGCAGAGAAGGAGAAGCTGAATGCTGCATTGCAAAAGCAGATGACCATTTCTGAGCAAATGAAGATCATGCTAAATAATAAAGACAAAGAAATTTCCTTACTCATTTCTTCAAAAGGGGATGAAATTTCGGACTATCTCATTCAGGTACAGACTCAACATAGGAATCAGATCAAAGAGTATGAGCTTCAGGTGAGGTCTTTGCAGATGGAGAGACAAGAAGCTGAGGAGTCCCGTCAGAGGCTGGAAAACGAGCTGAGAAATCTCCAGGTGAGAGCAGAAAAAGCGGGTCAGGATAAGGCCGCGATTGCCAGTGAAATAGATGCCTTTAAAAAATCCATGTCATCTCTCCAGAGCGACCGGGATGATCTTTTTACCAGGTACAAGGAGCTGGAACATCTTCACCAGGATGTCTTAAACCAGAGGAACAGTCTTTTAGTTGGCAGTGCGAGTGAGGCTAATGCTTTGAAACAGGAATTAAGGGTCCTCCTCAACAGGATAGATGATCTGCATTCTGAAAATGCAATGCTGAGTGCACAGCTGATAAAATACAGGGAGGATCTTAACCAGGTTTTGTCTCTGAAAGACCATCAGCTGAAGGACTTACTTAAGCAGAAGTTGGATTGTATTAAAAGCCTTGAGCATGAAAAATACGATCTTCAAAAACAAATAAAAGAGATGCAGCTTTCCAGTGAACTGCAGAAGGGGGCTGCTGTGGCTTTGGAACAGGAGAATAAAAAATTGGCATCTAAAGTAAGTGATTTAGAATCTCTAATTGCATCACTGAACAAACAGAAACTTGTTTCTGAATCTGGAGAGAAGCTGCTAAGTAGCGAGAGTATTCAGAAAAAAGATTCAAATGGGCAGCATGGGGGAAAGCTTCAGAAAAACGTTCAGGAACTCCAGACATCCAGAGGCAGAAATGCAGATGAGGAATACAGTGGGACTCTTCTGACGCTTGAGGAGGGAAATAAACCCGATGCTTCTGCAGAGAAGATGCTGCTCGAAGTTCAGTCTCAGAACAGTGAGTTGAGATCCCAAAATGAGGCCTTTGGGAAAGCAATGACCGCTCTGCAGAACGACAGAGATCGGATCATAGAGGACTTTAAAGCTCTTCAGAGCAAATACACCTCTGAGCTCAAGAGTGAAAGAAAAAAAGGAGATGAACTCGCAGCTGAATTGGAGGGGTTTAAATCCCGTCTCATGAGTATCCTCAAAGAAAACTCTCTTCTGGATGGGGCTGTCCGTGATGCTGCAGATCAGGTTACCCTTGCTCAGGTGGCTGATGGCGTTGGAAGTGTCTGTAGGACTTTAGTCAGTCGGGAGCTGGAGGTGGGCAGGCTCTCAGCCGAGTGTGGCAGCTATGTCCAGCAGATTGAAGCGTTTGCCAAGGCTATGGCCAGTCTCCAGGATGACCGAGACAAATTGCTGCAGGAGCTCAGCCATCAGAAGGTAACTTCTGAAGCCAAGCAGGGCACAGCTTCATTTCCCATTGATTGCAGCAGCATCAATGAGAGAAATTCTTGTAGGAGTAGTTTGGATGTGCCTCAGAACAATGGGGAAACTTGGGTAAGTTGTAATTGGCATGGCTCTGTAATTTTATTCTTCGTGCAGAGAATGCTCAGAGACGTGATGGGTTCTGGAGTTTAACTTTGTGGATTGTGTGAGTGCTAAGACAGCACTGTGTGCCCAGAGAAGGGCTGTATACAATTTTGGGAGTTAAGATAATTACCCTGTTAAACAAAGCAAATGGGGAAAAACTTTAGTCTGTAATTAGAATTTTAGCGCTAATCAAACTTCACCCATCTCGTTTTCATTCCAGTTCACTAATGATGTTTATTAAACCTAGGCTAAAGAAGGAGCCAGCCTTGCAGCCGTTGAAATATCCAAACTGAAGACCAAGGTTGATGATTTGGAGAAGGCTTTGCATCAGACAAAAGCCTTCCAGGCAGAAACGGAGAGAGAGATCACATCATACCAGAACGAGCTGGCTGGATTAAGGTAGAAGAGTACAGCTTTGTCCTCTTCATTGATTTGTATAGAATATATAATTACTTAGCATCTCATGTTTTATGTTCAGAATGGAAAAAAACCTCCTCCTCTCCGAGTCCCAGGCACTGAGAAATCAGTGTCAGATCACCGTGGCTGAGAAGGACCGGCAGATTGCAGAGCTCCAGAGGCTGCAGCAAGACATGATTGGGAAGAAGTCACTCTCTGCTGGCAGCAATTATCCAGTCAAGGTAAAGAAAAGGAATGTAGCAGGAATGTAAAGTGGAAAGTAGCAGTTGATTGTCTGAAATTTGCAGCTTGCTTCTCAAAAGAGAACTATCCAGCACTCTGTAGTAATCCTGTAAGTTACTGTCTTTAGTTAAATCCAGAATATAAAAGAAAGAAGTTGGAAAAAAAATTAAATGATTTATTATTAATAGCTGTAACCCATTTTCAGGGACAAGGTTTTTAAGAGGATCAAAAAAGAGCTTGGTGGTTTACATGGACAGCAGGTTTCAGTTTGTAGAGTTGATGCAGAGAAGTTTTAAACGCCTAATCACGTTCATTCTTTAGAGAATTGATGTCTAATTACTGCAGGTTAGACTAGGACCTAACTGGGGGAGAAAGGGGAATGGAAGTGTTCTTGTCCTTCCCCTGAAGCAGCTGGAGTTGGCTTCTGCCAGGAACAAAATCCTGGGTTTGGAAAGGCAGCAGCTGACACCCAGGCTGGCAAATGCTGTTTTGTAGACTGTCATGAAAGATTCAAGGAGAGTGCTATTTTAGAATAATATTCTTATTTACCTTTTCTGTGCCAAAGGAAGGAAGCAGTATTCATTTTAATTTCATTAAAACCAGCATTTTATTTGCTGAATTTTGTATGCTGTTCATTTTCTGTGATTACCATCATGAATAAGAGCTATGGACCAGTAATGTCTGTGGGTAATGAAGGATTTTATGTGGTAAAAACCTTTTATTTCATGATTGTATGGGTAAATAGAATCCATAAAGCATTAGAGATGGCACATATCCCTCCTTTATTGGAGATTATTATCAAAATGTCCAGCTGCCAGAGATAAAGAATGCCAAAGCTGTAAATTGGTAATAAATTCAGATGGTTTTCTGTTCAAAACAGATTCTTTCAGCTTTAAATTCATGTTTACAAAACAGCTGTTTTACAAGTCCTGAATACAATACATTATTAGCTTGAAAATAATTTTTGAAAGGTGTTTTATATTTATCCTTTGCTGATTTTCCCCTTTTTTTTTGTGCTTCACATTATTTGCAAATTAAAAATTAGGTCGGGTTGCCTTTTTGTGGTAATTTTTTGTTATTTTTTTAATGCAAGTATTAACACTATATATTAAAAAAAATCTTGTATTTAAAGTCTCTTTCAAATGTGGTATTAAATTGTGAGAAGAAAAGAATCTTGTGAAAAGGGGAATTCTGTAGGGTATCTTGTGAAAAGGGGAATTCTGTAGGGTATCTTTAGTGTTGGGGCTGTGGATTATTTAGAGGACTCCTGTACCATTTACCCTGAATATCCTGATATTTTTAAGGCTTTGGAAACTGCCTCCCTTGCTGGAAGTGCAGATGGAGCAGAGGAAATCAAACATGTCCTGGCTGAGAAGAAGCAGCTGCAGACGGAGCTGCAGCGCTGCCTGCAGGAGATGCAGCAGAAGGAGCTGCACTTCCAGCAGATCAATTCCAAGGTAATTTGGAGCAGCAGCTCTGATCCTGAAAAGCTCACGCGAGTCTGGGCTGGCATCACGTTGCAATGTTGCTGAAGTGGTGGTGTCTTGCATGGCTGAATGGTATTTTGCTTTGAAACTTAGTATTTTAAGGCAATTAAATGTCAGTTTCATCTTTCTGCCAGGCTTTCCTGACTTGGTATTTGACTGAGAGGTTTATTTGGCTCTGCGTTCTGAAGACACTGAATTTCTACTCACAGTCAAATATTTTTCATTATAGGCAGAAACACGTGTCTGTCTTAGCTGGAACAAGGTTTTAGCTTCTGGTTTGGGTGTACTGATGACAGGGGAAATCACTGCTCAGCTTTCATGATTTCCTCTGCTCATTAAACATCTAAATCCCAGCCCAACTGTGACCTCACCAAAAAGCAGATGCAGTTTTGAAACAGCAGTTCTCAAATCTGCAGGGATTTCCTGAGAGGGCTAATCCCTAATTTTTCATGACTTCAATGTGACTTTCTCTCAGGTTGTGCAGTCAGCAGAAGAGAATGCTGTCCTGTCTGCCCAGCTGAAGACTCTTTCCCAGACTCTGAGGGACAACCAGCTTCATTACACTGATCTGCAAAATCGTTACTTGAGGCTGGAGAGGGAATATCAGGCAATGCAAGTGACATCTTTCCAGGGCTCTGTCCAGGTAAACACATACATGGAAATGCTTTTAGGTTTCTTCTTTCCATGCTTCCATTTTTCTGGTTTTCTTGTTAAAAATGAAATAAGCACTTTTTGTTGTACTGATTCAGTACTTTTGCTGGCCCACGATGTGCTGAAGATAACTGGCTTTGTTGTTGTTAAATTGGTTTAATTTGAGTTTTCATTTAAGGAAGCTGTTTTACATGTTATTTTTGTTTTGAAACAACTTTATTGAGTTGGTCTACAGCTGGCAGAGAGAGCTGCATGATCACTGCTCAGTGGATCAGGAAATTTAGTGAAAATTCCACATCAGACGTGGCTCATTTTACAATGCTTGATTAACATTTTCAGAAGTGAGATCCACATCACCAGTTCAGCATTTTGGTACCCTTTGCCAACCCCTCATGCACATCTGTAAGATTATTATTTGGGGTTGGAACTTCATGATCTTTAAGGTCCTTTCCAAGCCAGTCCTTTAGGATTCATCGTCATTCCTTTATTTTTAAGGAATAAATTAAAAATAAACCAATGTGCTGCCTTGGTTTATTCATTAACAGTCATTAATAGAACACCCTAAAATAGCATTTGGATACGTTGAGAAAACAGCCCTTGCTCTTCCATAAATGCAACTAAGTCCAAACAAGAGCTGTAAATCAAAAATAAATGAATAGCTGCCTTGCTTGTGGAATTGTGGTCAGTGCTATATTACTGTGTGGATGTGTAGATGCATTTTTTCTTTCCCCTCAGACATTGCTGAGGGATGGAAATGAAAACATGAAATGGCACAAAGAATTATCTGTTCCACTGTTTAGTGGTGCCATAATTGAAATAAAGACTTTTGGCAAGTAGAAAAACAGTCACTTGTTTGGTTTTTATTTTCCCCCCTTAATATTTTCTAGGATGAAACCAGAGCAGAAGTTCCCCCTGGAGCACCACGGGAGAGATCTGGGATTATTGTGGAGATAGACAATATGGAGCTAAATGAGCTCAGGAAAAGGTCAGGGCTCGGAGCATGTATTAGCAATATTGGTTTCCTGACAGCTGTGTTGTGAGTGTGAAAGTAATGCTTTTCTATCCCTCTGAGGCATTTGTGTGGAGAAGGGGAAGGAGTGGATTTGCAGTGGATTAAATGAATCATAAGCCACATTCTTGAATTGTTATCATCTGGTAATATTTGGTTTGTTACATAAATATACTGATTGGTGACTTTATCTCAATATTCAAGCTAAAGCATCTCATTATAATTAAGTCTGTCACAAAAAGGAAGATTTCCTAATAAAAAAAGAACAAATAAGTAATTTTTCGAGTCCATTAAATATTGATTTCAGATTTGATTTTGTCCCAGGCTTGCAGAGACTGAGCAGCAATATGAGTCAGTGCAGCAGGCTCTCTCCCAGCTCACAGAAACCCTGGCAGAGGAGAAGAGGAGGAGAGAAGCTGCAGAAGAGGCTCTTGGGCTCTCTGAGGAGAGAAGTAACAGGTAAAACATGGATTATTTATTTGCCTTTTATTTTTAGTGAGATTAGTGAGGGGTTTTCCTGTGGGCCTTAGATTTTTTTGAAGATGATGATGATAATAATAATAATAATGATAATAATAATAATAGTGAACAAACCTGTTTGTGAGCCCACAGTGCCTGAAACAGTGAAAATCTATGTGTTAAAAATTTAAGTTAAACTCTGGATCAAGAAAGTGTTATAGGCTTTGGGATTTTTTTGTTCTTTATTTAATTTCATTTGTTAGAATGATTCAGTAGTCAGTGCTATTTCTTTTTTAGGAAAAAAGTCTCCCATATAACAGCTTTAGCACAGCCACTGGTTAGATTGAAAATATCATTATCCACCTGCCTAAATAAATAATAAATAAATAAAGTGTCCTCATCACCTGAAAATCACTGTTCAGTCAGCTGGTGATGGTGGGGGTTAATTCTGAATAAATGAAACACCTTGAGAGTAGATTGTAAACAGAGACTGAAAAAGACCTGGCAACATAAAATGAGTCTGATTTTGTGGGGGCCTTCCCCCAGTAATTTAAGTATGCAAAATAATGGGTTTTGTGTCAATTCAGTAGTTAAAAGAGGAGACAATTCAGCAGTGCATGTCTCTGTGCCTTGAATTTTTCTCTAGATTTGAAGCAGGCAGTTACAGGTCTGTCCCCAGTGACTACACTGTCCAGATGGAAGCTGAGGAGGAGAGGGAAGCCTTAATCATCAATCCCAGTGAGCACGTTGTTGTGAGAAAGGTAAGGGAATGAAAGCCTTTAAAAACCCTGCTTTATCAGCTCCTTAAAAGTGGTGGGAAAACATCCTTCATTTCTTCTTTCTGTTGGGGCTGTGAGTCCAAGGCCAGCAGCTGTGTAAGCTGTGCCAGAAAACACGCTGCGTACGTCCAGATTAAAAAATATATGTAATCACATTTATGCTACACACATGGCCATTAAATAAACTGTGTCTCCTTTTAATTATGCATGCCCAGAATGCAATATGCATATTTATGTGTGTGGAGGTGCATAGTACACAGCTTGTATTCATTCCTTTCCCCTCTTGTTAATGCTGGGTTTGGGGCCTCTAAATCATTTTCGCTTTGGCGTTCGGGTTCGGTCGCGTTTGGGGTCAGCTGCTGTGTCAGAGGCAGAAGGTCTGTGGTGCCTCACAAATCCAGGCTGCAGTGGAGCTGTTTCTGATTTGTATTCCTGGTTCTTCATCTGGTAATTTTTGTCTCTTGCCCAGATGAAAGGAGGAGCCCTTTCCTTGCGCCGCTGGCTCCGAGGGCGAAGCCTTTACTGCTCCAAGCTGCTGACGGCCCGAGCCAAATCCCGCTATTTATTCCTCACCTACCTGGTCACACTACACCTCCTTGTTCTCCTGTGCCTCACTGGTGTGCTCTGAATCCACTGCATTCCCCAGGGGGGGCTCCTTTCCCTGCGGGCAGTGCCAGTCCCAGCCCAGAGACTCCCCACGTGCTGCTGTTCTGCTCTGCACTGGACACAAATCCCTGGGACACTACACGGAATCCTGAGCTGAAATCTGTGCATATCACACTTGCTCCAAAGTTGACTTGAATTGCTCTTTTAACAGTGGGATATTATATTTGCTAAGGAGAAAATATTCCCCTCTGCCCTAGAAGGAAACTGCTGCATACAAGTTATTTAATTTTGTTTGTGGGTACGTAATGGTTGATTACTACTGAATGGGTTGTAAATGGTATCTTTTCTATACAAATTTTATTTTAAGAGTTAAACTATAAATTCTAAAGGAATATCAAGCTATTACTGTATATTGGCTTCTTGATTATAACAAGAAGTTTTATAGAGTGCAATAAAGGAAGAACTACTGGATTTTTGATTTTCTTTGGTTGGTTGGGTGCTTTTTTTTTTTGGCTGAAAATAAAAGAATTAAGAAGGTTCTTCTTTCCCATTCGGTTTGTAAAGAAATCAAGATGCACAGGTCTGTGTGTGGTAATGAGGTAAGCTCATGATTAAAAATTCAGTAAGGATTCACAATTAAGATGACATAAATATCTCCAACTTCTTACATTCTTTTTGTAATTTTTTTCTTTCTGTAACTTGTGGGGGGGTTGGTAATTTTAAAATTTGCTTGCACTTTTCTTGGTGGGGTTTATTTACTGCCTGTCTTGGAGGCAAAATGTTCCTCAGCTGCAGAACTCATGAAATTCAAGCTTCTAAAGACACAACCTGACATATTTTACATGTTTCAGCTTCAAGGTACAAATCAGTAAATTCAACTAAGAATCTCGTGGGAAAAGGAAAACCCAATGAATATGGAAAAGGAAGGATTCCATCAGTTTTACTGATGAGCAGAAACAAGGTTGACTTGGAGATATTTTAGTGAAGGGATTTATCTGCTTAAGAGGTAGTTACTGCTGCAGGTAAATACTGTAAACCACCTTCTTTTGATGGTCTTTAATACTTCTTAGTTTGTTAAAGCCCTAGATTTTTATATAAATCCAGTATATTCTGCTATAATTGATTTTTTTTTAAAAACAGTGATGGTTCATCTCCTTTGAGTGGCTGATTCAGTGCCTGTGTTCAGCCCTGGTGTCACCCAGATACTGAGATAACTCATAAACACCAGGTACAGTGGGAACAGGAGTGCTGAACAGGCTTGACTTTTCCCTTCCCAGCCTGAAGATGGATGTCAGCAGGATGAGAACGAGCTGTTCTTAGCTAATTATGTTATAATGAAGCAGAATGTTTTCCAAAGGCAACAGTGGACCTTCAGTCCTTCCAGTCTTACTCATCCAGTGTGAGGGATTTTTGTCTTCAGGGGAGAGAAAACAACCCTCTGCCCTGAGGCTCAGTGAGGTGTTAGAAATTCTGTCCTGCTTTACCCAGGCCTTTGTGCTGTCACTGTGAGAAGCACAAACTGGAAAAAAAAAAAAAGCCATGTGGATATCCTGTGAACTCCATTCTAGAAGCTGATAAAAATGTATTGGGAGGTGAGCCCATATCATTTATGAAGCAGCTTTTCCTGGGTAAGTATTGCCCTGAGAGTGTGTTCATGTTACAGTTCATGATTTAAATGCTTGGCTTCACTTGGCCTTAGATCAAGCCAACTGAGGAAGTTTGTTTAAAATCCTCTACTCTCAAATCCCAGTGTCTCAGCTGATGTAATTCCTGATGTATTGAAGAACTGAGAGTTTCCCTCTGGTTTGTGGTGTTGGAGCCAGAAGCTGGGTGCAGTGCTGTAAATGCTGGAATACTGCTGGTAAATAATTGGTTTATTGCAGTGCAAAGCCTTTTCCTGAGGGTTTTGGAAGAAAATACCAATTCATGGCAACGTGAATGAATGTTCAAAACCAGCAGCTACTAGAACTAAGGGATAAGCATTCCTACATTAAAGCCCTTTCCAAATTTACCCAATAAAATCCATTTTTGCCTTGTTAGGGACAAGAACTTTGCTGGACGAGCGCTGTTTTCATTCCTTTCCCTTTCCTGAAGTACCTTTCCTTACTGAGTGAAGTTGCCAAAGAAGGAGAAATAAAATCCTTCCCTCAGCTGCCTCAAGGGGCACTTTTCCAGTCCTAAAAATAACCCAGGGAGTCAAGATGGGGCCTGCCCTTGGTGAGAGTTTTGCCATGAATTTCAGGGAGAGCAGGGCTTTGAGGTGTTGGCCAGCTCCTGAGGCTGAGGGGTTCCTGGGCAGTGGTGCCAGCTGCCTCTTGTTCTTTTTCCCAGAATAACCACTTCCATGAAGTGTTTGCCACTTACAAATATGGAATAGGTCCTGGAGTGAGCTCTCCACGTTACAGAGTGGCTGTCACTTAAAAAACCACAGCAAATGCTTCCCTGAAACTTTTGCTGGGGGTTCTTTTTAGTTGGTTGGTTGAGATTGGTGATCACCCTCTTAAAAAAACAAAAGCAAACTTGAACGTGCCTTGAGGGAAAAACTGAAGTAATGGATGTTTTTCGTGGTTTATTTACCATTAACTACTAATGTTGCAGCTGGTATGTGCATCCAATCAGGTAATTTTAAACAAGGGAACTTTCCAGAAGATAATTCCTCCTTGGAAGAGGTGGGATTTATGCTTAAATCCCAGTAGAGAGCCAAGTGTGTGTCCTGCAGCTGAGCTTGCCCATGGCCACGAGGCCAATTAACAGAGTATCACAGGACCCCGGAGGCTGCAGCAGGAGATTTCCCCTTTGGAAGAAACAAAAGGCTGCCAATGTCCTGATTAATTTGCTTTGTTAAATCCTATTCAAGAGGGAATTTATGTGGGTGCTTCAAGTGCTTGGTAAGATCAGGGTTTTAGCATTGATTTTGCTGGTTAGCTTTATTCTTATCCCAAATTGCACTGTTTTATTGATATGAAGGTGTCTTATGGAAGAAGAGCACCACTTGTTGGATTTTATTCATATCATGAGTCAGATTTTGATTTTTTTCTGGGCTGTCAAAACCCTCCCCTGAAGTTCTGTGTGATGGATGATGTTTTACCTCATATGCTGTGGTATTATTTGGGGCAATCATGACAGGCTTCCTAATGCAAATGTGATAAACTTACTAAGTCAGTATTTAATAAGTGATTTTTCTTTTAGAAAATCTGTCTCTGCTTTATATTAACGAATGAGTTTTTGCAAAATACGTGTTTTTCACAACCACTTGGCTTCCAGCAAGGGGAACCTCACTGTTTAAAGGCAAAATAATGGAACTGCTTAGACAGAGAGAGCAACCAAGTAAGTAAATCTAGAGAGATTATTATCTTTTTCACCTCTTTCCTTCCCCTTATCCCTCTGTGCAATGACAAAGGACCCATTCCTTGTGGAGAACCATGAGTTTGCTGATGCCCACCTTGGCTGGGCTCCTGTGTGGGCATAAGCAGCACTTCCTTCATTTTTGAAGCTGCCTTGGTCTTTCTGGGGGGGTTTATGGGAGGAGTTGGTACAAAGTGGTTGCCCACAAATCCACATTTCAGTTCCTTGTGTGTTTTGGGGGTGCGTTCTGTGAGGGCAGCAGCAGGAACAGTATTTCACAGGAAGTTTTAACTTTAAAATGGTGTTTTGTCCCTGAAGTTCCTGACAAACTGCACTAATATTGGAATGATACCCTTTGCAGTGTTGGAGTGGGTCAAAAATACAGCAATGTAGGGGGTGAAGCACGAAGTGAGAGAGGGATCCTGACACAGGAACATCCCACTGAGCACAGAATCATCACTGACTGGGATGACATGGTACAGGTGGGTATTTTATTTTATTTTATTTTATTTTATTTTTTACAATTTTTTACACATGCTTGTCAGTCAGGCAGTTCCTACTGAGGCAAAACATTTGACAATGACAGAAAGGAGCTAAAGTTAAAAGAAACCCCCACAGGTTGCAATTCATCAGAGGTGAATTGGAGAAATACTAAATTATTGAAATTGGGAACAAAACCTGTGAGGTGCAGGGAAGGGGTGATTTTTCCTCCTCAGTACTGGGCAAGAGGATGGGTGGTGCCCACATCTCCCATTCCATGTGACATTCTCACTGTCAATTCCAGAGGAAAGGGTGGGCTTCCTATCCCTACACTGATCCTTTGAGAGGGGGTTTTTAAATTTTTTTTTTCCTGAAGCATGTTTTTTCTGTTGCTAAAAGGTATCTTTTCATGTCTGGGTGATCAGAAGGCACCTTTATTTGCCATCCAGCATCACTTCCTTGGCACTGTGCAACGAGCTCTGTGGGAAATGCCAGTTCCAGGATGTGCCAGGTGCAGGCAACAAGGTGTGCTCATGGGAGAAGCTGCTAAATATCTTAAATATCCCACGTGTCCTGGTCTCTTTGGGAGGTATCTGAGTCTGCATGTGGAAAATGCTGTACTGCCTGGGATTTTCCACAGGGAAATCTGTTTTCCTGAGGAAAATGCCACTGAAAGGGAGATGCAGGGCTGGGGTTGTTCTGTACTCTGCTTGCTAGGGTGAGGTGCAGTTATAACCCTTATATCTGAACTCAGTTGCTGTGCCATATCCATGGACCCAAGCTGTTCCAAAGGACAGACCAAAGCTGGTCCAGGAGCAGTGGGAGCTCCTCGGTTGATATTTGGAAATAAACTGCCCACCTACTCCTCTAGATGGAAGCACAGTGCTTGGATTTCATTCTCTCCCCGCTTGCTGCAAGCACCCTTTTCTGAGTACATCCCATTATGTTTTTCCTGCTGCCTGCATTCAGCAAGAAATAACATTTTCCTGCAGGGAAAAAACATAATTAAAACTGTAGGCCCCTGTTTTATGTTCCCTCATCCGCATCTGGCCATTGTCCTGTGCACAGCACACGCCGGTGTGTGTTCCTTCCCTGGGTAATGCTGGATGCAAGAGCAGGCCATCCACAATTGAGTTAAGAGAAGGAATGAAGGAAGGTTAAGAAGGTGGGATGTGTTTTCCTCTAGTGTGATTATTTTTGGGGTGTAATATTATGGAGGCCTCAAGCAGTGCTGTCACTCAAATAATGGTCAGGTACAACACGGGCTCTTGCAGCTCGAGCTTTCCTTCTTTTTGTCCCTTAGATGGATGCAGGAATTGCTTGTGGAGGTGGCTCCCTAGCCCAAACTGGTAGGGAAGAGACAAGAAAGAGAGTTGATAACTGTTGTGATTCCTGCAAGTAAGAAAAAAAGGGCGATTTTGATCCTTGTGTGATTCTGATCCGAGCCACAAATTTCTTCCCAGCACTTGGAAATCCCACTGCTGAAAGCACCAGCATATGGAGGAAACAAGAGAATTCCTGGGTAACGTGCCAAAAACAGGACAAAGGCACAGCAGTGCAGTGCCCAGCCATGCACAGGGTACAGAAGAGGGGAGTCCCCAAAGGCTGAGGCCGGGTGTGTGAGGGGGAGCGGGAGCTGGAATGGGGTGGGATACAAAGGGGCCCTGGGAGTGGAGGAGGAGCACAGGCAGGCCATGGAATGGAACATTCCTGCTCTCCCGTGCTTTAATTCACAATATTCAAACTGGAAAAGAACACAAAAGCCATTGTCCATCCCTGGCCATGTGTTCCCAGCAGCTGACCTGACAACATATGGGAGGGAGGGCGTCGGGGCCGAGCGTTTTCTGGCTCTGGTGACAACATAAATGTTTAATATAAATGCTGGGATAATTTGGGATAATTCTTCCTCAGTAATTTCTCTTTGCTAGTGTGCTTGCTGCTCACATTTAGTTCTCGTGACCTGTAAAATCAACACTGGACTGTTTTGGTTCTCCTGGAGCATCACTGGCCATTAACATTCTGGTTATCATTAGGCCAAATTTAATGGGCTGTGCAGGGCCTGACTGTGCCTGGTTTTGAGGGAAAACCTGGAAACTGCCAGAGGCTTAGGCAGGCTCCTGCTCTGTGAGTCCAGCTTTGTTCCTCACTGCAGAAACCACCAGTACTTTGGGAATTATGTAAGCACAGAGGTTTCCTTCTCTTCCCTTATTCCTTTCCTGTCTGAAATAGCAGCAATTTTCTCCTATATCTGATTTATATATATATATATATATTTAAACTTTTACATAATTGCTTTCTGGTTTATTCAGCTTCTCCCTGCATTTGCTTTCCAAACCTTCTAATGAAGGACAGCCTGGCATCCCAAAGCCTAGTTCTGGAAACATTTGATTAGTTCTTTTTCTTGATACAGAATTGAATTTTTTTCATACAGCTGATGATTTTAATGAATAACTCCAGCTCTGGACACCAGTTGACATTGTAGGTGCTTCAAATTTAGAGAGGATCTCTTTTCCATTTAAGTTCATTTTGGGGCATAATAATACTTGTTTCTAGGGTATAATACTTGTTTTTAGGATAGTCCTCAAATAGACTTACTCATAAAACTATCCTGATGTTTTGTGCTCAGAAATAAGTGTGTTGGATCAGAAAAAAAATGAGCTAAAAAGATAATAAACCCCCAACCCAGTGAATTTGGTTGAATTTGGTGAATAGAAGTGAACTTGGCAGATTTGCTCTTGCATGCTTTCTGTCTATTTTAATATGGCTGTAAAAATATTAATAAAAATTTTTAAAAGCAGTTTTTTTGGGATATGAAATATATTCCGTATATTTAAAATATATTATTGTTTAATAGAATTTAATATATGACTTACTGAAACTAATATGTTAAAAATACATTGCTCAGGCTGTATTTGGAAAACTTGTGACTTTTGGCCAAAAGCCCACATGGTAAATTTAGCCAGGGCTAGAAGTAAGTGTGATTTAAATACAGAATATAGGTATAGAATCACCTGGGGAAAAGGAGATGTGGCTCTGCACTTCCCTCGATGCCCACTTTTGGCATATATTTAAGGAGAAGATTATGCATCCATTTAGCAACAGTGTAAATAAATTAATTAAGTTGTGAGCTTGACAGCAGGAATGGCTGGGAGGGAATACAGCTGGGAGATAAAAACCACCAGCAGACCATCAGAACAGCCCAGTTTCTACCAACCAGGAGGCAGGGCTCCTACAGTAGACGTGTCTAGGGCTGTTTCTCTGTCATTACACTGGAATGATAAATCTGGGTTCTGGGATTGTTTAAAGCCTTGTTGTTTATTACTGATGGCATTAAATTCATTACAGTAATTATGAACTATTGGTAATTCGTGTGTTCTCTAATTGAAAGCATACTTTTCATTAAGAGTTGACTTTATTGGTGAAGGCAATAATTTCTGAAATTCAAAACTGGAGTTTAACCCCCTCGTGTCAGAGGCTGCAGGGATCCAAAAGCCCGGTGGATGTGGCACTTGGGGACATGATTTAGTGGTGGCCTTGGCACTGCTGGGTTTGCAGTTGGGCTCAGTGGTCTTGGGGGGCTTTTCCACACCAAATGATTCCATGAAACTGGTGCCTTGAGAGGCTACCTAGAAACAGAGACTAGACAGGAGTAAGGGAATAAAGGTGGGGATTTATTTGAAAGGCCTTCAAAGGTGCACCCTGGGGAGCCAAAGGCTGCTGCCAAGATGGACCCCAGGTCACGAGTTCTTCACACTTTTATAGGTTTGGTTCATCTGCATATCAGCATAAATTCACCAATTCAGACTTTAGCTAAATGATGTAATTTCTCCAAGCTCACCCCCCTTCCCAAGGTGTTGGTTTGCACATTTTGGGCCTAGGACAGGCTGGGTGTCCTTGGAGAGCAGGCCTGGAGAGGCTTTGTTGTGTCTGTCTGGCCTAAGAGAGCAGAAGCTCACAGGCTGCAGGAAACTTCAGAGTTACACACCAGGCAGTGCAGGATTTGAAAAATACAGAATTTAAAACCCAAGGCATTAAAAAGTGGTCTGAAGTTGCCATGAAGAGAGAAGATAAACTGTTGTCTTTGCTGAGGGTGGGGGCAGAATGAGATGGAAGGAGTTTAAACTGGATCAAGTGAGGTTTTGGCCAGACAAGAAAGCCCTGAAAATGGTATTAATAGTCTATCACTGGGTTTGTTTGCTGGAGGGTTCTGTGGGTGCTCCAGCAGAGGAATTTCTGAGACAGAACCAAAGCTGATTATTCCTTGAGATGGATTATTCCTCATGGCTTCCTCCAGCTGTGTCTTCTGTACATTTTGTGTGTGTGTGTCTGTGTATATGTATGAACCTTAGATTGCTGCACTGTTGCAGCCCTGCCATCAGCATGAAAAAAATTATCCCAGGGTGTCATCTCCAGTTAATACTGTCAGTAAAAACCTGACCTGGGTTAATGGAAAAATATCCACTGGCTTTGGTGATTTTCCTTTTAAATGAAATCCCAAAGAAAGCACAACATGCTGTGCACAGAAGAACCACGGTTCAGGAGGGGACTCTGGAGCAGTAACTGTCAGTATTTATTTAAAAAAAATAAAATTGGCTGTCTCTTCAGTTCATGTTCAGTGCAGATCCTACAGTTTTTTCCAGCTCATCGTTCCAGATCCTGTTGGAGACGTTCCACATGCCAGCCATGTGTGTAGCAGTTGAGGCAGTGCTATCTCTGTGTGCCTCTGCAACCCAAGCCATTTAATATCTAATAAAATATTTCATTTACGTGTTGGATTTCAGTCTCATATGGATGTCTGCTGGTGAGGGATCAGCAGACTGAGCATGGAGGTCTCTTATAAATTACTCCTTAGCAACCCTCAAGTCTTCACATACTTTGAAAAAACATTAAAATACCCTCTGCCTTTGTAGCCTGATGCCACTGAATAATCCCATCTAAAAAATGGGCACCTTACAGGAGTTATGACTGTCATAAATACTTGGTTTATGTCCAAAATCCAACTATTTGTGTGCAGGCTTGGTATCAGAAAGTGATTTTGAGTGGAAAATGTGTACTTCATGTTGTGTGGCACTGGATCTGGAAAATGAAACAGCAACTGCTGCCTCCTCTTCCTCCCCTCTCTTGAAAAGGGATTGGAGCTTCCTGATGGCCAAGGGAAGGAATTCATTGGGAATGAACAGTGCTGATGCCCTGGAGTATTTTGCTTGCATAATGACTGTGCTGAGGTTACAAAGGAGGTGAGTGCAAGGTCCTGTCCTTGTCCTTGCTCTCCTAGCCTCACACAGCTCCTTTTTTCCCAGGAGTTTTCTTAGGGAGACAGCTTGGACTAGTGAGCCTTCCTCTCTTTTTCACAGCAGGAAAAAGAAGGGGATAAAGAGAGAAATAATGTGTTGAAACCTCTTTCCACTCAGGGCCAGAATCCACAGGTATCCACGGAACCACTTACAACATGTGGGCTTCCACGAGGATCTCTGTGGGGAAAATGTTCTCTCTGGAGGAACCACTGTGTATCCTGGGATTTGGGGTCATGTGCACAAGGAGAGGACAGCTTTGCCTCCAAGCACAACGAAGATTAAGGTGATTTTTAACGACTTTACTGCTGCCAGTTCCATCCTAAGGTGATTTTTTTCCTTATTCAAATAGTCTCTTAGTGGTAAAAGGTGCAAAATCTGTCAGAAAAGGGTTTTTCAAAGTTCTTCTCTAGCTACCTGAAAGTGAGAGGGATTGATCTTACCTTCACTCCCACTTTTGAACAGCAGTCAGCTCCAATTCCCAGCATCCATGTCTTGTCAAGCAAATGGAAATCAGAAATTCCTCAGCCTCTGAGTGAATTTGGCTTTATTATTCTGGTTTCAGTTTGTGTGACTGCTCAGGTTGAAAATAAATCACCTTACATGTAGGAGTAGCACTGTTCACTGCCCTTATCACCTGCCTGAGCAACGTAAGTCACATTTTTAATCTTGATCTCTTGTAGGTGTGATGGTCAAGAGCACCAACCCTGGTACTCAGATCTCTGCAACCAAGTTACATTTACATCCCCCTGCAGGACCAAAGCAAAGTTCCATTCAGTTTGCTAAGAATTTACTTGCCCTTGTTTCAGTATTAATGGTGAAGGATGTTCTTTAGGTTTTCAATTTTTAATTTTTGTTTAACACAAACTTTTATTTTTCACTTCCACTGTTGCTTCTTTTATATTTGGTAATGAGCTTCCATTAATTCTCAGAATTACTTTAACAAAGCAAAACTGTCATCACCATTTAAATGTTATTCTTTCTAAATGGAAGAAAAAAATCTATCCAATACTAGAAGAAGCAGGCATTCCCCCTCACACATTTTTTCCAAGGGGAAACACCTTCTTTTCTTAGGAGTAAATTGTAGGGGAAAACATTCATCCACATGGGGGTTACCTTACATATAAACCAGCCCAGCTGCAATGGCTTCTGTGGGTGCAATTTATTAAATCCACTGAATATTTGACACTGAGATTTGAAATGGGAGTCTTGGAAGTGACTGCTGAGCCTTCTCCTCTAACTCTGCAATCCAATTCTGCATTTCCCATCAGGGATGTGTTCCTGGTAAGTGATACGAGATCTGAGGGGGACACTTGGCCTCAGTTGTGTCACAGGTCTTGCTGGTCACTCACAAAATACAAAGAGCATTTTGAAGGTCTCTTTTGGGGGGGGTTCCCTCCATTTTTGCTTCCGAGTTAGATGTTCTGTCTGTGGTGAAATTTTCTTGGCGTTAGTGAGCTCTGTGTCAGGGCTTTGCTGACATTCTAAGGATCCCCAAATATGAGAAAATACGTTTTACAAAAAGCAGCAGCGATTTGGAGACACAAAATGGAAATGGAAAATCCTGAAACTAATCATTAACCATGCATTAAAGTGGTTTTTGGTCATGTTAATTGGGGGTTATGGGCATCAAAGAAGAAATGACATTTGTGTGCAGAATAGGGAGGGAAGAGAGATAAATATATAGTGGTGAAAGCAAATCACCTTGGTAGAAAACTTCTTGAGGTCACTGAGGGCACCATACTTGGGATAAACCGACCCCTTTTTCTATCTGGCAAACTTTTAATGAAAGAGGAAAAGGACCTGGTGATCTTTCGCTGCAGAGGTTAATAATAGATGATCCTGATGGGCATTTCATGTAAAAAGCCAAGGTCTCATTACCTGGGTCTCCTGATTGTGCATTCCCATCCAACAAGAGGAGTGGGAAATACACTTGACACAATTAAAAGGTTATAGTGGCCAGCATTCACATTTCTGATTCCAGTCCCAGTGCACTTCCCTTCTTAACAGGGATAGAAAAGGCCCCCAAGGCCATCCAGGCTGTGTTCCCTCACACTGCTGGCTGAGACTGCAGTGAAAGGCAAGGTGAGAGCAAGATTTGGGTCCCAGTTAATTGATTAGCACTTGCTGTAACTCTAAATTGCTAAAATTCTGGTTTGCCTGCACTGGTTTTAGGTAAAACTCTTGATTTCTCTGCAAATCTACAGCCAGAAACTCTGGGGAGAGGTGCTGAGCCTTGTCTAGAGTGAGACAGTGTGGCCGAGTCTCCATCACATTGACCAGTGTGCAAAGCACAGAGTGGTGAAAACCACCCAAATTCCACATCCCTCTGTGCTGGTTTAACAGGACATTCCAGAAAACAACAGCCCTGCCACAAAGAAGACCAGAAGTGTAACGTGGTGACGACAAGCAACAGAAGTTGCAAGCTTTGAGGTGAATTCAATTTGCGAAGGGAGAAGCCGAGCCCAGCGACGTGAGAAGCTGCTGTGGAGGAGGATGGAATTAGCAGGGTAAAATATCTCCTGTTTAAGGCTGGCCTCAGGCAAGAAGGAGTTTGTCAGTGTAATATGTTGTTGATTTTTAATATGGAAATGTCTCCTGGCATGTATTTCCAACACTACAAAGAGTGATATTGATCTAACCTTCAATTAATGGGAGAGGTCCTCTGTGAGAATCGGATCTGGGTTTGAATGGCAAATAGCTTTAATATTCTGAGGACAGTGGATCATTTGCACAGCTCAGTAAGAGGCTATAAATCACCAGGATTAGGGCTTTTTTATTATCATTTTAATGCAGGCTTGCTTTCCCTGGAGCAAGGGACCAAGAGTGTGATATATCATTAAAAAATCATGGAGATGGTGTCAGTAGGCACGAACAACAAATAATCTACTTGTGCTAAAAGGAGTTACTTGAAATCCATTCATTCCTGCTCTCTGTTGCTGTGTTTTTCAGATAGCTGCTCTCTTTTGGGATTGAATAAACACTCCCCCTTTAGCTTTTACACAACCTGTGGGTGTCTTTCCACTTTTGGTCCTCACAGAGCATCCCTCCTACAGGCCATTTTTTAGAGCAGTCTGAGACAGACCCAAAGCTGATTATTCCTTGAGATGGGAGCAGCCAGATTATTCCTCATGGCTTCTTCCAGCTGTGTCTTCTGTACATTTTGTGTGTGTGTGTCTGTGTATATGTATTATGTATTATTACCTTAGATTGCTGCACTGTTGCAGCCCTGCAACAAAAAAGGAAATTTTTGTTGGCAAATAACCCTTCTTAGCCATGAAGGAACACATGGATTCACTGAAGCTGCTGCTGCCATTGAGCAGTTTTCTAGAGAACTGTTCATGATCAGGCTGTGAATTTAGCAGGTTTACTCTCAACTGATTTCCTCTCTGGCCCAGAGAAAATGATGTTCTTAAAGGACTTGGAAGGCTCTAATTGAACCAGAGAAGAATTTCAACCAGCCCTGGCTTCCACTGCTCTGTGAAATGCCCAAGATGAGAGATCAGCTTGAGCGTGTGCAGCCAACCTCTGCTGGGGGTTGCCAGGAAGGTTTTCCTTCTGGAAGCTCCTTCACTCTGGTTGTCCTGTAAAGAGCATTTTGCTGGGCAGGTTGCTCCCTAAATCAGGTGCTTGGCTGTGCCCCAGAGCTGCTGAATTAACATGATGTGACCCAGGGATGCAAAGGGATTTCTCTCATTATCGGGACTCGGGAGAACACAAGGATGGGTTTCCTAGACAACACTGATGTCACTGGCAACTGGGAGAAAGTATAGAGGCAGAAAGGGGAGTTTATGAAGAGCAGGGATCAATTTAGGGGGAAAAAAAGTCAGAATAGCAAAATTACAGGTTTTTTACAAAATATAAAACTCAGCAGAGAGGCCTGCTTCTGAAGTCTGGGAAACAGCTCTTGGGCTATGAGAGCTAAAAATCCCTCACAAAGAAATGCAGTTTGAAACACAAGTACATCACCTCCTGAAGTCTCTACATGCTGCAGCCTCAGAAATCCTCACTGAACTTTTTTCCTCAGAATAAACCAATCCAGAACGATAATCCTGCTGGAATAAACCCAGATGGCACCATGCACACAGTTTCCTTTTGGATGAAGTTTTATTTCAAATTCCATGCAGGATAAATAAGCCATCTGTCCTCTGCTCTGGATGTGCTCACGGTAGGAAGGCTGCTGCAGGCTTCTGGTTAATATTTAAGTTGCATTCATGACAGCAGACTTCTGTGCATCAGCTTCACAAACCAGCTTCTGTCCAGCCCTGTGGTTCACATCTGAAAAGCAGGTTAGGAACTTGGATGCATCATTCATCTGCATCAGCAGCTCGAGGAGGATTAAATTTCCCTCATCTGACCGTCTTTAAATGATTTAAAAGATTATTTTTCTGTGCTTAAAACGATAGCCCTTTGGGCTAACCACTGCTTTAGAGGACTGCTTTAGGATCCTAAAGGTTTTGAGGCTGCAGTGTCCTCATCAGCAAGGCAGGGGCTTTTCCTCCCCCTTCAGCAGCTCCCCTGCCATTCCTTTTGCCTGCTCTGGCCAAGCAAAAGCTCTGCTTTTGTTTCCTGTTGACTAATTAGCTTCCAGATGGGTTAGTGAGTGGAATTGTCTCGTGGATGGTCCTGGCAACCACCAAGGCTGATGCCAAGCAAAGTGGGAGACCAGGGGGGAGCTGGCTGCCCCTTGCACTGGCAGGATTTTATTGCACTGCCCTCCTGCTTCACGGAGCCTCAGCACCAGGGGAGGGGATGTGGTGTGTGCTGAGAAACAGGAGCTCTCATCCAGGGCCAAAATTCAGTAACACCTCTCCCTGCAGTGCTGGGCCAGGACTCTTGCATCATCCACCTGAGGATTTTATAGCCTTTTACAATAACTTCTCATGAATTAACTGGTATGACAGGAAAAAGGAGGAAGGGAACCAGCCAGCCTTGCCTCAGTCCTCAGGAAGATTATGGAGCAGTTCCTCATAGAAACTCTGTACCATCACACGAGGATCATGAACTCCAAAGGTCTCTTCCAGTCTCATTTTTTTCCTCATCTGTGATTGTTTTGCCTCTTTTACAAACTTTGCAAGGTAACTTTGCCCAGTGCTGCTTTCAGTTCTGTTTATGAGCAAAAGGAGGAATAGCAGTAAACACCTCTGGCTTTATTGCTTGCTTTCAATTACATCTTTTCCTCTCTCAAAACCATTTCTTAGGCAAATACCACTCTGGGGCTCTCGTTGGGCAAACGTGTTGGTAAAGTGTGTTGGAATAAGAGGTTCCATAAATTCAGAGCTCTGGGACACTGCAGTTTATTGAGCTCCTTGCTGGACCAATTTTCCTCTCCACTACCCGCCAGTGGATGTCACACTTACACAAAAATGGTGCAACAAATGAGCCAAATTTCTACTTCTTGCACTAAAAAAGTGCTCTTGCATTAAATCTTTACAGTCTCCTCCAAGAAAGCTTTGAGTTCAGTGTGAGAGTAGCCTGAGGAAGGCAACAAAATTCAGCCTAGACTGTGTATTCAGTGAGGATTTATTTTGTGCTTTATGAACCCGCACTGAAGGCTTCCTAACAGATGCGAGAGATTTTACTGGGAGGAATTGTCAAATCCCCGTGAGAAAAGCTTTCTCCCTGGTTTTATTAGTGAGCTGTATCCATGCAAGGCAATTCTGCTGTAAATAGAGCTAAAAATGGGTGTCACAGTAACAGTTTCATCACGGTTTTATTATCGGGGCAATGCCCTCTTGGCATTTGCTTCCAATTCTTTTCACGGTGACTTTCTATGCTCTGTCCCAGCAAAACATCAAGGAGGCAGCGAGGTGCTGCTGCTCCTGGGCTTCTGTGCCCTGGCAAGGTTGTTGTGGGAGTCGTATTTAAATTGGGAGGCATTTCAAAACGAGCACTGCTTCACACGGTACTCCCTGCAAGAAGTGGAGTGCCCAAAAGTAGCTTCCAAAGACACTTCTGAGTGCTGGAGAGATTACTGCCATTCCCCGAGGCACAGGAAACTTAAGAGGCTTAACCAAAATCTGCAGGAGTTCATTGTGAGAACCCTGGGCTGCTGCCAGGAAAACTGAGCCATTTTTCTTCTCAATTTTTTTTTTTTTTAAATTTCATTGCTGAAGTCTCATGGATTAAAAATAACCCAAAAATAAAACAAACAAAAAAGCCCAAGCACAAAAGAATTAGTGGCTAAATTATTTCTATTGACTTTTCTGTCCAAGATACTTGCAAACTGATGCTCAGAAGCTAAAATTAGATGGGCATCATATTTAAAGCCCTGGGATTTGTCTTGGTCAGAAAAATTGGAATAAAAACAGTTGGCAGCAACCTTTCCTTCCTGCAGAGGTATCCTGCTAAAGTCTACTCAGTTATACATCATTTATCAATCATAGTGGTGTCATGGTTATATTAATTAATTGCTAGGGTTAGTCAGACTAAACTTTTTATCTCTCCTGCTTTTATTATATCAAAAAATCAATCCCACTTGTTAAACCTCTGCATGGAAATGGAGAAAGTCCTCTGCTGTTTTTGTTTTTCCTGCTGCTGCAGCTCAGCATTAACACAGAGCTTTTGGTCGTCATTAACTAATAGAGATGCTAATTAATTAATCATGCTTGCATAGTTCTCTATTAAATTGCCAGTCTACTAAAATTCATCCTTTCTGCTCCCTAAGGGTATTTGATATTTCAGCGAGGTCTCCTGTTAATTTTCTCTTTTCCACAGCACGTTTAACCTTCTTTTGCTACCATTTAGAGGCGTTATTATCTCAGCTGTCCTCTCTTGAACCTTCCGTGTTGTCCATTTTTTTTTGCCTTCCTCTAACCAGAACCGTGCAGTTGCCCCAGATTCTCTTCTGATAAAGTGTCAAAAATCAGGAAAAAAAGCCTGAATCAGGGTTAACTCTACTAGAAGTCAGATTGTAGAATTCAGACCTGACTTCTTGTCCATATTAAGACGCAAATACTTTGATTTGTATTTATTTTCAATAAGATTTATCGTTTTGTGTGATAAAGCATTTGTTATTAAATTGTGTCTGGTTTGTGTGGAGAGAAAAAAAAAAATTAGAAACTTGGAAAGATTTAAAAAAATAAAGATTCCAGGATTGATTTGGAATCTCAAAATCATGGTCAGGAATGAGAAACTAAAGAAGTCCAACTTACTGCAAGGTGAGGGAACTTGGAGAAAAGCTGCAGAACCTTCAGGGAGAGGACTGCAGAGAGCTCTGAAACCAAGCGAAATGCAACACACCCCAGAGTTTGGGAAGTGGAGACAGAGTACTTCAGGGTACATTTAAGACTGGCTGAGAGTAATTAACCATCAGAACAATTAACCTATGGACACAGTGAATTTGTTGAAGTATTTAAATAGAGACCAAGTATTTTTCCTAGATGTGTGGTTGCTCAGCCAGGAATTACTGGGTGAGACTCCTTGGCACTGCCTCCTGTATGAAGTCAGGGTAATTCATCACAGACTCTTTCAGCCTTGAAATTCAGGACTCCAAATGTCATCTGCTCAAAACCTAATTGTATTATATTTTTTTCCTTCTAAATGTTTGGAGGGAAACACAAAACATCTCCTCTCTTGGGATTCCTGCCCACACACACTCCCAGCTGTTTTCCTGGGAACAGTGCAGAGTATGCCTGGTCATTCAAGACCCTTTACTCCTGTCCTGTAATGTAAAAATATTTTTTAATTTGTTCCTGTTCTTTGCTATTGCACTGGCTGGAGTCTGATTGTGCTGGTTGCTCCCCTATTCACGTTTCATTTCCAGCTGCTTTTCTATCCATATAGATATAAATATGTACATAAATAAAAATGTTTCCTGCAGGCCATGTAATTATACCTGCAGATCTTCTCTCTGCCAAGCTTTTCCTGTTATTGCTGCTTCCTCAGGGAGGCAGTGGGAGATTTGTTAGGCCAGCTCTCCGTGGGTAAATCCATGCTGCAATTTAGGTGTCATTTGCTGAGTGTTCCATGCCAACTATTTCCTGCTATTTATATTATTCAAATCATGCTTGTAGAGCTGTCTCGTTTCTTTTTTTTTTCCTTTTTCCTATTCTTCTTGATCTGTGCAATAAATGTAACACAGGCTTCATCCTGCTGTTCTGTCAATCCCAAGGAATCTGTTCCTGCTGTTCCAGCTGCACAGCTTTGGCTGATTTCTGCCAAGTCAGAAACTTGAGTTGGCATTTCTTTGCCTCTCTTCCCCCTTGGTTTTGTGTGCAGCCCCTCCTCACTCTCTTCATGTGAACCAAGTGAAGGATGATGATGTTTTATGCCTCGTATGACAACTTCCTTCAATTTCTTCCTCTTTTGTGTGTGATTTCTTTATCCACAAACCTGCTTTTGCCATCTACCTGTTGCTCCCAGCCTGGAAGCACATCCTGTGTCGCACTTGGCCTTCACCTTGATTGCCCAAATCCCCTTTTCTCCAACGTCCTTGCTATAAAAGAGTGTTTTGGTGCTGCCTGTGCAGACAGACCGTGCCCACCCACGGATGAAGCGCTCAGGCAGTGAGCAGCTGGGTGCGTCTGTGCTGAAAGTCTAACATCTCTTCACAGAAAGGATGTTGCAGCCTCTTGCTAAGGCACTGATGACCCATTTTTGTTTTCCCTCGTGCCGTTCAAAGACAAAAGAAGGTGAGACCATCCGAGGGAGTTCTCATGATTAATTGGTCTCCGCTCCCTGTCCCAGAAGGCAGACTGGAACTGGAACGCGCCGGCTCCCCACGCTGCATTCACAGAAAGCAGCTGGGGGCTTTTCTAACAAGCAGCAGCAGCAGCAACACCCACCTGCCCCTTGGTGTGTGAGTGATCTTTGTAACACCGGCTTGTTTCAACAGCATCAAAGTGTCAGGAAAATTAATCTGCAAACACCAGAGGTTTATGTCCAAAAAGGAGACAGAGGAGTCCCTTTTCTTTATTCGAATAAAGGGAGAGGTCCTGGGGCATTCCCCTGGAGTCTCTCAAATTTTTGGAGGTTGCAGCCTCCTTTTTATCCTATTTTTCCCTAGTTTCCCGACCGCATTTCCCTCTCTCTTTCCCCATTGGCTGAGGTACTCGAGAGGTACAGACTTNCTCATTGTGCTAGTCTTGTCTACCCACAGCTTGTTTGTAAAGACAAGTTCTGCATTCCTCTCAAAAGCAACTCCGGCTTTAGATGCAGCTCTTTAAGCCCACGTGCATCCCCTTCCCTGCCGTCCGTGCCAGCCAGAGAGAGGCACTCGGAGAACGCCGCTTTCCTGTGTGATACGTTCATGTTTTGGTTTAAAGCCACGGGAGGTGCCTGATTTCCATTCCTCTGACCGCACCCCCCGGATGCACCGCTCCTTGGGCACACGAACAGCGGGGAAGCCAGCGAGCTGCAGCACTTGTGCCATCCCTGTGGGAATCTGTTTTCCAACACTCAGGAAGTGAGGAGGGTGATACCGCCTTCACAACAACGGGGAGCGGCAGCACAGGGGTGGGGAAATGCATCTGTGTCCCTGGAATAAGGGGCTCTGGAATCAGCAGGCCTCCTCACAGCAGGCAAGTCTAGCACTGAGATGAGTGTTGGAAGAAGTCAGAGCAGAACAAGCTACACTTTGGGCCCAGGAACGCAGAAATGATTTGGGCAGAGGGGAAAGGAATCTCCAGAGCCACTTTCCAAGGCCCTGTGGCCAAATGGGAGGGTGTCTCACTTAAAAGGTGATAGGAGAAGGGACAATAGGAGATGGGGAATAATTAGCTGGGCCCTTTGAAGTCTCTAAAAACATGGTTGGTAATTTGGTTGACAAAGTGACTTAATCTGCCCTAAAATGAGCCTGTTATTGATCTTTGTTTGTGGGCTGGCTTCTGGGAGGGCTGGGCAATGTAGGGGTCCTGACGGCACTTTCAAGGCCCTTTTACTTCAATTTTTGTTCCCTTTAGAAGCCTCCAAGCACAGAACGTGTGGTCATGCTCCGCAAGTGCCAGCAGCTTAGCAGATGTTGGCATTTGCAGCACATGGACTCGGGGCACTGCAGGAAATAACCGAGTTACGCTTTCCCTCAAAGCCCGAGGCTTTATCCCGCCCCTGTTGCTTTTATGCCTGAGGGAAGCTCAACTTTAAGTCCGAAGTGCTGGGTCACCAGGCTTCGAGTTCTTAATTTGCACGGAGGAGTTGTGCCTGCAGGCGCAGGCTTTTATTTGGGGGCAGGTTGCCCGAATTGCTCAATTCTTACCCCACGATGGGTGGCTGAGTCAGATCTTCACCCTTCCCACGTTTCGCAGCACAAGCATCTGATAGCCACATCCCAACCCTCTCTCTGAGGATGTGAAAGGGGAGACCCTGAATTATTTAAGGCTGTGAGGCGTTCCAGGGATCCAACCTGGCAGTACAAAGCCTTTCCTTGTTTGTTTTCAAATAGGTGCAACACATAGGAAAGCTCAATGCAATATAATGTATTTTATAGATGTATTCACAGAATCATTTCGGTTGGAAAAACCCTCTAAAATCAGCAAGTCCAGGCATTCCCCCATCACTGCCAAGCCCAGCACTAACCCATGTGTCCCCAAGTGCCACATCCACATGGATTTTAAATCCCTCCAGGCATGGGGACTCCACCGCTGCCCTGGGCAGCCTGTTCCAATGCCTGGCTATCCAGATATTTAAATATATATATATAAAATATACATGTGGCACTTAAGTAACTGCAGGTGGTTGGGGAGTGTGCT
>VZRR01000847.1:162257-177348 GCA_013398015.1 Oreocharis arfaki
AAGGAAGACCCTGCAAACTCATCAAAGAGTCCAAAAAGCAACTTTTAGAGTTTAAAATATAATACCATAGGTTAATGTAATGATTCTTATAGGCTGTAGCCAAATGTTGTAGGATTTGTAGCTTATTCTAGATTGGTTCATGGAAATTAGAATATTCAACACAGAAGATGATTTAATGTATTGTAATCACCCTTGAGAGCATTCTGTTCTGCTCTGCTCTCCTCTTCTCTCACTCTGTCACACTCTGACACTCTCTCCCCTCTCGCCTGCTCTCCAACTTCCCCGACCTGCCTGGAGCTGCAAGCGGCAGCTCCTGGCAGGGCTCTTTTCCCACACCTCCTGCAATAAACATCATGATCTAAAACCTGAGAACAGAAATCTCCATCACTGTCTGTCCTGACCGTCCACAACCGAACCCAGAATTCGGCAGAGAGAGAAATCCGCAGTGGGTGACACTCAGCACTCCCGGGGCGCTGCAAGTAGCGAAGCTGCAGGAAATATTTCCCCTATTTCCCGCAGAGCTCCTCCAGCCCGGACCCCGTCCCTGCGGCACAACCCAGGCGCTCCCCGGAGCGTGGGGATCGCAGTGGAGGGGAGCCTTCAGCTCCTCCTTTCTGGGTTATCAGGAAATGAGCTGTTCTGCCCTGCAACGCGCAGCCAGACGATCTGGGACAGCAAGGCACCGAACATCATTTCGGTATTTTGAGAAACGGGGACAAAAGAATTAGAACAGTCTTGTCGGCTGCCTTCAGGTTTTCTTCGTGACAGCCAGTAAGGATTTTACAGCAGGGAAAAATTTCGAACCTTTTTTAACTGTGGTGGGTTTTTTTTTGTAAAGCAAAAAAGCAATTTATTGACATTTTTAGCAGTAAATGCAGCTATTAAAAAAGACAAATTGAAGAAAGGTACTCTGAGCCTTCTAGCAATCAAAGCATATGACTGCATTTCTCTCATCAGTATAATTTACTGCGAGGACAATGTTGATGAGATTTAGACAAGATTTTAAATTTTCTGTCGTGCCGACAGGAATTTAGTGTCAGTTTTAATGGTATCACACATCCCGGCTTTATAACACAAATTTAACTGTAGAACTTGAAATCCCTGTTGGATCTGACAGGTGTAAAATTAATGAACAGATACAATTCAGTTTGACTTAATAAGTGACTTGATGTGCTGTACAACAAATTGTGAATTACAGAAACAAGCTGCACTCTTTGGGAATTATTTTTTCCGTTGCTTTTGCTTTTAATCCACTTTGCTGTAATTAACTTTTACCAAATGTAGAACTTTATGAGCAGCATGCAAGCAAAACGTCCCATGCAGGCCTAAGTTGTCTTTACAGGACCATTTAAAAAAAGAAATGATTGCTTTAAAACACCCCCAAAAACTGGATTCTGCTGTGCTGGTGATGAAGGAAAGCTCTGACATGAGATCATAACTAAGATGAGGCTTTAGATCTGAAGCTTGAGTAACTTTGGTGATGGAGGAGGATGGACGTGTCCTGTTCTCACTGGGTTTGGAGCTCTGGCCCCAAAAACCCCAGCTTGTATGAGCCAGACTCTCCCAGACCCTTCAAGGGCCTGCCACCTGCACAGAATGAACACCACAGGAAATTAAAGTGCATTTTCTTCCCTCCTGTGAGCAATTGTAGCAGTTTTATCCCGGGATTTTGTGTGAAGACCTCCAAGAAAAAACTGGGGCTTAAGACAAAAATGTGCTACTTTGCTGCTGCCCAATTATTTGAGAGCCAGCATTGATCATGCCATAAATATTCTCAATTAAATGCTGTATCTGCCAGTTGGGATGAAGTAGTTGTTCAAGATGATACCAACGTGATTTATAAGGGAATATGTGTAACTAGGGAAAATTTGCAAGACAGCTGGATTAAATTGACTAATGGAATATTTTTACATGCCTGAACATTGCCATATTTTCCTTGGGCAGATGAACATCTGATGAGACACAGAAATACTCAGAGCTGGGTTTTCAGGAGGTTTTTCAGTTTGTTACCTACAGGGCAATTTGAATGTGAACTGCAAGTTGTCTTTAAAATCTGATTTTAGACCCTCGAAGAGTGCAAGGAGGATGCTTCATTAGCTTTAACAGAGTTAATTTCTGGTTGATTTGGCTGCCTGTTGATGTCGAGATATTTGCTTGGTCACCAGATTTCCTTTCCTCACTGCCTCCCTTAGAGATTTCAGCTGGAGATTTCAAGGGTCAGTCAGTCAGTTAAGATCTTTAAGATCAAAAGCAACATTGAATTGTCATAATTGTTTTTTTAATGGCTGAATTAGTTTTATCTTCTATATCCCTGGAATAAGTCAAAGCACATTTTCAAGCTGTTCACAACAAACTGCAATGGGCAATGACACAAAAAAACCCCTGATTAGGAGTGAAAACCAGAATTAAATAAAGATGAATGTTTCTAGTCTAAAATTCTGTTCTGAAGGATGCATACTGGAAATTTTGTGATTTGAAAACAGAAACTTTAGTATTTTTAAATTACTGTTTATAATTTTGTAATGGAAATGGCATCCCTGTGAATCTGGACTCAGTTTTAGGCATCCCCTAAAGAGGGGAAAGCTTTAAAAGCTGTGTATATACTTGTATATAACTCTGTACTTTTATTTACTGACCTATTACTGTCCTTTACTGGGAAGATACTGCAAGTTACTTTTAATTAAGGTAGTGATCCCTAGGGAAGGAACAGGGAAAGAGGGAAATTCCACTGCTTGGGAACCTGAAGTGAGGAAAAGGGCAGTTAGTTGTTAAATTGGATTGCAAAAAGCAAATCAGAGAAATGCTGCAGAGTAGAAAAGTCTGACTCTGGAAGTTACATGTCATTTCTCCCTGCTGAATTGCCTTGCTCTTACTTTACAGAACTGCTCTGAAATGGATTCTGCAGGTTTTTTTCAAGGTGATGATTATTCAATAGCCATGAATATTCAAGATTTGAGCTATTATTTGAATGCACTTGGCCAGATACCCTGGATGTGGTGCCTGCTTCTTGATTGGAGAAAAACAGAGCGATTCTTCGTTCAAATATTTGCATCCACACACTTCCCAGTTGTTTTTAAACAATACTCATACATTTGAATTTAAAGTGGTCATGACATAGCCTGGTACCCAGTTAGGAGCAAAATTGCCTGGAAGGATAACTCGAGTGTTGAACTCGGAGAGGAGATTTATAAGTGGCACAAATATGGCTGGTGAGTTCCAGTGTCTGGTTTGTCTTTAAGCTCATAATTCATGGAATCATTTAGGTTGGAAAACACCTTTAAGATTATCAAATCCAGCCACCAACCCCAGCCAAGGCCACCATTAAACCACGTCCCCAAGGGCCACATCCACAGGGATTTTAATTCCCTCCAGAAATGGTGGCTCCACTGACAATCCTCTTGATCAAGAAATTCCTGGAAGCATGAAAGGGGAAAGCAGAAATAAGATCAGTGCCTGTGGAGAATATGGCAGAGAAGTTCTGCCCACGCCAGGACCCCCAAGGCAAAATAAGAAACCCCCTAAAAATGCCCTATGTTGATGTATGTGTGCAGTGCTGGCCTTGCAGAACTGGGGGCCACTCTTCTTTTGGTTTCTCCTTCTTTAACGTTGAGGATTCAGGGCAACTTTTTGTTTCAGTAGCTGGTTTGGGGCTTCATTTTATCGTTCCCTGGATATTTTGGTAATGCGTGCCTCGCTGCCAGCCCCGAGGGAAGGAGCACCCAGTGAGTGTGACAGGCTGGTGGTGGCTCCTCAGTGAGGGACAGGGCTGCAGTTTCAGCTTGGATGAGCTGCTAAGGGGAAATTCACGGGCTCACGAGGTGAAATGGCACAGGAAATCACCTGTCACTTCATCAGCCACGCTTGGATTAATTCCTGCCCGTGCCACCGGAATTTCCCATCCCCTCTCCAGGTTCCTTCCCGTAACAGCCCTCGCTTCCAGCAGCAGGGGGAGGTCTTGTGGGCTTTCTGCTGTCCTCCAAAACCTCTTTGGAGCTGTCCCAGCCATCTCCTCGGTGGGGTAGGAGTGGTGCACGGGCTGTGTTTGGCCATCCCTGTGCTCGCCACACACCGGGGAGATCCAGGTATGGATCTCTGCACCCCAGGGAAGCTCTCTCTGCAGCAAACCCCTGGCTGTCCTGCTCCAACAGGCCTATCAGGGGGCTGAGGCTCCCCAAAAAACCTGATGGATGCTCAGCATCACAGAATATTCATGGTTTATTCAGTTTGTTACGGGCCAGGTTGCTCTCAGTGTGATATCAAACAATCCCGTGCTCAAGTTCAAGTTTCCTTCCTTAGCTTTCCTTCTTTTCCTAGTGACCAAGTGCATTCCTAAAGGGAAAGGGAAATCATCGTGCTCCATGCACTGCCAGTTCTGGTACAGCCAAGATGTGTAACGGGATGGGGTTTTTTTTCTGGGGGTAATGAAAACTGTATGAGATTGCAAAAGGTTTATGTATGTTTTATAGCAGGAGCAACCCTCAGAGCAAAGCTACATTGTTTTCCCCTTTCGTGCTCCCTTTCTGCTTTCAGACCACATCACTGTGAAGTCAGGCAGGAGGTTCTTCAGCTTCAGAACATGACTCAGGGAAAAAAAAAATTAGCAGTAATGTTCTGTATTTATGCAGTGGCGTTAGGCGGGTTGCAAATGTTATAAATCAGACAAATAGGAAAATTAATGCAGAATGTTTCCCATTCAGATCCCCTGAGCAAGCAGGAAACTCGAGGTGTAAAATACCTGGTGGAATTCACCCAAGTCAAAGGTTGGTCTTTCCCAGGCACCACCACTCACTCACTCCATCTTATTTCCAGGACAGTGGGATTTTCAGCAATCACAGAGCAGCTCAGCTTGGAAAAGACCCCTAAGATCACCAAGTCCAGCTGCTAACCCAGCTCTCCCATGAAATCTAAAATTACACTCTGAAAACGCTCAGTGACAAGCCCAGAGATGGCACAAAGGGATTCAGATGGAGTTATGCAAGTTCCATGTCACTGCCATTATGGATGAGTGGTGGAAGAGCAAAAAGTTGAATCCCTCCGGATGTGTTGGTCTCGTGTTTTGTGTTTTGTTTGGCTTCTTGCTGGAAACATTGCTGGGGAGAACTGACACATGTTTTTTCTAAAGGAATGGTGAAATGATTTGCAAAATGCTGGGGCTGCCTGTGCTTTGTGCATGTTGTTTTTTTCTGCAAGAAGATGCTGTGGCTCTCTCAGATTAGAAAATTCAAGGTGCTGCTGCTAAGTGCAGACATGTTTTGATAGCAGGCAGCTTTCCACTTCTGATGGTAGACATTTGGTGCTGAGAAATCTTCTGTCAACTGCTCCTCTGTTTCCTCAAGCCTGGATTGACTCCTGTCCTCCCTGAAGGTAGGGTCAATTTTATTGCCTTTGAAAGTAATAGGGAAAAAAAGAACATTTTAAATTAGGGAAGAGCCAGGAGTGGAATGTGTCATCATGCAAAACATCTAAAAGTTGAGCAAATCATCTTCTACCTTTCCCCCCGAAAAAATTAAATGATGGGATTTTTGGTAAAAACAAAACCCCACAGAGAACTGGCTGCACCAGTGGCTCAAAGGATTGATGTCAGGTAAAGAAATCCCCACAGGAAGCTGTAAATGTTACTCTGCCCTGCATCAGTTGAGGAGGATGATGCTCTCTAAATGAGGGGAGGGTCAGTTTGCCCTCAGACAGCCTCTGACTGAAGGGAATGTTTTCCCTGTCACTGAAGTCACCTGCTATGGAAAATTAAAAGCCAAACTAAACTTGAGGCCTTTTCCTATCCCTGAAAAAAACATTGCAATGATTTCCCTTGCCTTTAATGTCCTAACAGTTGCAGTTCAGTTTAAATGCTAATTAGCATCAAAGTACTAATTAATATTGGCATTTTCCTCCAAAGAGGCTAAAACATAACGTGTTCCTGCAAGTCAGTGTTGAATTCTGTGGAAAACTGAGACTCTGCAGTGGCTGATCACCTTGTGTGACACAACTAGGTAAAAAATAAATCCACAAAACAGCAGCATGCCCTTTTTTCTTGCATTAATTCCAAGGAGTTCAACGACACCCAAACCATTCTGTGATTCTGTTCTGTTCTGGGATACTTTGGATATGTGCAGTACTGAATCGGTGTTCTGATGCTTTGGTAGTTTCAGGTTCATCCTGTGCTGGCTCTGCTCTTATGTGGGTTTTTTAAACAGTCGTAAATCACTCTTTAGGACTGTAAAATAAACATTAAGAGGTCAGTTCATTTACAGTTTGCCCTTTTGGAAATATTCTTACCCAGGTCCATTACTTCGCTGTATTATGGAACAGCATCCTCAGCAGTCCCCAGCATAACCTTGGTTTTAGCATTGTTTGTCCTTCCAGCCTCCTCTGGGACTTTCTTTTCCTGAAAAAGAGAAATATTCTCTACAGACAACTGAACAAAATCTCTGGGTCCATGGAGGGGTTGCTGAACTTGATACAAATCCACTCTACAGCCGGATCAACATCAAACTTCTGCCCGCTGTGCCAAATATGTTCAGCTTCTGTTAAACGTGGAGAATTGTCCCATTCCCAGAGCAGTGCTGGAGCCAGGGACATCTGGGTTTTCTTTTCATAGCTCTGAAACCCAGATGACACTAGCAGGAGCAGAATGCTTTAAGTGGACCTGAAAACTGCTTCAACTCCGTTTGTTCCAGGGGAAACTCGTTTGTAAATAAAATATTTCATCTCACTTCAGTGTTTCTGCTGTTGAAGCTACAGAAATCACTGACTGAGTTGGCCTTGCCTGTATTTCAGATTCCACAATTTCATCCATTTGGGACAGCCCTAGAAGCCTGAGTGTCACAGAAAAGAAAGTTTTTAGCAGTTTCCTGTTCTGACTTCTTCAATTCCTAAATATTTTAGTTTCTCACTGCCTACAGTTGGGGTTTTGTTTCATCACTGCACTTGATGCCTTGAGAGGCCTCCTGAAAACAGAGGCTAGACAGGAGTAAGGGAATAAAGGTGGGTATTTATTTGAAAGGCCTTCAAAGGTGCACCCTGGGGAGCCAAAGGCTGCTGCCAAGATGGACCCCGGGTCACGAGTTCTTCACACTTTTATAGGTTTGGTTCATCTGCATATCAGCATCAATTCACCAATTCAGACTTTAACTAAATGATGTAATTTCTCCAAGCTCACCCCCTTTCCCAAGGTGTTGGTTTGCACATTTTGGGCCTAGGACAGGCTGGGTGTCCTTGGAGAGCAGGCCTGGAGAGGCTTTGCTGTGTCTGTCTGGCCTAAGAGAGCAGAAGCTCACAGGCTGCGAGGAACTTCAGAGTTACACACCAGGCAGTGCAGGATTTGAAAAACAGAAAAGTGAAAAGCCAAGGCACCACACTGTGTTGGGTGTTTTCCTGGAGATACGAGCCAAGCTGAAATTGTGGAGCTGTTGCTCCTGGAATTTCTCAGTGCAGACCTCTTGATTCTCTTTTGACACCTCCATATTTTCTGCCAGTATAGGACTGTTCACGTTATGTCCAAACACTTGGATTTGCAGGAAGTGCATGGAATGCAGAGAAATAACAATCTTTTTTGCTTGCATCATTTCACGCCCAGAGATTTCTTCTGACACCGAGTGATTTTGCTCTTCCTTTACGTTACCTTGGGAAAATAAGTTATTAAATGATCATTTGGCTTAACCTGCTGCTGGAGCCAGGAGCTGGCAGAGGTTGCCAAGGTGTCTCCAGGAGATGGCTGGTGACATTTTGAAGCTGGCACGTGTGCGAGCTGAGTTTCAGAGGGCAGAGAGCCTTGTGAGCAGCTGCAACTTTGCTCTTTTAAAGCTGCCTTTTACTTGCTTGAATAACTGTGGTTTTGATGAAACCAAGGAAAGCAGGAATGAGACGCAATGACTGTAAAAAGAAGTGAAGGAGAAAGGGGACATCCGTGGCCTCAGTGTAACTTATCTTTGACAAGCTGATCTGTTCTTTTTCACTGATGGAAAGGTTAAATCCATTAACTGGTGGGCTTCCACTGAGGACAGGGAGCTGACAAGGCATGAAGGGCTCGGGCCAGCAAGACCACAAAGCTCCTGATCTTTGAATGCACGGCTTTTACTGCCAGCAGCAGACACGACTTGACTTTCATCTGTTCCCCCTACGTGTGAGGAAGTGAGCACAAATTAATAGCTACAGTAATTCCCTCTGGGTAAATCCATCCAAATGATCCCAAATACCAGGATGCTGAAAGGCTAATGGCTTCCCTCTCTGACATGCTGAACAACTGCAGCTGTTTGTGGAGCCAAAGGCAGCTCTGGGTGCTCGCTGTCTGTCAAAACCAGGTCACAGCACCAATCCCGACTTTCTACACAACATCCCCTTGATTTCAGTAAAATTTGCATGAATTGGATGACAGCCTGATGTACTGATGCTATATCTGAGTTTCTAAAAATGACAGGGCTTCGAAATGACTGCTCTGTTTGCCTTCTGAGAGATGGGAGACTACAGGTGGAGTGTTTTTATCCCCAGCTGTTGAACGTGTCACTGTTTTGCACTTTTATCTGTGCAACAGTCTGTAGTCAGATAGTCAAAGCGACAAATTTTCAAAGATTTGTCGCTTTGGGGGACTTGCTGCCCAGTAATGGTTATGTAAACACAGATCCAGTCTTGCCCAGCAACAAATAAAACAGATTAGCCATGAAGTTCTAGTTATATATTTAAATTAATGAGTTTACCTGCCCCTTAAGTGAGGTGTGTAAGCAGGTGTGAATTCCACCACCACTGCCATGAGAAGGAGAACAGGTTCCTGTGATCTCCTAACCCTTGCAAGCCACAGGCAGAACTCTTGCTCAGTGACTTGCTACCAGCCACTGTGGCCCGTGTTGTCAATTCAAATGAAGGACAAAAGAAAAATCAAGAGAGAAAAAATGTCTGTTTCGTGTCCTTTCCTTTTGCCCTGGCTCTCTGGGATGTGGCAGCCATCAGACAGTAGTCACATACATTTCATTTCTTGAAATTGATTTGAAGTTTGCAAGAGGCTGAGAAGCAATAAAGTCTAAGCTAACCTAACACCTAGTAGCATTAACTACAGTTCAGAAACTTCCAACTAATATAAGAGGGAACATAATTTGGATTTAGCAAGAAGCAGGATTTATGAATTCTTCATTCACTGTGACTAACTCATGCCCTTGGGAAAGTTTCTCCATCTCTATTTTACCAGACCCGTGTGGAAAATGAACTTGGCACTGAAGGTATTTATGAACTTTGGAAATTCTACGTAAATAAACCCAAGTAGTCAATGATGGGTAAATACATTTAACCTTAAAGAAAAATAATTTATCTGCTCTTGTTGCTGAGATGTCCCTGAGGTGCTGGTTGGTGGCTGCTGAGTAGAAGAGGGCAGTGCTTTGCTTTGTTTACAGACTGGAGACGACCCTCCTGCATGATAAAAGCTGGCTTTAGCAGGGAGCATCTCTTCCCCTTGTTGAGCAGCCTCCTCTTTTGGCAGGAACAAGCTCCATAAAGATCAAGTGCATGTTCAGCTTGACAGCAGAGCCCTCATGGGCTTGATGAACTCCATCTTTTAACAACAAACTTCAATAAACTCTAATTTTGAAAGATGTGGGGTCTGTGTAATCCCCGCTCTGTATAACTCATCTCTGTCCAAATCTCGTCGTGTAACATCCAAGCAAACACCAGCCTTAGCAAACGGGTATTTATGGCTGTGAGTGGTTCAGTGCGACACATTCCTGATCCTGAGGAGTAAGTGTTGAGACAGAAAACCTTAATGTGAAAAAATAAATGTTAGTAAATATTCCTACTGGCAGGAAAAGGAGAACATCTGCTCAAGTCACGAGTGGTTTGTTGCCTGAGTTAGCAGCAGGGCAGCCTACAGCTAATTAGCTGTGGCTTGATAAGAGAGCAGGAGTGCAGTGGATAGAAATGTTTGTCATCTGAAGTTGCTTGAAATCCCTCTAAAAGCATTAAAAACATGACACTTGACTTTCCTTTTTCATTCTTTCTTTGGTATCTTTGGAAATCGCTGCCATGACTGCTTAGCTACGAGCACAGACCCCCAGTGAAACCTCCGTGCATGAAATGTCCTGCTTTGGTCTGGTTGTCACTGAAGCATTTCAGGAAGCACTTGTCCATTCCTACCCAGAAATCTGCACATAAGCACATGCAGAGCACTGAGCACATCTCCCAAACTCAAATTTGGACACAGATTTTCCCACGTGCGCCGAGGCAGCGCCGAGATCGGCCAGAATACGGAATTTGCATTCTTTTAAGCTTTTGTTGGGGGTCTGGTGTTGAGAGCTGCAGAGCCAGCCTGAATTTGGGAGCACAGGCTCCAAACACCTCTCCTGCTTTGTTCCTGAGCTCACCTTGTGCAGGGATCACTCAGATTCAAAAGGGATCTGTCCTTTCCAGCACCTTTGAATCTCAGATATCTGCAGTTGGCTTTGGTCTAAGGGTGAGGTAATTGTGGGTGCCAACATAATTAACCTTGCATGTCTGTTATGTTAATTCCTAAGACAGGCCTGCTAATGAGTGGAAATAGGAATAACCTCCAGTGTGTTTCACTCTTTTCCTCAGTTCCCTGCAGCCTAAGTCTGTAATTTATATTTTGTGTAAGATGCTTCATTTTGGCATAACTCCTGAGAGAGTTAAGTGCTGAATTCCCTTGAGAGGAGGTTTTTTTTTTTTTAATGATACCTATTTTTATAGGGAGGGAACCTCTGTGCACTTGAACAAGGTGAGTAACACTTGTTTTCCCCTGTATTTGTGACTGACACACACCTCTGATGAATCTTCTTTGGTCACCTGCACTCACTCAGCTTTGCCCTCAGCAAAAAGTGTGGTAAATGAGCTGCCTCTCTGATTATTTCTGAGTGCCTGGATGGCTGCTGACTTCCAGTTTTGTTACTGCCCAGATACAGCAAAGAAGAGAGGTAAGTTGGGGAACATTCCACAAAAGCCAGAGGTACCATATTTAAATTCCAGTTTTCCTTTGTTGTGCTCTGTTTTATTGTTCTCATTGATTTCAATTAGCTCAGACAGTAAATCCCATTGATTAGAGGCGCTCAGGGAACGTGGGCTCCGAGCGAAGCAGAGGCTCAGAAGCACAACATCTGCTGCACACAGCAATAAAAGCCAGGAGATTATTTTAAAACTGCATTTATAGCTGGAGGAAGCCGTGCTCGTGTGGAGGGATGGTTGGGGTGCTTGGGGTGCAGCTGCTCTGGCCCGTGCTCAGGAGGGAGCTGCAGGGAAGAGGAAGGGGAGGAGGAGGGAGACCCAGCTCTGGATTAAACCACACTCCTCCTCCAGGGCTTCAGATTAAGCAAGATGCCTCTGATAGTGATGTGTAAAATCCTTGGGCTGGTTTGCACACGCTGCAGAGCCAGTTCTGTTTCTGGAGCTTGCTGTCCCTGGAAAAGGAGTGGCAGTGGAGCAGCCAAAGCCCTGTGGGCACTGGGGAGGCACCAGGGGTCTGGGGGGTCGTGGTGATGTCCAACACTCCAGGCCAAGTAGAGGCAAGCTCTTAAACCATTTTGTCACTGTGTCATCGTGTCTGTAACCTGAGGAGGAAATGAATTAACCACGGAAATCAGGAGAGCCAAAGCACAAAACCGTCAGAAGAAAAAAGAAAGGCACCCAAACTTTCAGTACAGGAAATTTAGATGACTTATTGTTTAATTTTTGCTGCATAATAAGAATTTTTTGCTTTTATACTAATTTGTAGAAGAATTATTTTTTTCAACATGAATGAGGTAAGGAGGGGAAGTCAGGGAAGCCTTTTATTCTCTTTTTAAATAGCAAGAAACTTGCAACAAATGACTCCATGGTATTTTATCTGTAATGGAAAAGGAACAGATTTCTCTCCTTGTCAGTCATTAATTTTAAAAAGTATTTTATCTTGGAGAGCAAGGAACCTAGTAAAAATTGACACAAAGTTTTTTGTATTTAAATGCCTTATTATCTTAAAGGGCACAATAATCTTACATCAGGAGACATTAATGTATTTTACACCTCTTCCAGATCTGTGTCTAACTGGTGCTTTTAATGACTTCTATTATTCCTGAAGAACATAAAGAATTGCTGGAGGAATCTATTCACAGACACAGGGAAAAAAAAAATCCTGCATTTATTTAACTTAACTTAAGCTTAATAAGCTGCCTTATTAAGGCCAACTGATAAACCATGTCTGAATGGAAGGGGGGAAATAGTTACTGAAGAAGTATGGAAGCAAAGTACAATAATGGGATAAAGATGTCAAAACATCCCACCTAAAAAGAGCTTAGGAAGTCAGGGAGTATGGAACAGAGGGTAGAAAAGGGTTGGGAATTCGGTGCTCAAGGTCATATGGGCCCTAAGAGTGACAGGGTTGGGACCTTGTTTTGTAAGCAAAAGCATTCTTCAGAATTATTGGAAAGATTTAATTTGGCCATGAGAGTTCTTTTTGTGGGGTTTAGAAAAGGTGCAAAAAATGCTAAATAAAATTCCCAGCTAATTTATACAACTAGAGCATTTTGGAAACTTATGAAATGCCGAGGAGTATGTAGGGGGTATTTCTTTATTAACAAAATATTTAACTTTTTACCTCTTGTACAAGAAATCTGAAATTGGAGTCAGGCACATTTTTGCTTTAGTCCTCCCTCAACTTCTGGTCATTCAGCTGATGCAGGGTCTGTTTGAAAGAGTTTTAAAAACCTTATAATGAGCCCAATGTTGGACTTGCATTCAAAATTACCAGAATGCACAGAAACCACGTCATTAATCTGAAACAACAAGAGGTTAAACAGTCCTTGAAACTTCCTTTGCTACGAACGAGAACCACGGGTTTCATCCCACCTGCCCCTCTCAGCCTACAGAGTGTTCATTCTCCACGCTGCTATAATTAATAATCAACTGTACCCATGGAAGGAAGTTCCCTGGAGCTGCACAGTTGTGTAATTTCTATGAAATATGGAGACGTGCTCTTGCTCCACCTCCTATTTTTGAAGGATGGGATGTCGCAGACAAGATTTCCTGATGCCATGTCCCAGCTTCCCAAGTTTTTCAGGCAACTGGTTGTGGTTGGGAGTAGCTGCTTTGCCCTGGTTTTCTTGGCTCGAGAAGCTCCTGAGGGTCACCATAATGTTTTTTTTAAAGGACTAAACCTAAACATCTGGAAACTGAAAATTTATTTAATTATGGGTAAAGCTTTGGCAGGACTTAACGAGGAAAAGTTTTAGGCATCACAGCCCAAATTTAGGGGATGTAAATTTGTGCTTCCAGCAGTATTTAGAGCATACTCGAAGGTTGCTGTGTTTCTCTTGCACCTCAGGCATGGCAAATACATGTGCTCTTTAATTTGGTCGTACTTTGAAGCGTTTCATGTGGAATTTGATGAATTAGACGTCAACGAAAATATTTTTTTGTTTCCACTTTTTGTACACTGGTCATTGGCTACAATATTGAGTTTTGAATTAAAGTATAAAAATGAATGAAAAACTTGTTCTGTATATTTTTTTTTCTTTCCTTTCCTCTTTTGTTGCTGTTCGCTGTTTGCGAGTTTTTAATTGTAAAAGATGCTGTAGATGAAGTTTTTCTCCTTAGCACTGCTGTCCTATTTTCCCCGTGATATCCCTGGGGGATCTAACAGGAGTTTAAGTAAGTCCATTTTTTCTCGACTGACAGAGCAAATGTTCAGATGCTTTAAAATTTAAAGAGCAAAATGTAGGGATGGGTAAATTAGCTCAGAAGAGGTAGGAAATTCCCATTCAAGCCGAATGGTCTTCTTTTGGTTTGTTTGCTTGCTTAATTCTCCTCGGTTTTGTTTGCTTTTAATTCCCCATAAGGATGTTGCATTTTGAGAGCTTGGCATTCCCAGTATCCTTCACTAGATCTAAAACCTCCATGTTTCGCCAGGGACTTGCAACCAGAAGGGAGAATGATGTGTGAGCTTTGCCAGTGAATGCACCTATGTGCACAGGTCCTCTTGCATGAAAATTATTTTCACGGCACGCTGTTGAATGTTCATTAATATTCATGAGGTAACACAGTTGCTCTGTATATATTAAAGAATATTCTCCTTTTCAAGGACATTTCTTATTTGAAATAGAGCTACCGTAGTAAAAAGTTTGGTAGCTGTACAAAGCAGTTCAGGAAACCCAAAAGTGAGTTAATGAAGATATTTACGTGCATTTTCTGTTCCGTGAAGTTTGAAATGGCTTGTATAGAAAAAAATGTAGTGAGGGTCATTGTGCCTGCGTGTTGACACCTTCAAGTAGCCTGAAATCCATATTCGTGTGTGGAGTAACTTGAGATTTGTTCTAAATGGCATTATTGATTCCAAGTTGGTGTCATTTGAGGACAAAAAGAGTCCAAGATGTTTTGAGGATGACATTTTACCGTGGTCCCTAACTTTGCTGCATCCACCAAAGACTCGGACCGTGGTTCTCACGTCTCCCAGTCCTCCCAGTGCCTGGGCAGAGATCGCAGCTCGGAACGAGTGTGTGAGATCCAGCCTGTGCCGTGACGGCCTGCGGTGCTTTTGGGATGCCCTGCCGAGCTGTGGCTGCCGCTGGAAGCAGGTGCGGGATGCCTGGGAAGATGTGAGGAGACGGCAGCAGCAGCGGCAGCAGCAGCGGCGCAGTCGGAGCGTGTGGGACCGGCACGTCCCTGCCCACACCTCCAGCCGGGATTGCCCCCAGCTCCACATCTGTGCTCCCCGCGCCCTCCACACGCTGGTGTTGAGCCTGGCGCCTTCCATTCCTTAGGAAACCGGCGTGTCGGGAGAAGTTTCTGCCGGAGCCGTTCATCCCCACCAGCCGCAGCAGCAGCGGAGTGCGGGGGCTGCCCGCGGAGCCTCTGGGCAGCCGCCCCGTGCCGGGATGCGCGGGATGCCCCCGCCCAGCTGAGGGTGCTCGGGCAGGTCCCGGGGCAGCAAGATTTAAAAAATCCACAGAAAACGGAGCACGCGGGGAGCAGCGCTGGCTGAGGGGCCGGGCTGGGGACAGCCCTCGGCGCGCCGCCGGACGCGCAGGTACCCCCGGGCCCCGCCGCGCTGAGGGGGCACAGCCGGGGCGGGGACGCGGCCGTGGGCGGGAGCGGCCACTGAGGGCGGCGGGCGCAGGGGGCGGCCCGGGCG
>VZRR01000847.1:177908-207673 GCA_013398015.1 Oreocharis arfaki
CAGGAAGTAAGCGAGGATGTGAGGAAGGCTAAATCCTCGCTCAAACGCAGAGCGAGCTCCCCTCACGCTGTTTGTAGGACCGCGAGCGGCAGGATGAAGTAGGAGAGGGGAATATGAATGTGGATAGCGGGAACGTGCTTCCTAAGGGCTTCCCGCAGTAGTAAAAGCAGTGGGAAATCGAATCAGGCCTTGCTGTTTAACACAGGAGAAGTCACTCAACCTCTCTACAAGTGACTGAGTGCACTGGTGAATGGATTCTTCTCCCGAAAGTTTTTACCTTGCCTTTTTTACGTCTTCCCTTCCTCCTGTGGTCTTGGCTCTGTTTAAGTCCTCTCAGAATAACCTGCCTTGTTGAAGGGACTTTCTGTCAGGGGAGAAAAAAAAAAAGTCTTCAAAGACAAACGCTATCTTTGTTTAAAGCTATTTGTGGATCAAGAATGTGACTTAATTGTGAAAGAGAATGGCGCTCCTTTGCTTGCATTAAAAACACAACAACACATTAAAACAATCTGAGTCTGGGGAGGTAACTGGGCTGAAATGCAATTCAGCAGGGAGGCCTTAATGCAGGTTTTACAGTACCTCATCTCTCTGGTGAACAAATAGGTAATTAGTGGTGGGGCTTCTCTTTTTGTGTGTTATTTGAAGAAATTCTTCAGGGTAGAGGTGGTAATTGATAATGTTTTTAATCTCTCCCACTTTCCTCCTGAGGTCTGTAGCTGTGTTCTTTAAAGTCCTTTTCAACCCAGACCATTCTGTAATTCTGTGATGCATGGGTTTTGATGATAAGACAGCAGGAAAAGGGTGAAATATGGATCCACCCTTTCCAAGTTCCTGTTCAGTCTAAAAGTTGCAGCTACACTCAGTGAGCTGGAGTACCTGCTGGTTTATGTTTGGATTTGTTGCTGGATGCCACCACTTGTTCCCAGTCCCAAATTTGATGGCCCACATGATCTTACATCTATCAGGTATAATCACTTACACATATCAGGAATTTGCAGTCATTGTCTGCAGCCCCTCCGACCTACAGCACAGCTTTGGTGTTTCTTCTCTAGCCCCAGTGGGTTGGCCTAGAAGGATTAAAGTTGAAAAAAGCATCAGCTGAATTCAGGTAGGGAGGCTTTGAAGACTGGCCCAATGCAGCGTTACTCCTGCACGCATTTCCTAGGTGTCCTGCTCTAAACTAGAATTAAGAGCCCGTGAAAATACACCTGAGGGTCTGCTGCTTGCCCTGTGTTCCTGGAGGGAGAGGTCCTGCAGCTTTAGGGAGTGTCCGTGGGAGGAAGGCTGGGCACTGTGGTGCTCCATCCCCAGCCCAGCCAGGAGCGCCCCAGAGAAAGTGAATTATGCAGGAGACTCCGCTGGCTCGATCAAATTTCTGCCTTGGGTTTCACTGGCCGACTTGAGTTTCACGGCTCCTGGGGTCAGCCTGTTCTGCTGGGGGCTGGAGGAGTGTTCTCAGTGTGGGAGAACTGTGAGTTTCCAGAGAAGCCCCTCAGAGCCCCAGCGTGACGTAGGTCTTCCCATCAAACTAGTTTTCCAGTAATTAAAAAAGTAGGCACCCTAGATAGCGTGAACTCCTTGCTGAGGATAGTGCAGACAAGTTATTTATCTTCAGCCTTTTAATCCTTTTCTTTTTGTGACCTTTGCTTATTTCTTCTGTGTTAGTTATTCATGTCCCTGGCAGACCTGAAACAGCTTTGCTGAGACCTGCAGGAGGATCACTGCTCTATTTTCTAACTTCTCAATCTTGTCCTAATCAAAAATGTAAATACATGCATAATGATTTGCATGTCATTAACTTCCAAAAAACACCGTCATGCTAAAATCAATGTTTTTTGAAACCCAATTTTCCTGCCTGCCTGAGAAGTTACACCTGGAATTCGCAAACCAGGAATTCTGAGAATATAAACTGCTTTCAGCACTGCTGCTTGCTTTCTGCTTTATTTTTCTTTTCCCAGTTCATCCAGGGGAGAACAATAAATTAAAAATATGGCGATAGTGATTTTTCTGACCAGTTTCTTCCTTCAGTCTTCATACTTCAACAGAAAGTTTCAAAATTAAACATGAACACAGTTGGTGTGGTAGATACTCACTGTACACTCATTTTGCCAGCACTGAACTCATCGTGATCGTTTATGAACAGAGCATCTAACATCCCAGAAATTCCAGGGAAATGTGGATGGGAGCTTGCAGATTTCGAGGAATACGGGCAAACCGAGAGAAAATAATGTCCTTTTTGAGCTAGGCTAGCAGTGTAGCCGCCCCGGGATTTCGGTTTTCCCTGGCACAGAGCTCTGTAGCTGCCCCGGGATTTCGGTTTTCCCTGGCACAGAGCTCTGTAGCTGCCCCGGGATTTCGGTTTCCCTGGCACAGAGCTCTGTTGTGTGAGCTGAAGGATCCGGCTGGGAGTGTCTGTCTGGAGCAATCAGCAGCCCGGGATACGGCACGGGCGCTTTGCCAGCAGTTTACTGGGGTGTGTTTCTGGCTGCTGTCAGAGATGCTGGGGATGAGAATTCCCGGGCTCTGGCGCGGCTCTGGAGGTGAGTGTCGCTGCCGTCTAAGAGGGGCTGAGGGCGCGTGTTTGACGGAGGAGTCGCCGCACGTTTCAGGATAAGCAGATGAGGTTGACTTCTCGTTAAAAACCCAGGGCCTGGAATGTGCCTTTGCCATGCGTGGCTTGCCCAGAACGCGGGGCTTGTTTTAATAGGCTGCCTTCAAGTCAGTGAGCCAGCACAGGGTTACCCTGGATCAGATGCCAGAGCGTGTGAGGGCTCTCCCTCTCTGGAGAAGCTTTGCAAACAGGATTAGCAGCCGTGCTGCAAAGCCCGGGTGCTGCTGGGTGTGCCGCACTGTGCTTACAAACACAAAGTCGGGACCCCTTGGCAGCAAACAGAAAGTGCCGCTGCTATTCAGTGTAGCAGCTTTAACACGTCCCTTCTTTCAGGAAGGAGGGCAAACCAGCGTGCAGCAGTTCTGTTGATTCAAATAAAAGATCTACTCCTAAATAGCAAGATAAAACGTGAGACAAACTGGATCAGCTTGAAGTTCCAGTGATATTTGAAAAAGCATTTTGGTTTCTGTGCTAGGGCGCAAGCAGCTGTCTGATGCCTGAGATGTATTTCACACTCAGCACTGCTTCTAATGAATATCTGCATTAAAAGTCAATGGTGTATTATCTCCCACTTGGAAAAAAACCCCCAGACAAACAGGTTTTATTAGAAACCATTTAGGACACTGTGATGAGAAGAAGCAGGAGAGGGCAGTGCACCCGTGTTCCCTCCTGAGCATGGGTTGTCCTGCTGTGTGAGGAATGTGCATTGTGCTCAGGACACTGGAGCGCCCGGGGAGGATCTTGGTAGCTGTGCATGGCTGAGCAATGGGATGCCTGATGAGGGGGTGCTGAGCTGTGCAGTCAGCGTTGTGCCAGCACCACCTCACAGGCACCAGGGACTGTGACTGCTCAGTAAAATAGGCCAGTGGCTCTGCTCCATCCCCAGGGCCAAGAGGCACAGCTCCCTCCCACGTGCTGAGCTCGCTCCTCTCCAAGACAGAGTGGGACTGACCAGGCTGGCTCCGTCCAAAAAGGAGTGGGAGTGACCAGAGTCGCTGTTAGAAATGGAGCCTTTAAATTCCTATATTTGGATTCTGAATATCTCTGATTTGGGTTTTGGTAGCACCATTGCACTTCACCAGCTCATCACTGCAATTTCAGGCTCACAGTGCACGAGTGCTTTTGTTTAATTAAACTTTACTGACAAAATATCAGCGGTGGCAACGTGTGAGAATTGTAATGAGGATGCAGTTGGAAATACACTTCTGGGACTAACATCCTTTCAATTACAAACAGGGGATGTTTACTCTGAGTAAATTTTGAAAGTGAACCTCAGAAAACCAGTTAGTTAAACTGTGAAGCTGTGAAACCAGCAGCTTCAAATATGAAGTTCAATCACCAGAGTGTAACAGAGAATACATTCAATAGTTCTTAACCTCATTATCAAGATATTCTTACTTTAATTTCTCTTATCTCTTCAATATAAATATTTCAAATCATCCAACCATTCCACTGTAATGAATTTTACCTGGGGATGTGAGAAGAGACTGTGCATCTTGAATAGTTTGAATTCTGCAGATGATACCTTCACATTGCTGTGTCTGGTAGGGAGATCTGTTCCTGGGTCATTTCTCATAGCTGGTGGTCACTGATGGGTTGTAGCAGCTGCAAAGAAGCCCAGCTGGAGTACTGGGGGAAAAACGTAGGGGAGGAAGAGGAAGAAAGAGGGCAGATATTAAAGAAAAATAGAAGTAGAGATGGAGAGAAGCGACCAAGAGTTAGTCGTAACCAGGGAGAAAGTGTTTGCAGTGCCAAAGGCAACAAGTCTTAGAAAAAGTCTTTAAAACACCACTTATTTAATCCTGCTGGTGAAAGAATCTCTGTTTCTAGTGAAAACTGATGTCTCCGTTTTCCACCCTGTAACAAATACAAAATGCTTTCCCAAATTTGGCTTTACTCCCAATACATCCTTTGGCTTCCTGCATTTCTTGTTGAACTGGTGCTCTGTTTAGTCATTAAGCTGTAAAAGTCACAGGTAGTCAATTTTGCCCCTGAAAATCTCTGATGTTGACTTAGGTGTAAAAGATTCTCCCCTCCTTGGGGAACATTTAAGTGTCTTGTCTCAGAAGTTTTTACTAAGAAAGCTGGACCTGAGTCTCGGTCGCTTGAGGTGTCTCTGATGGGGCGTTTATACACCAGCTCCAACCTTACATTTAACCTAAATCTTCAATTAGACAAAGCACAACGAAGGAATTTGAAATAAGACTTTTCTGGGTACAAGGAGAAGCTTTAGCAATGAGCAAAGCCTGTGCACAGATCCCATGAAACCAATATTAAATGAGGGCTGATGGCAGCAACTGTGATGTGCAGTGGCCTGGTAGCGAATTATGTTGATGTTCCTCATATATTTTGAAAGCAGCTTTTCCAGGGCAGGAAAGTGATGTGAATAGGATGTGCCACTGGGAACCATGTTGGGTTTTGGTTAAGTCACATTTTGATCAAAATTGATGTGTATCGACACTTTCCCGTCTCCCTGCTATTTTCAAATGTTTCACTGTCACACAGGGAGATGTTTTTCAGTTGATCAAAACCCAGTGCACCGAGTTCCTCCAGCACAGCACATTCCCACCTGAGTCTTTCCCGCTGCCACGCTGCAGATGGGGAAAAATGGGACACCTGCCCTACTGGTCACCTCCTCTCCAGAGAGGGACTTTCAAAAGATCTGATCTGATCAAAAATGAAGTGTGATAAAACCCTGTGCCACTTGCCAGCCTCTGGATTACTCCCAGGGCACGTCCTTACAGCTCAGATATTTCCAGAAAGAGTAAATTTCAAGCCGGCAGGTAAGTGGCATGTGGAAATCTTCCAGTAGGTCTTCCAGAGCAGCTGCTTTCCTCTAGGATGCCCCTCAGAGCCTGGCATTGCTGGAGCAAGCTCAGCAGTTTGGCCCCTTAATGTAGCCTGGCGTGTGTTCATGTCTGTGGCCATTGCTCCTGACAGCCGATTTTGAGGCACAACTGTGAAGGATCCTGGCTGTATGAAAACATCCTGACTTCTGAGATGATCCCTATCCAACTAGACAGCATTCTCCTAGGACAGGACTGTGCGTAGTACACTGCTGTTAGTTTTGTTTCTGTGCATTGCTTTAATGATGCTGCCATCAGTGCAGTGGACTGGACAATTTCTGTCTTCTCCAGGAAATACTGGGATAGGGTTTTCTGAGGCGTGTTACAGCTTGAAAAACATAAGCCAGATGATACCCGTTCCTGCTGCTGCTGCTCACCTACCCTTGTTACCCTCTTCAGGTTAGACGTGGCAAAGATGAAAAGTTTCAAGTGGAATGGCAGTGGTTTTGGTAGGCAGGCTTGTCTGCCTGTCTGCTGCAGGTTATAAGGATGTTATTCCTGTTGGGACAAGCAGGATGTGCCAGCTGTGGGTACCTGAGGGAAGGAATGGAGCTGTTCTGCTTGCCATCATCATCTCTCTGAAATGGGCCTGAAAGCTGCGTGGGAAGTGAGCACTTCACAGAAATGTAAGGCTTTCCCTGCTCTTTGCTTCCAGCCCTGTTCCATCCCCTGGATCCATTCTCTCCCCGTTGGAAGGCACCATCCCACCAGGACAGAGGGGCAGGCTCGCCCTCGTGGGTGCCCTCGGAACCGCTCCGCTCCTGGACACAAGGTGAGGTCACGGAGGGGCACAGAGGCTTCTCACAGGGGGGAAAAGCCAGCTCAGGGTGAGCACTGCATATCCCTCCTGGCCTTTCACCCCATAGCAGCTGTCTCAAACCAGCTGTGGATGCTGGTTTTTCCCTGTTTTCTGCAAAACTGAACTGAGCTCACCATCTTTCATGGTGTTGCGGAAGGCAAACATGCACCACTTTGCCATCAGGATCACGTTTACCTGGTAGTAAAGATCACCCTAAATGAATGTTTGAAAATGTTATCATGGAGCAGCTTAACTTTTTGGCAAACTCTGCTTTTTTCCTCTGGCCTTTGCCCTTGTACAGTCAGGCCTGAAAAGTTTGTCACTGTGAATGCCACTTCCCCTGTCAGTCAAGGAAACCAAACGTGCAGGATAAAGCCAAGTGAAGTTTTTACACTTCAAAACCCAGGAAAAACATTTGAGGAACGAAAGTGTTTATTTTCCCTACTTGGAGGTCCTCAGCTGGTGTCAGCAGCTCTGCTGAAGTTGGTTATTTATGCCAATATTCAGACTTCAAAACTCCAGGTGTTAATGGAGAGAGCAGCCCTTAAATGCCACTTGGAAGAAAACATGTCAAGGTCCCTAAAAGATTCATACCACAAAAAAAGCAGTCCAAGGTAGTATTTTGCTTTTTCATTCTTCTTTTTTTCTGTTCCCTCCCTATGAGATCCCAATAGCACTGAATTCCCTGGGCTTTTTTTCTCCTGAGGAGAGTGATATTTCCCACCCAGCTGTTGTGATGTCAGTGCAGTGCCTGATATCCCATGGAGCTGGATCATGGGACTCTGTTTCTTTGTTTTCCAGGGGATTATATTTTTAATCCCAAATGTCTGTATATTAGTGTTGGTGACTGGTGGCTTTTGCCCTTTCCCTTCTATAGAGGACATGATCTTCGTTTTTAATGAGTTCCCAAAATAAACACCTTCCTCTGTTTCAAAGCAGAAAAGAGAAAAAGGAGCCTTTTTCAAAGTTCAACTGAAAACTTAAACATTTCCTTGAAATTTTCTCTCCTGTGGTAATCCACCTGTTTGATATGACTTTCTCTTTTGTCAACAAAGCTGGGCTGAAACTTTGAGGATTGCTCTGAAACTTTCCTCCCATGAGACTTTAGATTGACAAAGAAGGTATAAAATTTCATGAAATTAAACTCATCAAACTCTTTATTGCTTCCCTTTTTTGCAAAGCTCCCTTACTTGCCAAACCAGATGGGACAAAAATACAGTGCAAATTATGCTGAATGCAGCAGTTTGTCTCTCAGTAATACCCTTTTAGGAGAAAATGCATATTGAATTTTTTGGTACAGTTTGCTCATGCTTATGACTTTCATTCAGAGTGGCAGAATATTGTGTAGTACAAAATGACATGTGCAGCAGTATATTCATTTAATTGCTCTTTATTGATATTAAAAATCCATAGTTTTCAACCTAAACTGAAAATAATATCCTACTGAGATCTTCAGATATCAACATTTCCTCACTGGTCATCTGGAAGTGTGAAATGGTCCTGTCAAGTGTAATCTAAATAAAGTCTTCTCATAATTTATACTCCATATCAGTGTAATCATTAACCCAAGCCTTGCTCCACAATATTGTTGCAATTTCTGTTTCCATTTGTTTCCTTCCTAGCCCTCTTAGCATTTGGCTGCAGCTGAATTGTTTATGAAATTGCTGTTCAGTATTTCAGCTTCCCTCCACTCTGTCAGCTTCTGCTTTGAAAATTACTTAGTCTCTTATTAAAATTAAAAACCTGCTCAAACTGCATGGTAGTTTCAGCTTTTCAATTTGAAATTTGGATTTTTTTTTTTTGTAAACAGTTTATTCAGTTGTAATCTCTCAGTAAGTAACTATAAATGATAAATTTTATTATGGCAAAAGGAATATTTAAGTTAGGCTTTAGTCTGTCTTACCCACAGCACTGACATGCACTTTGTCCCAAGTTAAAAAAAACCCCAACCCACTTTAACTGGTCTTTTAAAAGCAGTTTATAAAGTGCAGTCAACATGAGTGAAAATTGTTCTGTTTTTTTATTTTTTAAAGTCGATATTGGATGAGTATCTGGTGCTTAAGGAAAGGCTTTCCCAACAGGGCAGGTATGCTGCAATATCATGAAGGTGATGGAGTAAGTTGGGAACTGTTGTTCATTGAACTCTGCACCATGAGAGCTGAAAGCTGGAATCTGTAGTTGAAATTTGGGGTTAAAATTTGGTTTAAAACCGAAGTACATTTTATAAAATAAATAAAGTACATTTTTACACAGTGGATGTTGTACTGTGTGGGCTTTGCAGAATGTGTCTACAAAGGAAAAGCTTTTAATAATAGTGGGAGTCTTCTTGGAGCAATGCAGAGAGATTTCCACTGCTGCTCTCTGAGCAGGACTGGGCTAAGCTCAGCCCACTGCCCCTGAGTGCTGCTGAACTGGGGAGTTCATCTCTGCCTTGCTGTTCCCTGCCCGGTGTGGGAAGAACACTGCCAGCACAATGGCTGTTGGAAGGCTCTTAGGAATTGTGCTCTATTTGGGGAAAAGAGAAATTGATTTCCTTTTTTGTGTTTTCTCTCTATGAAATGATGTCTCGATGGATACCAGGTTTTCAGAGCTTTTAGGAAGTCCAAAAATAAACCTCAGTGCATTATGGGGAAACTGGGTAAGCTCTTAATTGAAAACATTACATCTCAGGTGGGACTTCCCCTGATAAGGTTGTGTTCTAATCTGTTCACAATACTGTTTGCAAATTGAACGATGGATAATGAGCACGAATAACCAATTTGCTAATTATGCTGCTAATAGGTTATTAACAGCTGATCCTGTTTGCACTAAGTGATGATGCTTGTTTCAGGTTGCTTCCTATTGTGTTTAGCAGTAGTAATGAGGCACAGGAGGTGCTCGTGTGATTTGTCCTCTGAAGGATCTCCCCATTTGTCTGGGCTTGTTGATGCCATCCTGTTCATGATGCCAATAGGAAAAATATAAGGATAGGGCTGGTAGGAGCTGAGGGGCTGTGGAGATGCAGCCACTCACACCATGCTGCTGTTGAGACAGGAAGAGAGTAGGGCCAGGGCCTGAGTTTCACATATTTATAGCATGATTTAATGTCTTTGGCTTTGTTCTTTATTTCTTTCCCAATATCCCAGTTATTCTTGTGAATGCAGCGTGGAATACTGACATTTGCACAACACTGTCTTTCTGGATTGGGAATAATTAGCTCCATTTCCGATGCTCTGTGCTTGGAATTGGTTTTGCCCATGTCACTTCATGTTAATCATCTTCCTATTCAAAATGCCTTTTCCTTGCCCAGTCATCTCTCTCCTGCTGCTCCCCGTGGCCAGCTTCTCTCCTCCCTTCAGATTTCTCCCAAGCCTTGTTGAAAGTTAGGCTGGAAACACTCAGAGAGTGATGTAAATTTTGCGATTAGCTGCAGCTCCACAGACGACTCCCGGTTCCTTCCCTGTAGGAAATAGGACCCAGAGCTGTTCTTTGGAGGAAGAGCACTCTTGGGAATCACCCAGGATAGCTGAGGATGGTCGGGCTGCTCAGATCTTACTCTGGATTATTGCCAATAGTGGCTTTCGCAGCTGTTCTCTGCTCCCTGCTGTTCTTTCTTTCTTTCACATAACCAGGAAAGCATTCTCTGTCACCTGGACATTAAAGAATTGCTTAATGGAAGCCTTACACACCTTTCAGCAAAAGAGTGTTTTTGTATTTCACACACACAAATGCGCTCTTTGAAGTTCCAGGGACTTTCTGTCTCTTTTATTTTTTTTCTCTGTGGTGCACCTTGGAACTGTGTCTCAGGTCAGGGTGACATGGTGCACATTAGTTTTGCTTTGTTCCTGACAGGCACACACCTTGTCTTTTCAGGGTGAGGAAGGGAAGGGCTGCTTCTCTCTGAGGTTGCATTTGAATAAAACCACTCTGTTTCTCACGGCAGTGATCACTCAGAGGCTGCAGCTACCCTGTGTATATTGAATATTTGAATTCACTTAACAGGCTGCATGGCCATATACTGCTTAAGGGCATATTAACATTTATTTTTTCAGCATGGAAGGTCAGTTCTCCACACAGCAATCTCCATGTTTGTAGAGCTACTCTGGTGATCTTTGATAGCTGAGTGTCTCTTTATAGGTGTGTATGACTTCTTCAATACCTTACTTTTTGGGCATAAATTTTCTTACTATTATATTATTTCATCATTTTTATGGGGTTAAACAAACAACTTTGTGGATAACAAAACTAAATCACATGGGCAAGACTGACTAACCTGTACCAGGGAAGGGAACAAACTGAATAGAAGAAACAACTGATGAAAGACAGAGTGACCCGTATTTGAAAGTGAGAGAAAAATGCATGTGCTTTCTTTAATTGTACTTTGTGTACTCCAGGCAGTGCCAGCTTTGTACAAATGGAAGACTTTAAATTGCATTGATAAATTGAGAAGGGATGCAGTGCTAAATAAACCCCCTGTGGAAAGAATAGGTGCTGTTCTCTGCAGTAGATCCTTGCTGGAAAATCCAAACCAATAAATTGATGCCTGGCATAACTCTGCTGCAACAGGTTACGTGAGCAAGGAATTTATATCTGTGGCTCGGATGCTCTGTTGATATTAGCAAATGAAATCTCCCTCTGTGGTGATTCAGAGAGGGGACAGCATTTTTCACTTCTCCCCAGATGCCAAGGCAGCAGGCCTTAAATTCAGCACTTTGATTCAGCACCCAGAGCCAGTACAGCAAACAGCCTGAGTGCAGAGAGAAGCCAGGGCAGGGCTGACACACCAGTGCCAAGCTCATCTCGCAGCACTAGGGATGTCACACAGCACAGGTGACACTCTCAGGGGCATGATGTGCTCAGTGAGGGGCAGTCTGCGTGACACGGCCGAGTCTCACGGCTGCTCTGCTGGAGACAGCTGGACTCAAGTGTCCTTTACATGAAATGGCAGGAGCTGCCTTCTTGGGGCTTTCTTTTCCAGCTGTAATTCTCCTGTAATGAGCATTTCAGTGTGTTTTCAGCAAAGGTAAATAAGTGTTGCGTAATTTGCTTGATTGGCGTGGGTTTCATCGGTCCAGCTTGAGCTCTCTATTGAGATTTGGGTACATCTGTCAGTTTTATTCTCTTTTCTCCCATCCCTTTATCAGGGATGTATTTGCCAGGGAGCAGTGGCTTCCCTGGGGATGCTGGCTTGTTAAGGAGACTCAAAATTCATACCTGGTTGTTTTGAACCAAGATTGTGATCTTAATGCATTGCTTGCATGTGGCTGTTGAAAATGTACACATGCTTTTGAATTTTTAAGTTGTGAAAGCTTCTGTGTTCCTCCATTTGTTGTGCTTCCAGCTTCCTTGAACCTTGGTTGTTGCTGTCTGTGCTCCTGAGGGAAAGAAGAGAATCCTGTCTCAACTAGGACTGGATTAGGAGTCCATGTCCCAGATCCTTTTGATCTGGGAGAAGCTGAACAACCTGCATTTTGACAAGCAACCTACACGATTTTTAGGTTGTCTATGCTTTTCCCTTTTTGTTACTTGTTTTGCTTGTAATTTTCTCCATGGAGAGCCTGTGTGCCATCACCTTAAGGAATGAGGAATTTCTCAAGATCACATGGCTGCAGTTCTTAACCTTTGTGGCTTGTTATGTGCGTAGTGGTTTCCTTGCTAGACCCTCACCAAGTGTTAGATTAGCACAGATGTTTTTTTTTATTACTGAGACAACTGTCATAGTAGTTTTAGTAAGAACAGCTCAAACTTCCAGGAGAGACTGATGCACTTTTTTGAAAATTATTTGAAATATTGCACTTTAAAGTGCAGTATATTGCACTTTGCCTTGCATTTCTCTTTCACTTAAATACTGCTAGTGATATAAACTATTTGTTAACCCAATACCCCCAAAATTAACAATCCTGCCCACTTTCACCAACCTGAATGTGTTGCCAAGAAACTGAACAGGATGGGGCTGGGTTGACCTGCGTGTTCACTCCCGTGGAGTTGCAGGCAAGACGTGGCAGCTGAATAATTCATTTGTGAGCAGGTCACCAGGGCTGTCCTTGCACAGGTCAGTCACGACGCTGGGCTCTCTCCCTTTCATTACTCCATCTTTCATCTCTCTCCACTTAGCATAGCTCAGCCAGCAAAGTTAATAGATTTCCTATCCTTCACTGAAATTCCTGTCTTGAAGGGGATGATAAAGAAGCAGAGGCTGCAGCTGCCCTCAGTGATTTGTGATTTATAACTGAGGGGAGAGATCTCCCTCCTGTTGTCACAACAGTGACAAGTGTTGCCACAACGCAGCAGTGATTGTTTAGATGGGACATGTAAATAAAACAGAGCCATCTGGACTGCTAAAAACACAGCAAACACAGAATTCTGCCACTGGGAGTGGATTCAGGCTGTTTCTCCCTTTTAGGTAATCAGAATCTGTGGATTTCATTCGCTTCTTGGAAGTATGTTTTTCTTTTTGGTCAGCAGCTGGTGACATTTACAACCCTTGGAAAGTGCTGAAGTCTGAAACACCACCAGCCTGCCTTTTTTGGGTACATACAATAACAGGTTTTCCTTTGAGCTAAGGCCCAACATCCCTTTTCAGGATAGGTAGGAAATGGATACGAGTTTTCCTGTGAATCTGAGTTTCAAAGTTCTCGACCTTCTCATAGAACAAAAGACCCGAAAATGTTCAGTGCAAAATTTAGGATTGAATTCATTGAGTTGGACAGAGCTGAGGAGTTACATGAAAAATTACATCCAAGGGGAGCACCTTCTGGCTCTTTGGAGAGCTTTTATTATTTAGCAGTTATCAGGGATTTTTGCAGTATTTGGGAAATGAAATAATTATGAGCTGTGAACTGAGGGCACATTTTTCTTTCATCACTGATTGCTGATAGTTTGCAGGAGTCCTTACTACTTTAAATATATTGCCATTTTATGTTTAGATAAGCATAGGAAGGAGAGATTTTTCTTTCCATATCTGAACATTTTTTTTAACCTGCTATGATCAGGCAACAAAAATGCAGGATTTGATGCTAGACCTGTTTGGAATTATATTATTCTATATATGTTGTGGCTCAAGTGCCTTCGAAGAGGCAATATGTGGGACTGTGGAGGTTCTCTGTCTTTAATGTACATGAAATTAGCAGTGCATATTTATATTGTCAGGATTTGGACAGGAATTACATTTTGGGATTCATTTTTTTGCTGCTAGTGTGAACTTGCTGCCATAAGCAGTGAATAATGTGAAGGCACAAAGCATCTGGCGTTTCTGAAGATCATTCTTTGCTACCACACAACGTACAAACATTTAGGCCACTATGTTTAGGCTGCTGAGGAAAAAAAGAGAAAGATGAGAGTAGTGGAGCATAGCAAAAACACCAAGAGAGACACAAATATGTGAGTTCATTCCAGCAAGTGTTTGAGCAGCTGTAGACTTCATATTTAGTTCTGAAAAGGTCCATGTGGGATTCTATTTGGAATTTTAAATATGTGCCCGAATATGGTGTCTCCTGATGAATAAAATAACTATTTTTCCACTTCCTTGAACAGTTTTCCTGATTCTCTCTGCATTTCCACCTCGTGACCAGGTTTTGTTTGCTCTGGCATTACATAATGGCAGGATTAGCTGATAGTAGCCTCCCAAAATCTCAGGTCGCTCTTCCCTTGCTCCACTCGTTTTTCAGCTCATTGCCTTGTTCTTTGCTGAGCTGGAATCATATCAGGTTTGGTTGTTAGATCTCTCCCAGGCAGGATTTGTGCTGGAGACACAAGCCTTAGTCTTAGTGCTTCCCTCAGTATTTAAGCTCTCAATTTAACTTGGGGGAAAGTGCAGAATTCAGTGTCTGTGTGTGTGTTTGGGGTCTATTAGTGCTAAAGACACCTGGGAGTCTCTGAGAATTGCTAAACTAATGGTCTGCCTGCAGCCTGACAGTGCAAAGTGCCTTCAGCTCCCTGTAAATTACACGAGTTTTCTGTTAGAGCAGCAGTCAGGACTTTGATGCAGCATAACTGGCCTGCTTTAGCAGGTTTTTAACTCAAATGGGTCATGTTAAGGGTTCTGTAGTCAAATGAACTCTGCTGCTATTCATGTTCTGCAGACATCAGGTGTAAGTTACCTTTGGTTTCAGAGGAAAAACATGAGCCAATGTGCTTCTAGGAGGGTCTTCACGGTGGATGGCATTTTTGTGTACCTGACAACAGAGAAACCAGGATGCTCTGATAGTGCTTGTGTTCAGAAAAGTTAAGGTTTAATGGATGGAATGTGTCATTTGAAGTTGTATTAATTTAGGCGTGCTCATCCTGTCTCTGAACGCTCCCAAGTGCTTCATTTCTGAGTGTTTCAGTGTATCCCTTTTCTGTGCCATCCTCATAAATTAACAGGGATGGATGTTTCTCTGTGCAGGCATCTGTGCTGATAAGCTGGCCGGTCAGCTGGGAGCCAGCTCAGAAACAGAAACGGGGAATTCTCTGGCTTTGGAAGAGAATTAAGAAGTTAGGCAGAAATATTCACTCGAGATTGCTGATAGGGTTGTATGGTTTTTGTTGGCTTGTTTGTGTGAGTCAGAATAAACTCATGCTTGTAGCTGGATTTATTTTTGGTTAGTAGCTTTTACTTCCCTAGGTGTGCACCTGGGCCTCGAGGAGTAGCCCCAAAGAAGGCCGCCTTCCTGAGTGGAAAATTCCTTAAACTGTGGAAAAAGGAACGGGAAAATCTTGGCATTTTCATTCCGCTTGCTAAAATTCATCCAATTCTTGGAACGTTTTCTCCTTTTGCCAGATCTGGGGGAAGGTTTGCCCTGTGTCAGATCTTTGGGGAATGTTCCCTGTGCAGCACAGTGGTACAGCAAGGGCTTTCCTCCAGCAGTGGCAGCAGCTGGGCTTGGGAGGCAGCGTCCTGGCTGATTTGCCAGGGGCAAGAATGCAGGGACAAGGAGCTGAGGAGAGAGGCCTATAAATACTGCATGGCTGCAGCTCTGCTGCTCCCTGAGCCACGTTACTGCTGCTACAGTGAGCTCTGCAGAGATGTCACATCCCTTCACTGCTCAGCACTGAATCGTGTGGAAATCACCAACTGCACCGTTTCTTTGGGTTGGCTTGGGCTTACCCTGCTGTTTTATAGATGGATTCGATCAGGAAAATGGCTTGTGTGACTGTGCTGTCAGCCTTTCCCCCCTTCCTTATCCATCTCCTTCCGCTTTCCAGTGGCTCTGGGATTTACTACTCAACGTCAGCCATAGGTTTTAAAGGATCAGAAATCCCTGATGGTGTTACGTTCCTACAGACATGTTAGAAATGGGTGCTTAGGGGTAGGAGAGACCCCCACTGGAGCTCCCCTGGAGGGAAAAGCACACTGCCTGTGGTGGCTGATGCTTTTCCTGAGGGATGAGCCCGTGCAGGGCCCTGCTCTCTTGCCCAGCCGCACATGGAAGCGATGCCTGGAAGGGAAACCTCCTGCGGAAGGAAGTGCTGGGGATGTGCAGTAACCAAGGATTTCACAGCGCAGAGATTTGTTTAGGGATGCATGGGAGGCTCAGAGACACACAGGAGCTTCTGCTCAACTGATCCTTTGCTTGATGAGAGGGAAAAGCAGGATCTGGGAGGGGGCTTGGTTTTTGTCTGCCAGTGGGTGTTAAGAGAATCCTTTTGCAGAAACAGAGAAGGCAGTTGCTCACTCTTCCAGTGACAGTGTCTTTCTCCACTGTGTAACATACCCAGTCTCATTAAGAAGCTAGGATTGGCACAATTTATTTTTTTTCTATGAAATTGCAGTATATAAATACTCTCATTTAAAGAGCTCTTCCCAGCTCCTGGCAAGCCACGGGTTTACAAGTTGATTTGCTTATCCTTAGGGTTAGCTCTGGACAGCACAGTGAAAAATAAGTCAACATCCAAAATGCGAAGTGGAATCATGCCACTGGGTAATTTTTGTAAATAGAAGAGTTTGGCCTCCTCACAGAATAAACAGTTGGCATTCCCCTCTCTTCCACAATCGAGTCCAAAGATTCCCTGCAAGGAATTTATTTGTGTAGGGTATTTAGTAGCTGAATGCTTCACATTTCTGTTGCCTTTGTTATTTTTATTGTTTACCAACAAAGTCCAAAAATACTTGCCAAAGGTGCAAGCTGTTGCTGCGGTCTTACCTTTACTCAACCTTAGCAATATCTGTCCCAAACTGACCAAGCTGTAAATCTTTCCTAAATGCAGCAAAGCCTGGTCTTGGAATATGTTGAGCTGATGTGTCAGCATTGGAGAGCAGTTTTGGACAGTTTTGTCTCTGGTATATCCAGCCCCAGGTTATTCTTCCTCTCTCTGGATCCATGTAGAAACTGAAAGCTGGTGTGTGTAAGAGAGAGAGTTCAAAAGCAGAAGCAGTTTATCCCATCTCAGAGATTAAGAAACCTGTTAGGTCAGTTTATTTTGCTTTACTTTCAATCTGCTGACTTCTTTCCTTGCACAGATTCTGGGTTTTGCCTTGTGAGAAACAGCTGCTGAATTTTTTACCTGCCTTTCCTGTAGCCCCAGTGATCACGGAGATCGCATTTTTATCTCCCACCCTAAAAATGCAAAACCTACTGGATTTAATCTCAAATGCAGCTAACACTGGTACAAAATACAGTAATTCAGTGAGGGAAATGTCCTTCAGTAGTTTCTTTTGTTGCTGCTGAAAGAGCAGAATCACACAGGTGCTGGAGACAGATTTGCAAGTATTTTCTTCCTCCTCAGAACATTTTGGATAGGAATGTTTATTTTTAGTGGAATATGTCAAAGTTGATCTTTAAAATAAAGAATGGGCTTAAGTACACTGAAAGTATAATAATCCAGCTGTATTTTCTGGTGGAGAACCATACAGCAGAACACAACAAAAAGTAGAGTTTGCCAAACTTGCAAATGGAAATACCTGGATTTTCCCGTACTTGTTGCAATGGAAATACCTGGATTTTCCTGTACTTGTTGCAATGGAAATACTTGGATTTTCCCTTCCATTTATATCTGTAAAAAGAGGAAAATACACAATGGGAAAGAATTTTAATCAGCATCAGCTTCTAGCCATTGATGAAGGCAATGGAATTTGAATCCAGTCGTGCCCACTTGGGAGCACAGCTGGCTGTGGATACCTGGATCCATGCTATGCCCAGAGTGGGACTGTGGTGCTCAGCACACGTTTGCTGATTTGGAGAGTCCCTTTGGGGGCCTGGAGACAGCAGGCCCTAATTTCAGGGTCTCAGCTGGGCTTGGGAGGAGCAAAACCAGGCATCTTGCTGCTTGTATTTGGGCTGTTCAGCAGATGCACATTCCTGGGATGCTCAGAGCTTTGGTGAGACTTAAATCAAGGAGATGTTTGTGGGAAACAGCAGAGCAGCACCTTTCACCTTCTGTCAGATCTGGCCTGAAATGATGTCTTTCTTGATGACCAGAAGAGCCTATTTTTGTCTCAGTAGTGACTTCATGCTGCCAGAAGCACTCTGGAGTGAGTGAAGCCATGGCAGGCTCTGCCCTTGCAAAGCTATGCATAATATTCATGTTACAGGATGAGGAATACTTTGGAATCCAATTTGCAGTGCAGTAGATGTCCTCTCTCCTTCTCCTATCAAAATCTCCTTAGTGGGAAAAAAATCTCCTTTGGATCTCTTAAAATCCTTTATAGATTTTAAACAGGGTGGCCATTGGGTCACTTAATTTCTTTCTTCAGCTATAAATCTTTACATCTTTCTGTGTTTCTTTTAGGAATCTGAGATGAAAGAGAACTAAATTCTGATGATCATCTTGACACTGTTGCTGTCACCTGTGTTGACAGGTAAGTGTGCCAAGCTGGTTTTGGAGAGAAAATGTTTGAATTATTTGTGTCAGGTGGGCAAACCTACAGTTACAGCCCAGGACCTCAACCCTGGCTCATGCTGGATTCTGCAAAGGTGAGTGTTTCAACAAACAGGTGGTCATAAAAGCTTAAAAAACCTTCTTGATCTCCAGCAAGGAAAATGCTCCTCCTTCTGTTTTATGGTGTTGGGTGGGTTACAGAAATGATCTCAGAGCAGGGGAATTTGCAACTGAACTGCAGCCTGGACTGAGGGTGGCTGGAAGATCTTGTTGACTTTTATCCTCCTCCTCCTCCCTTCAGAATACCTGAAATATGAACTAGCAGGCAGACTAATGTTATCATAATTCTTGTATTGGATGTGACAACCCCCCTGTTTTTATCTGGGAGCAATTTATTAATGAGGTCCCTGCAAATTTGCAGCTGATGTTAGAACTGGATGAAGAATTTCTTGGCTTTTGTACTGTCACACAGTTAGGTGAGAAGTGATGGACTCGAGCCTCTTGTGATACAGCATAATCATATTTCTTTTATCTCTCTTGCCTTACCTATATGCTGCATTTTCAGTGTTTCATATTAATAAAGACTTCTAGTCTCTTCATTTATTATAAATGTCTTTATCTTTGCTTTTCTCTGATTCTTTCAAAACTCAGTTCAAAAAGTTCTGGCAGCTCTCTGGAGGTGACTTAGAACTTCTTATGCAAAACAATTTCTTGAAGTAACACTATTTCCTTGGCTTCCAGTTCAATCATTGCAAAATAATTGAAACATGAAACTCAGAAATCAGAAAACTAGAACAAAAAGGACGCTGATTGAAAATTAGGTTTCCTTTGCTAAGGCATGATGCTTCTGTATGATCTGAAAACTAAAAAACTCATTTTCTCTGTGATAAGAGAAACTGAAGGTGCCTTTTCTTGCACTGGCTGCTGCAGGTGCCTGTGTCAGTGTGCATTTATGAACACAGATCAAGGATTAGATAGTGAGTCCTAACAGTGCCTTTGGATGAGCTCTGGAAGGAGAGTGAAAACACAAAAATTATGTAAAATGTGTAAGATGGATTGCTGTAAGGTGTGGTGACATGAAGCAGTGTGATTTGGAGCAGTAGTCTGTAAAAATGGAAAAAGGAGAAAGAGATTTAAAAAATGTGTGTGCCTCAAAGCTCAGTCCAGCAAATTTCTATCTTATCAGGGCATTTAATAATTGACTGTTTGCCTCTGTGCTAGGGCCACTATCAAAGATAAACACACCAATCTAAAGAGAGAGCTGCAGAAACAGGTGTGCAAATTTGGATTTTAAGTGTTGTGTTTGACAGAGTGTTGAGTTGATGGGAATAACTGTGTTCTGTTGGCTGGAATGTTTAAGTTTGCAGGGACACCTTCCACTATCCCAGGGTGCTCCAAGCCCTGTCCAGCCTGGCCTGGAACATTTTCAGGGTTCCAGGGGCAGCCACAGCTTCTCTGGGCACCCTGTGCCAGGGCCTCAGCACCTCCTGAGTAAAGCATTTCTTCCTGATCTAAATCCTCTTGCAGTTTAAAGCCGTTCCCCCTTGTCCTGTCACTCTCTGCCTGTGCAAAAAGTCGCTCTCCTTCTTTTATATCAGCCCCTTCTACGAAGCATGTAAGAAAATTCAGCTGATATGCAGAAATGGTCACTCTCTGTGTGTGACTGAAAACCCAAGTGAGGAAGAGAAGTTTGGATTTATTAAGAACTGCAGAAAACTTTTGAGGTGAGGCAGCTAATGATGGCAAGTGTGAAAAAAACCCAAAACCAGCTGTGAGGGAGACTAAATAAAAACTGTGGGAGAACAGTAAGTAGACATAAAGCTTAACAGCAAATCTCTTTTTAATGCTTCTTTTCTTTAAAAGTGTGAAAAAAAAGTATTCCTAGTTTTATGTTAATGCTGAAAAGGACTTTTCTGGTGCCACTTCTGCCTCCTTCGTTCCTGCAGACAGCAAAGCAGAGAGAGGGTTTTGTAAATCTCATTAATGGGTATGTCCTGAAGGATCTGCTTCACTTGATGGGCCTAATTATTGCCATCCTTGCTCAGCTGCACCACGGGGAGAGCAGAGCTGCCTGGGTGCTGTTCCCTCAGCTGCACTACAGGGAGAGCAGAGCTGCCCGGGTGCTGTTCCCTCAGCTGCACCACGGGGAGAGCAGAGCTGCCTGGGTGCTGTTCCCTCCCTCTGACGAGGCGCAGGCACAGGTAGCTGTGGCAGCATCAGCAGAAGCAGCGGCAGGAAATGAGCTTTGCATCACAGCTCTTCACACCAGCAACGCTCCTGGAGGCACTGGAGCAGCAACTACAGCCCCCAGTTTTGTAGAAACCCAGGAGTCCTTCCAAGCACAGCGTTCCTGGGGTCGCTCCTTGTCATTCCCAGGAAGCCACGGTCACACAAGGGTGTCCTTCACAAAGGTTCTGTCAAATCCTGGATCAGCAGCTGCTCCCTTGGAACATTTAATAAGATCTTCTCCTAAATACTTTCTCTGTGGCACAAACTGATAGTAGTATGTTTGGAGTGCAAGGGATGCTGGTTTTCTTATTAGGATTATTTTCTATCCTGATTCAATCAAGATATATATTTTTTTTAAAGTGCTTTTATATTCAGTTTGCATATCTTGATTAGACTGTGATAATTTCCATGGCTGGAATCTCCAAAGTGTGCTGTCACGAAATTATAAATGGTAATGAATTCACTTAATCAGGACTTCCAGGAGTACAATCAACATGAAATCTAGTCAATTAGAAATAAATCTGTTTAAAGTATTTCTGGTTCTCCAACAGCCTCATTTGAGGCCTTATGTTACCTGGGGCTGAATTAGAGACCTACACAGACAGGTAGAAAATACACTTTGTAAGGAAATCACTGCAAGGGGTGTAAATGAATCCAGAAATTTTGGTGATGCTGAGATTTGCCTGAATCTCCCTTATAAACTAAGTTGCAGAGCCACCAGATGGAGAAAAGTCATGGTACCAGCTGAGACTTGGCACTCTGCAGACCACACCTCACACGTTGTGTCCAGTTTTGGGCCCACCACAGTACAGGAGAGATATGGACAAACTGGGGCAGCTTTTGTGGAGGGCCACCAAGAAAAAGGGGGCTGGAGTTTTGTCCTGCAAGGAGGGGGTGAGGTAAGCCTGCAAAAGAGCTGGCTTCAGGGAGGTTTTCCAGGCTGGCCTGGACAAAAGCATGGGCAACCCAAGCAGATCTCATTGCTGGACCTGCTCTGAGCAAGAGGTTGAAATAGGGACCTCGAGAGACCCCTGTGACCCAAAAAACTTGGTGATTCTCTGAGGCACAGCAAAGATTCCAGGTTGTTGTGTTCAGGGAGGCTGATTTTATCTCGATTCTGCATTGAGAGATGGATACTTCAGAAAAACAGCTTTGTTGGTATCCTAAACTGCCTCTAATTTAGAAGTGTTGTGAGCAGATGACCCAGGGTGATTTAGCATGCTATTTATTTTTACTGTTAAATTCCAAACTATACCTGGCATTTAAATAGCCAAAGCCAGAAGAGTTTATGAATCTGTATTTTCACACAACAACATTCTTTGTATTTTTTGTTTCTCTTCTTTTGCCTGATGGTCGCAAAGATGGATCTCATTCTGTTTTCTTCTTGCCCAAGAAGTGATATTTTATTTCTCAAGCTGTTTACTGAAGGTAATAATTAAACCTTGGTCGTCAGTGAGGAAACTGGCTCTTTTAATCAGTTTAATTGGGTTGATTGCCTAGTTTTTGGCTGGCTATAATTTGGTAAAAATGAGTTTCTTGTCTGTGTAATGAATTGAATCAAAAATCTCAAAGGTCAAGAAAATAATTTATCTCTCAGTTATTCCACAGAGTCACTGTGCTGCCTGGGTCAGTTTGGCAGATCACTTCACCTTTCTAAGCCTGCAGCTAATTTCTCCAGTCTGCCATCACCATCACCCACCTACAAAACCCTAAAGAATGTCCTTGGTTGTGCCAGGAGCACAGGCTGGATTAAAGATTAAAGCCCAAGATATCCTTACCTTGGGTTGGGGAGTAGCTGGGGAAGATGCAGGTAAGGGCAGCAGAGTGCCTTTTTCAAAATCACCTCTGAAAAAGAAAAGTCAGGGAAGTTTTTCTGCAATGAAGAGAAGCCTGGAGACCATCTGTCCCTGGGAAGCAGGAATATCTGCTGCAGACAGACACAGATGGGCACAGGGGTAGTGAGGACAAGGCACGTGGCTGTGCTTGCACTGGAGCTTGGCTACACCAAGGGCTGCTCACCTGCCCTGCTTCTCCTGCAGCCTTTCTGGGTCACCATTTGTTTGTTGCTTCCCCCTGGGCTGAGGAGAGAAATGAAGCTGCTGTGAAGGCCAGGGAAGATCTCCCCCTGCGGGGCACTTTGGCAGGGGAGTGGCCTGGAACTGCAGACCTGGAGAGCCTGAGCTCTGTGCCCACAAATCCCACCTGCAGACACCTGGTGTCCTCTGCAAACCTCAAGGGGTGTTTCCTGCCGAGTTGCAGGAGAAATGAATTCGTTCAAACTAAACAAGAAAAAAAACCCCAGCACACACAAGGAGAAAGGGTAATTGATTCTATTTGTTCTACCAGCGTTCTACCAAAGATAACTCATCCTTTTGTGAGAAAAACAGAGCATCTGTTTGAAACTTTGCTTTTTTTTAACTGGCATGTTGCTCCATTGAATAAACTGAAGCAAACAATGAGACTGTTTCTGTCAACACAGCAAATAAAGTGACATAGCCCCCACCAGGAAAATTCAGGTTAAACTTCATAGCAAACTCTTAACTGCTAACCTGTGTGAAAGGAGGAGAGGGAATCTGCTTTATTTACTCTCAGGGCTTGATCTAATCTGCATAACAAGACACCAGCAGTGCTTCTCTGTTAACATTTAATTCTGTTTGTATTTGAATGATCAGAAAAAAATGTTTTATGGGTAAAGAGGATAGAGGTTGATAAGCATCAAATGCAAATTAACAAGCAGCCAAGCTGCTTTGTCCATCAGGGACGTGGAACTGAGGTAAATATGTACAACAAGCTTTGATTTTTTTCTGACTCCTGTTGTAAATCTTTCTAAATTCTCTTATGTCCTTTCCCTTCCAACATACCATAATCTTTTTGATATTTACGTAGCTGAGTGCAAGCAGAGGCTGGAAGCAGAGAGGCTGGAAGATAAAGTGGCTTGCCCTTGCTTCTGTTTGGTAAGGAAATTTGGTGGGCACCCCAAAATGACAATTTTATCCATCTTTTTAGGAACAGACAGTGACTATTAAAAATTGAAGTGGTGTAATACTTCAGCATTACTTCAAGAACGTGTCGTAACTACTCATGTTATTGTAGCATTCTTGGTTTGGATAACTGAAGGGGAATTTTTTCTTTCAGTCAGTGCATCTGCAGCATATTTTGTCATAGAAAACTTCCAGGATGGGGCATCCACAGCTGCTCTGGGCAACCAGTGCCTCACCACCTTCACAGGAAAGAATTTCTTTGTAATATTTTATATAAATGCTGTCACATTATGAAGAAATGCTTGTCTGGATCCAGAACTGGCTTAAACTGGATAAACCTTTCAGTGTTTCATGTTGGCTTTTCATACCATGGCTGTTGTTTTGCTCATGAATACAATGTTGAGTCCAAGAAGACACATCTCAGATTTGGGATGCAAGTCAAGTTGTGTATCTGGGGCAATGTGCTTGGTGCATTTCTTAAAAAGTTTTGTTTTCCACCCTATTTGAATTAGTTATTTAGCTGCTACTTAATATTCTTTTTTTCTTATCATCTGTTCAAAATGGTTTAGAGTTCTGGGTAAATACATCCTAAACAGATGAATTTTCAAACGGAATGTTTTTACAACTAAGTGCATGCAATTCCTGTAAGGATCTTATTCAGTCCTTCAGAGTGCTCATTATTTTGCCATAAGTAAATGATAGTTTCCATTGCAGGGAGTATTTAAAGAATGCCTTAGGAGTACCATTGTCTGTCTGTTGGAAAGCAGAAGCTCTAATAAATGTGCAAACTAGAGGCCATGCTAAGAGCAACTGTCGAAATGAACAGAGCCTGGGAGGTACCTCTGTGGGACTCACGGGGCTGGACGTAATTCCTTGTCTGGAAGAAGGACCTTTAAGTAAAGGTCAGCCAGAATTGCACTGGAAACCTTGCAGGGGCTTAAAAGAAGCCACTTAAGAACTTATATTGCCACTGGGAGTTGGCCTTTACTGTAAACTTCCCTGTGCTGGTTAACATTTATAAATAGTTGCTGTGTTTCCCCTATTAATAGGTTTGAATCATTTTTTTAAAAAAACATTTTTAACCATTCTAAACAATTTTACTGCTCCCTGTAAAGATTTACCCTGTGCTAAGTCTTGACACCTGGTTCCTCTTCCTGCCAGCAGGTTCTGTTTTCTCGTGTTGAAATCTCACTTCCAATGTTTTTCACGTTGAAATTCTACTTCAGACATTCAAAAGCTTTTTCTGCATCTGCTTCTCTGCCTGTCTTCCAGCCTTCCTCGTCCAGCACAATGAGTTGCTTGTCTCCTGTGTTCTTTGTACCTATCCTTCCCCAAAATGTCTCTTTACATGTGCCTGGCTGAACGTCAGCCTTTCCATGGAGATACCATGACCAGCTGAATAGTTTACAGGGGAAATAAATGCTAAGTAGAAGAGACAGAGAACAAAGGAGAAATTTAGCAGCCAAAGCTGCTTGGTAACGAAAGAAACCTAAAAAACTACCCTGTGTTTGCAGAAATTTGCTTGTGTTGATTTGGTGTGTGTGCAGCAGTGATAATGGTGAAGTACCTTTGCTTAAAAATACTAAAAAAAAAAAAAAAAGACCTTTATACAGACCCACTTTAATCATATGATGTTGGCATTTAAGACTCTAAATACCAAAAGTTAATGGGGCTTAGCCTCTTCTTGGCAAGTCTGTGCAAATATACCTGAACAAGAGAACTCAGTAACAAGTGGCAGGTTCGACAATTTCTTCACACAATTTTCTTCTTTTTTTCCTTTATTTAAAAAAAAAAAAAGGTGGGGTGAAGTCTCACTCTTGAGCCCTTTTGCAAAACAGTTTGACACCTGTGTGATTACCCAGCAAAGAAATCAGGGACTGCATATACCTGCTCTTTGCCAGGGCAGTAAAAACAATCTCCTGGTGGTGCTGCTGAGAGCAAATGGATGTGATCATTGACTTTGAATATTGATTTCCAGTCAATAATTCAGTTTGGAAGCACAAGATGCCACACTGGGAAACAACAGCTTCAGAGAACAGTACAGGAGGAATTCTTGCTTGTCATTCTGGGACTGTAGTACGTGTGTCAGCACTCAGCTGCTGAAATATTTATCTGGGTGTTTCAGTTATTTAACAGAAAGATCAAAAATGCATCACCAGAAGCTGAATGTGGGTGAGGGGCTGCTGAATGGGGAATAGAGCTGTAATCAGGGGGGCTGTTGTCCCTGGCTGAGTGTCGCAGTTGAGGCGGACACACGACACACACTAATTCTAACACAAAGTGCAGGCAAAAAGCGTTTATTCCAAGAGCCAGTGTCACATATATACACTTCGGTGTGTTTATCACTCGTGTTAATTGTCTATTGGTTGCTCAACTGCTACAGAGGAGATTCATTGGTTATTTTAACTACACCATACTATTATTAGTTATCTACAACATAGACATCTCAAGAATCCAAACAAAGCGCCAGCTGCAGCCTTGTTGCTGTTTACTCCCTCTATTGTTTTGAATTTCTTGCTTCTCTCAACTAGATTTCTCACAGGTAGAAATGGACTGTGCTGAGACCGATGTCAGACTCAGACTCAGGCAGGCTTTCTGGCCTGCTGGTAATTCCCACAGCTGGGCGAGCTGGGAGCACTGGGGAGCTCCAAGTGCCTTGTCTCCCCTGAGGTTGTGCTGGGGGTTGTTTAGCGCTCCTTGCATGTGTTCTGCCTTTCTTCTGGAAGATATTTTCCTTTAGGTTTCGCGTTTGCCTGGCTGGGTTTTGCGTCCCTGGGTTTCAGCCCTGCCCTGGTTGGAGTTGTGGAATTTGGGTGCTGGTAACATTTCCATGGGGGTTAATCAGGTGGCCCTGTTTATGGAGATTTCTTTCCTGTCACTCAGGCAGTGTCTCAGATCCACTTTGTGCTGGCAAACATTAATGCTGCCTTTGGATGAAGTGCTTCTGCCCTTTCTGAGCCCTGGCGTTCACTTCTGGCCCTCTGCCATCTTTCTCCTGCTGCTTCTGCAAACATTTGCATAGTGATCCAGTTCAGAGACGTGATGGATGTTGAAACTGACCTCCCAAACAAAAAAAAAGTTGGAGTTTGACCTGGATCAGTGCTTTGTTCTGCTTCACTGTTCGTGTTAAAGCAGTCTGGGGGCAAGAGTGGAGTGCTCTGGGGGGAGAGGGAGGGTGGGCTTGCCTTTTGGGAAGCAATGCTGGTTATTGCCAGCTTTAAAGTTGGAGTGCAGAGGGAGCCTGAACCCATCAAATTGCAAATTGCCCTCTGGAGTTGGTCTTCAGTTCAGATTTTCCTCTGCACGACCTTTTCTGCCCAGCTGTGGGGAGGTGTGAAATCCATGCCGTGCTGGGACTGAACCCCCCACCTTCAGCTCTGTCTGAAGTGCTTTTTTGTTCTAATATTACTATAATTAGGAAAGAAAATGCTTGATCTTCTCCAGCATTTTAATTTAGTAACTCATCAAGCTGGTTCTTGAGCTGATATGTATAATCCTGAACAAAGCCACAGAATCCAAGTGTTGGGAGCTCTGGCAGGTTTTGCACAGAAATCCCTTTCCTGAATAGTTTTCCTTCAGAGTTAATTACTAAATACCTCTCTCCTCTCCCAGCAAACTTTTCTCACAGTCTGGTTCCTGGCATTACTCAGCCCGTGACAATGCCCACTCTGTGTCCCACATATTCCCACAGGTAGATTTTTAACTGGCCTGACAACAGCAGTCTGGAGGGCTTCTCCCTGCAGGCAACAGGGCTGCTATTGTGCAAACGAGTGTTTATATAAAAATAGGTTGTTCTTATCTGGACTAGGAGCCAGTGACCCCTGAATTCAAAACCTTGCTCTGAGACCTGGCCTTGGTGGCCTTGGACAAGGCATTTGGTGCTTGTGCCTCAGCTGTGTTTTAGGGAGAAACACGACCAGGAGGGTTTGGTACTTCATAGGGTCAACAAAAATCACACAGAGCCATAATTAAGCTGCAGATTTTAAACCATGATTTCTATAGTGGGTTTATGTGGTAATACAGGAATGTTCAATGAAGGTCCCCTGCCCAGTGTGTGTCCCTATCGATGGTGTTTTAAACCCTTTCACATCAAGTTTATCATATCTAAGATACCAATAAATGTAAACATATATATTTAATACATTCATTTTGTGTGACGTTTAACAGCCTTAAGGCTCCAAAAAATGGATTAATCTGTTGCTGCTCTTGGTTTTTTCTCCTGCTGTGTCTGTTTGCACACACTGGAGCATACCTTTCACCCTGAGAGTGAGCTCTGGCAGTTGAATTTTCTCCCTTTTGTACAGTGTTTAATTCCAGCCTTTTACAATGTTCTTTTAGTATTTTTTTATTATATTTTAGAGAAAAAGGCAGTTTGATGGTCATGATTTGGACCGTTTCGAACTCTCCTTAATGGTGCGGTGGCAGCAAACAGCAGAATAAGAAATTCCAGCAGATTTTGTGAAAGCTGAGGGCTGGACAGCGAGAAAACAAATCTAAAAATAGCATCTGTAAAGGGAAGGCAGCAGCCCGAGCTCAGCTTCTTTCATCTGGCCTGTTGGTCTGAGAAACATCACCTGGCAATAGCCCCAGGGGCTGGGTACACATCCCGCTGCTCCCGCCGAGATAAAGGGCAAGGTGCTGGGGGAAAAGTCCTGTAATAAGGGGAGCATGCAGCCATCCTTCCACTCTCTCATCTTCCTGCTTTTTTGTGGCCTTCCTGTGGCAAAAGGGGTGTTTAACCAGCTGCAGCTCAAGCTTGCTTTGCTTAGGGGATGTGCAGAGGCCAGGGCAGGACAGTGCCTGGAGCTGGAACACACTCAGTGTCCGGAGTTGAGAAGTGTGGTCAGAGGACATGAGGTGGAGCAAACCCTGTTGGGGTGACACTTTTCATTGTGTGTTTATTGCCAAGATGATCTGGCATCTGTTTTTATTCATTTACAGAGAATCTTGTCAGCACCCAGCACTTCTCTGCACCAAAAGCAGCCACAAACAAAACACAATCAGTTTAGCTGTAGGAATCGTACGGTCTGTTGGCTTTTTGGGTTTTTTTAAGAAAAGGAAAAAAGGCATCCCAGAAAACCATGATAAACCTAATCTGTATTTCAGCTGTATTGAGCCAATGAATTGCCAGCTAGGAATTTGGAACATGGGATGCAATATTTTCATGGGTTATACAAGTATTAATTAGTTAGCCAGGCAACCTGCCTTATGTTCTTGACGTAATAGGTTTGGTTGTGGAGAAATCTTTGAAATATCCTTGGGGCAAAAGTGAAACAGTTCCTAAAAGATAACACCTTCCATGTGGGAGCTGGGACAGCCAGTGTCTCTGCTTGACAAATGGTGGGATCTTCCATCTCCACACAACTTGAGCCAAACAAATTGCCGGTTTCTCCAGTCTTTGAACAGTCTTGTTTAAAAAATGGTGTTTAAATGGTCTGCTTCTCCCCTGTGCTGCTGGGGCCCATATCCTGTTCATCTTGCCACTGTGGATACAGACTTTCATTGTCCTTTCCATGCTTACTTCTGAAATTATTTTATTTTAATATGTATTGCAGAAGATTAGCTGCCTTGTGCTTTGTTGATGAGTCTCCAAGGAATTCTTTGTCCCACTGTTGACTAAACCTAAAGGCTTGATTCCTGGGAGCTGCTTCTTCAGCTAGAGATTTCCCTTTCATATTCTAGAATAAGATACTCCTGGGTAGTTTTTTCATGAAAATCCACTTGCCAAAACCTGGGGAAGTTTTTTGCTCCTAACTCTGCTCTTGATTTGGCTGCCGTGTAACTGCAGTTCACTGCTCCCTGTCAAATCCACTGCCCTGGAATGTGTTGCATTCTCAGATGGCTTCAGGGACAGACAAGCCACATGATGGTCTTTATGTCTTTCTGCTCACACTCACTGGCCTGTACATCTTATGCCCTTAAATTCTGTGTATTGCCCTGCTATATTTTGGGTTCACATGTTTTAGCAGTGGCAGATAAAGAGAGAAGCCACAGAAATGTTTATGCTTTTTGTTGACTTAAGGTGCTTTGGAGAGCAGCATTAATCTACAGTTCAGTGAAGCAGCAAAAAAATGAAATACTCCCTGCAGAGTTTTCCTTTGTAAATAGAGCCTTGCATTAAGCTGCTGTGAACTGGCTTGCTTTCAGATTTCTGAATGCACTGGTTTTGTCTTCATTAGTAATTATAGCTGAGGGTAGTAACACTGGAATTATCCCTCATCAGAAACAACAATAAGGCTTGATGATGTAGGGATGTGATGTGCTGTGGGAGTGCTTGTCCTTGACCTCCAGTCTCAGGCCTGGCTCACCACTGCCCAGCCAGCTTATGGGCACCTCAAAATGGGAAATGACAGCGGCAGCCTTTGCTCCCTGCTCTGGAGTCACCGCTGGGACAGTGACCAGGCAGTGAAGAGGGAATGACTGCAGCTAAATGGGCTTAAACTGAAGTGTTAGACACAGTGGTAAAAAATGTTCTTTTGCTGCTTGCTGGTGTTTGACTTTATTTATTTGGGCTGATCTGG
>VZRR01000847.1:211338-242839 GCA_013398015.1 Oreocharis arfaki
AAACTTGTAGCTGATTCATTTTGAAGACTTGAACTGTAACTTATTTTCTTCTTTTTCTCCTTTGTATTGGCAGGATAAAAAACTTGAACATGCCTCGTAGCCCTACATCGAGTGAAGATGAAATGGCACAAAGCTTCTCTGACTATTCTGTTGAGTCTGAATCAGACAGCTCCAAAGAAGAAACTATTTATGACACAATTAGAGCAACTGCAGAAAAGCCAAGCAGCAGAATGGAAGACAGTCAGAGCAACACTTTAGTGATTCGAATTATCATACCTGACCTGCAGCAAACAGTAAGGCAGAGTGCACTGCAATTAAAAAAGTGAAATTAAATGAATGGCTTTGCTGGCTTCAATCTGCAGTAGATCTGTTCCCTTTTCTTACTTTCTTTTTTGACATATTACAGACAGAATTCATGTTTTCCTTTCTATGCGTTGTACCCCAGTGGTTTATCTGACTGATTGAAAGGCACCATCCCTTCCAAGAGAGGGGATTTAGTGTGTTAACTTGATAAAAGCCATGTTCATAAAGCAAAATATCTGTCTGATCTGCATTCAGAGATTTTGGGTAGAAGAAGGAGACTTAGGAATTTATAACCTCATCAGAAGATGAAGACTGAATTAAAAAATCACGTGTTAACTCTACGAAAGCCTCATACATACATATATATATATGGATTCTCTAGTTCCTCTTCTCATGAGGTAGTTTGTGATTGACACTAGACTGGGGTCCTGCAAGAGGTCACCAAATTCTCTCTCTTTACCGTATTTGTTGTCTTTCTCTGTCACCCTGCCACACAAAAGACCCCTTTTAGAGAGCCTGTGGCTTTTGGAGTGTAAAGGTGAGGAAAGAGAAGCACAAACAAACCTTTCCTTCCTCCTTTGCTGCCGTGCCTTTACTACAGGGTGCTGTTTCTCAAACTTCCAGCCAGGGAAACCGACACAAGTGCCGTGATAGGAATAACAGTATCATCCTGGAGAAGGTCTTGGGAGATACTGATCCTGTCTAGAACCACAACTTGTCTGACTTTGTTATTAATGATCTGAATCACCCCGGCTCTCCTTGAATGCTGCTGTCGGGATTTTCAGGAGTGGCACCGGCCTTTTTAAATTCCCAGGGTGATTATGAAAACACACCCATTTTATGGATGTGTGCCACGTACATCACTCTGTGCTGACATGTGAGATCTACATCATCCCCTGCTGCCATCGGAGATCTAGCTCAGATGAAACTCTTCCTTTCTTCTTAATTAAGTTCATTTTTAGAATGATAGAGATGGGCTGGCTGCAGCCTGGCAGGGAAGAGCTGTTTTGACAGTGTGCCCTCAGGTGTGGTGTTGGAGCTGTTTTTGATGATCTTACCAGCTTGCTCTATCTGTGACCCTGTCAATGAGCAGATCCATGGAAATGGGATGGAAATACCAGCTTTTGCTACGTTTGCTCTGCTGGTAAAACCACAGGGATATTAGCTTCCTGAAGCCCTCTTAGTTCATCCCTCTGCTTTTTAGATCAATAATAAGTTATTTACTGACACTATCGAGACAGTTTTTACAATTAATTTTATCATTTGTTCATTTTTATTGCTTTACTTTTTGTATTTCTTTTTCCTTTTCAATAAACTCTTCATGAGAAGTAACAGAATTGTTTTAAGCAGTTCTAGAGCAGCTGATGTACTTCTTATTTAATTTATCAGCCCACAAGCTCTTTGTGCAGGAAAACGAAACCTGGGTTCCAGTTAGCAAATATGAATATTGGTGATTAAATGTAGTGGAGAAGATCAGAGTCTGAGCTGTTGTACAGCTACAAGCCAGAGCAAACATAGGCCCCATTTCCTGTATAATTATAATTAATTTAACATATGAGGTGTTTAAAATTAGTCTGTTTAATCAAAGAAGCATGAAATAACATAATTTCGTTTTCTGCTTTTTTTGGTTTTTAGGAAGTATGATCGAGGCTATATTTGTTCTAAGGAAGACAAGTTTAGGGTTTCAGATGAAATTCAGCCCACTGGGAAGCTTTAAAGCCTTAGCCAGACTCCCAAAGAATAAAGTTGGCTTGTCTGCAGTGGCTGTGGTAAATTATAAATTTAAAGGCAAATAAATTGCCTTTATTTCACTGCAGGTGGGAGAGAAGCACCAAGCACCACGAGTAGGATGTGCTGCCATGGAAAACTTTATAAATTACCACCCGTTGTAGGAAGTCTGTCCTGTTGCCCTTTTATTCTCACAGGAAGCTTAGAAGACAATGAGAACCTTGACAGGTTCATACAGAGCCCTTAAGAACAATTGCTCTTCACTTCTCACATCAATTCTTTCTTTGTCTCCTTCTCAGTTCAGGTGCTAACCCAATTTATTGAAACACTACTTGGTAGAAATGGTAATTTCTTATTGCCTCTGTGCGTGACCTGCATTCAGTGAGTGTCATCCTTCTCACAGGAGGGTGGAGAACATTTAATGGGTGACTGGAAGGTTTCTTGAGCTCAGTAAAATTCCTGAGGGAACGGAGAGCATAGAAAGCCCTCCACAGTCACAAGGAGAATGGGTAAAATAGCTGTGTTATCTGGCATATATTATTTGGTGTGAACCCAGGCCCAGTCATCTTGTATCAGTTTCCTTTTCCAGCCCATGTGGGAACAAATCCCATGTGATGCTGCCTATAAGTGAAATCAGTCTGGTTCTTCAGGAGCTCTTGTCAAGAAAATCTCCTTTTTCTTGCTATTCTGACAGCGACGGTGTTTTGTGCTTAAAATTGCTCTTTTCCCCAGACACTGAGAACAGCTCTGTCAGCCAGTTGTTTTAAGGAATGTTTTCATCATTTTATTATCAACACATGGTGGTTGTTCCACTCTTTTGTTTCACCCTGTATTATGTGCTCCCTCTGGGTTACGTTTAAAGTCAAAATGCTCAGATCCGTACATTTTATTAAATTCTGAGGCTGAGATGGGTTTGGGTCTGCTGGAGACCTCTCTGAGATGCTTTCTGCCCATGTGTTTTGCTGCTCCACTGCAATAATGAGCATTTACTGATTCCTCCCTTCCCTGGCTTTTGGGGCTTTTTAAATTACACTGGACTTGCCATGCAAGATGTTGTTTGGTAAGTGGCACTTTGGTATAGCAACAGCTGAACTTGTAGCTGCTTTTTGGTGTCCTGTTTCTGCAATGCTTTTTATACTTCTGGATCCTTTCTTTACTTTTTAAATTATCTGCTGGTTTTTAGGATTAAGAATCTTTTCCTTTAGGGCTTTTCCTTCTCACGTGAAGCACCTTGCTTACTTTGTGCAATTTTTCCCTTACCAAAGTAGGAACCCAGTTGTCACAACTGCAGCTTGACTCCCATTTTTGCTTGGGATGCCTCCATTTTCACTTGTTTCCAGTCTGTGCTGCCTCAAATATACTCCAGGTTTTCTTTTCACAAATATTCTTCTGTATCCCAATTTGTGCCTGATTGTTCCTTGCTGCTTTCTGTTTATAGGTGCTCTTCCTTGTTTTATCTTCAGTTTGAGAAGAGAAGCATTGTGCTGCTGGTATCTGTTCACGTCCTTGATCTGGGCAGGTGGTCTGATGACAGCCTGGCCAGACTGGTTTTTCTGACCTGTCCCCTCATGAATTCTGTGTTTCCTGAGTGCATTCTGATGAAGGAGAGCAGTGTTTCAGCAGAGAGTCAGGCTGAACACTGAGCACAAACCAAAGTGGGGGACTTGCTCCCTTTTCTTTCCATGATGCCAAACTCTCATTTGTGTTTTCCACTCTTTGGCTGTCACATCTTTAATATCAACATCTCCTATTGAAAGGAATGACTCATATTTTGATATCCTGGCAATCACATTTTGGAGGCAGCTGTACAAACCATGTTTGTCATGTCCCTCAGTCGCAGCACAGCTCTGTGTGATTGACAGTTGAGCCTGAAAGATGTGTTGGCTGATAGGTTTTAAGCAGAGAAATGTTATCCCTCAGAAGTTCTGTATCATGAGCATTATTCCCACTGAATGAATACCTTCCCTTCACTGGGGGAGTTGTATTTTCCCCTGGCTTCCCATCCTGCCCTTCGCTCCGTGACTTGCTCTCACCAGCGTGCAGGAATGCAAGATTGTAATTGACCGTGTCTCCTGTGATCCAAGGAGCTCTCACATCCCAGACACAGGCCTTGCATCTCAGCAGCCAGTGCTGACGTGCTGTCTTGCTGCTGCACTTGCATTTTGAGGGGCCTGGTGTGGTTTTGACAGTGACTTTGAGCCAGTCAGGGCTTTTTTTTTTGGCTGTGCTTTGGAAGAACTGTTGTGGTTCTTTACAGCGAGTGTATCTGTCAGTGCAAAACATCTTTGATTCTTGTGTTTCTGTAGTTCTTTGTCACTAAACTATCCTTGTTTTTAAAATTTCTTTTTCTTGTCGTTGAAGATTAGAAAAATTTGCCCATTTTTTTTTGACTCTGCTGCTGCCTCCTTTCCTTGTGGTCACCACGCCATGTGTGCCTAATGAATTGTTCCTGATTCCATAACTGGAGCAGGCTGTGTGTAGGTGCTGCTGTGATTCAGCTGATGTTTCCTCAGGGCACAGAGTGTGGCAGTAAGTAATGACTTGTCTGCAGGACAGAGGGGGTGGCTGTGGTGCTCCCTGCCTGGAGGGCTGCCAGGAGGACACAGAAGCAGCACAGTGGAGTTCTTCCAGCGACAGGCTGATGGAAAATGCACCTTATGCAGCATCTGAGTGCTCCTTTTTATCCCCTTGCTCAGCACCTGCCTCTGAGAGAGTGGTAACAGCTCCACTCCTATCCTGCCTGGCTTCATGGAAAGCATAACTAATCACTTTTCTCACTAGTTTCACTCTTCTCAGTCTGAAACATTTTGGTAGCAAAGAATTATCCAGTTACTGATTTGCTTTTTACATAACTGATCTTACTTCATTCTAAATTGCTAATGGGATGGGCATTTTTTACAATAAGGCCGTTTTTGTTTCTTATGAATCAGTAGAAGAGCTGGGGCTCTCACTAAATTAGTTTGTGAAATATTTGCATGCCATCGAGAGCAGCAAGAACACAAGAATAGACTGAACAAAACTGAACGTGTTGGATTCTCCAGGTGCATTAAAAACCAGCAGACTTAATTCAGCTGGGATCAGAAGTAACTGCTTTGTCTTTTTAAAATAAAACCAGTGTCCTACACATCCAAAATTATTTTGTTTCAGGTTAGAAAGACTTTCCTGGGGGGAAAAAAATACACGTAATTTCAAAATTACCTTCCCATTTGAATAACACTTCAGGTAATCTTTCAGGACGTGTGGATAATGTGTGGATAGTGTTAGAAGTTAAGCTCATTACACACCTTGTAGCTGACAGTTTTGCTGAAAAGTGCTGATGTTTGAGTCTGAATCTTGTGCTGAAGTTTGAATCCGTGTAGGAGTCATGGGGCAAGTGAAGTTCAGAATTTGGAAAGATTTCAAAGAAGTTCCCCTTGCTGCCAAGTCAGTACTGGAATGTTTGGGAAGGATAATACTCATTATAATCTACTTTGTGTTGACATATAAACCCTCCCAAACTTTTCACAAGACATCATGAAATACAAAATAATTAAGGGAAATGAAAGCTGCTTCCTAGCCAGCCTTACTTGTGACAGAGTCTAACATCTCATTTTATCCTGAAGGCTGTAAAGGATTAAAGCAGCAGCAGCACTGCTGCTGGTGTGTTCAGGATGCACATCAGAGGCACCAAATTGCTTTCTAGGCATTGCCATCTGCTGGTGCCTTGCAACCAGTGGCTGCAGTGTAGGCAGAGTCCCTAAATTCCTCAAATCCCCGAATTCCAGCTTGGTAAGAATTCCCAGCAGAGAACTGGGAAGGTTTGTCAAGGTTTTCAAGTCATTTGCTTCACGTTGTATCACTGCTCCCATAAACTTACCCTAAGATAAATGTGGCTAAAAGGGAAGAATTCTTGCCTGAATACCATTTTTTTGGTGAAATCCTTGTGGATCTAACAGGTATTAGAACAGCCAAGAATCAACTGGGGAGTTACACATCTTGTAACATCCCTTTTACCTGGCTTTTGGAACAGGTTTTCCACGAAGGTGCTCTCTCTCTGAAGAAGGATGTGTGTGTTCCCTGATGTTTGGGGAAGGACTTAAAATGTCCTGTGTTTTCACAGTACCTGTGCATTAGGTATTATCACTGCACATCTGAAATAGAATTCTTGTTGAGCAATGTTTTGCCACAGAATTTGTAGAAATGTTGTGTATATTCCTAATTATTCCTGACATTTGTAAATTTTAGAATGTAAAATGCTGTTTAAATGGTTTTTTTTCACTAATTTGGTTTCTTAAAATAATTTCTCTTTGCAGAAATGCATTAGATTTAACCCAGAAGCTTCAGTGTGGGTTGCAAAGCAGCGGATTTTGTGCACTTTGAACCAGAGTTTGAAAGATGTGCTGAATTATGGACTCTTCCAGCCTGCAAGCAATGGGAGAGATGGGAAGTTTTTGGATGAGGAGCGACTTCTGAGGGAATACCCACAGCCAGTGAATAAAGGAGTTCCCTCACTGGAGGTATTTATAGATCTAACACCTGGAGCATTTCTGTTCTGGTACAGGCTGTACAGAAAGCTGCATGTGAGGTGTCTGCATGCACCCAAATTGCAGCTGGGAAGTGGTTATCAGCAAGCCTGAGCTCGAGCCCTTGCCCACAGTGATGCCTGAAAGAGCCTAGAAATGAAACAACACCCACTTTGGAGATAATATTAGTGTAGGAGGTAACAGAAATGCTGGTCTTTATTGGAGGCCTCCAGGGGCAGATATGGAAAATATCCACAAAATGCCCACCCCCCACCTTCCCTCCCCAAGGGGTGAATACAGTTTTATAAGTTTAGCCAATTAACATAATTGACAAAAATCACCAATTAGGAGCACAAGTGGTGATGCAATTCCCCCCAGTTCAAGCCCCTTCTAAATCCTCCCCCCTCAGATGGGAACTAAGCTTTGTTTATAAAAGTATTGAAGAGCTGGTCTCAACCTTGGCTCCTGGGGAGAATCAAGATGGGATAGGGGGCTTGGGATGTCTTTTGTCTTTCTGCCTGTCAGGGCAGGGAAAGGTACTGGGAAAACTAGCTGTGAATGCAATAATAGCCTATAGAGCTGCAAACAGATGTGTAAAGAATATAGAGAATATATGAAAGAAAAAAGGCAAAAATCATTTGGCATCAACAGAAGCGCTGGCATTCCCTGCCCGTGGAGCTGATCCATCCCCAAAAGGTTACAAAGATTCAGCTCTTCTGAGACAGCAGATTTTGGAGTTCTCCTCTGCTGAGGACACAGGACCTGTAGCTAATTCTGTGATTTAATAAAGCAATGTAAGGTTCTGGGTGAAGCTGTAGGATCTGTGATTAGGTTTGCAGTAGTGCTGTAGCAATTGCTGGGTAACCAGCCAGTGCTTTCTCCCAAAGAGATCTTTCTGTCTCAGTGAAGCCTTTTTTTAACCCCCATCTAGTTCCCTTTGCCATCCTTCAGAGTGCACAGATTGCCTCTGTCTGTCTCCTGGGAAAGCAGTGAGGGAGGAGAGGGTGTGTACTGGGATTTCCCCCTCTCTGTTGCTCCTGCAGAGGCTCTGCAGCTGGTGATAAGCTGGGCAGGACTTTTATGGCACTGGACAACCTTGGAGCAGAGCCAGATCACGCAATATAGCGGCAAACTGGGGCATGAAACTGGCATTTAATTAATTTTGGTATTGCCTGTATGGTGGCAGATCAACCATTAATAATGTGCAGTTAATAGATTTACTCCTCTCTAACACAAATCCAAGAGAAAAGAACCAGGGTCCTGACAAAGCTTCAGGTCTTCCCTTTTCTAGGAGATTCTTTCAGAGTTTCAGTCACTGATGTCCATATTACAGCTGTAAGCAAATTAAACAGCCACTTTATTTTGTTTCTGTCATTTTTCACGAGTGTTGACTGCAGCAATTGAGGTGTTAAAAGTGATCTTGTGAAAAGCTGGTGTTAAAAGCCTCATTCAGTGCAGTCCCCTGTCCAACAGACAGGCTGCATTCCTGGAATTCTGCATGGGACAGTGAGATAATGGTAAATTATAGCTATGGAAACCCTCATAGATCTTGCTACTGCACCCAAGATGCTCAGGGTAAAATGTGAGTGAGTTTCAGCCAAAAAGAGAGGCAATCATCAGAATCTCATTCACAAAACCAGTCCTGTTCAATATCAGGAGAACTATTCCCATGTGGAAGTTCCTCTTACTTTGACTAAGGGATTTTCAGGTATCTTTTTTTTGTTTTCCTATTTCAGAAACGCTAAGCTACTATTTTGAAATATGTATTTTTTTATTTAATGTACCTTCCCAGCTCCTTCTGCCTGAGACTATAAAAGAAAGTACACAGAAATCCGTGGGGGAAAGCTCTTTTCAGTGTAATTCTTGCTTATTTCTCCAGATTCTAGAGGCTGATCTCATTTCCCACACACCTCCACTGATCTCAGTGTATTTGTACAAGATAAGAATTTCCCTTAAATGATGTAAAACTCAGTGAAATAACGAGCCTGTTTCTAAAATTGTTAAAAATTTTGCCTAAATCTGCATCACCATGGGTGAGACTTCCTGGTGAGGTCAGAAAATGGTATTATGAGTCTGAAGTTTTTAAGTTTTAAAACTTCTTCTTCTTTTCCTTCCCTCAGTTTCGCTACAAGAAAAGAGTGTACAAACAGTTCAACCTGGACGAAAAGCAGCTGGCCAAGCTCCACACCAAGGTATCCCCATTTCCTGCAGGAGTTAGCAATCACCTACAGCTGCTGTTGACATCAGTTGACAGAATGCTTCATTTTTAGTCAAAATGTTATTTTGGAAGTCAGAGGATGATTTATTTGTCGCTCTTTATTTCAGGCCAATTTGAGAAAATTTATGGATCATGTCCACCACCTCTCTGTGGAAAAAATGACCAAGATGTTGGACCGAGGACTGGACCCAAACTATCATGACTTGGAAAGTGGAGGTCAGAGCAATAAAACTAAGCAGCATAAAGGAGTACCTTGAGTTGGTTAAACATAAACTGATTAACAGGCTGAATCTCACACATTCCTTCCCAACCCTGGGCTAATGGAATCTGTAGGGCTTTGCTGTCCAAAGGAGATAACTGATAATTTATTATTTTCTCTGAACAGTGTTTTTAACATTATTTTCTAAGTTAAATTTGTTTTATAATTTTGCTCACCTTTTTCTAAGTATATCCTATTCTCTTCCTTAGAAACACCCCTAACTTTGGCAGCTCAGCTTGACAATACAGTAGAAGTGATAAAAGCTCTGAAAAATGGAGGAGCACATTTAGACTTCAGAGCCAAAGACGGAATGACAGCTCTGCACAAAGCAGCCAGAGCCAAGAACCAAGTAGCCCTCAAAGTAAGTGCTTTCAGGAGCAAATTATGTATTATCTTACCAAAAATAATGCATAAAGGAGACTTTCAGTTAATTACTGTATTGTCCTCAATGGATCCTTTAAGATGTGCTTGTTCTGGTACTTTGTTGTGGCTTTCAAATCTTGGCATTTGCTTTCAGTAAAGGGCCTTTTAATTTCTGATTTCTCTTTTTCTGCTAGGAAGAAAAGTGGAGAAATTTAAGCTTATGCATTGATACACTGAGATCTGTGAGGAAATAGGAATGGCATTGTTGTCACTTACCTCTTGGAAAGCAGCTTCCAGTGGCATGGATTGCACATTTTACCTTAACACAGTCTCTTCTGTTTTCTTTTTGTATTTTAGCAGGTATTCTTAAATCACACTGATGGTCTAGATGAAGTCTTAGGTTTATGGCTTTTGCTTATTCCCTTTTGACAGCTACTCAAATTGCGTGACATTTTTGATAAAGCACCTTGGAACTGATGAGGTGAATGCGTTGCAAAGCTGATGCAGCGTTTTCAGAGCTGGCATTTCTGAGCCTAGTGAGAGGATGGAAACTGGACATTGCCACTCCTTCTTTTCTGTGCCATCCCCATAGATTCCTTTAGATCCTAATTTTTCCCAGGTCACTTCTTGCTTAACTCAGTCTGTGCCGTGGCCCACTCTTATCAGCTGATAAATAGGTGAGCAAAAAATGTTGTGTCAGGTATCAACCTTATAAATACTTTTCCAGGTATTTTTTCAGGTGAAGACCATTTCTGGGTGGAAGTCCCTCCCAAATCTGTTCTTCACAGTCTGTGATTGCTTTCAGACCCTTCTAGAGCTGGGAGCATCTCCCAACTACAAGGACAGCTGTGGCCTGACCCCGCTGTACCACACGGCCGTGGTGGGAGGGGACCCTTTCTGCTGCGAGCTCTTGCTCCATGAACATGCTACAGTCAGCTGCAAGGATGAAAATGGATGGCAAGAAATCCATCAGGTAGGAAAGATTTGCTTTTTCTGTTTGGAGTTGGACTTGCATGGGGAGATGTGCCATGGTTGTTCTAGGGTTAAACACTATTTTGAAGTCCCTGTACATTCAAGTATGAAATTTCTTTCTTTTTCTGTTTGCTTTTTCTACTTCTTTTTATTTAATCCCTTTGCATCCTGCTGTGGTGACTTAGAAGCAGAAAACGGTTCCAGTGATGTTCTGTGACTTTGAAATCCCCTGGTTACTGTGGATTTTGCTGGAGAAATTGCACTGAGCATATTTATGTCAGGGACTCTTGGAAGTTTAGCACCTTGTTCATGGCACTTCAGTAGGAAAAGGCTGCCCCTTTGTCTCTGTTGACCTTTACAGAAAGATTTGGGTTCAGGATCCTGCTGCTGGCATCCATCAGCCTGTCATTGTCCTCTCCAGAAACACCTGAATATTATGCAGCAGTTGTGTAAAAATGCTTTAAGAATTTCCCTTGCATAGTGATAAACTCACCAATATACAAAGTTTAAAGATTCCAACAGTCCCAGTGCCATTGCAGCTACTTTGTCATTTCTCTGGAGGGATGAGTTTGGATAGTTACAAAAATTGGAACTGCTGTAGTTTATTTGTGAGATAAATAAAGGTACAAATAATCAACCTTACAGGCCTGCCTAGGTCATCCTGACTCACTTTATTTTCTGTGCACTAAATTCTTTAGTACACAGATTTTTTTCTTCTTTTCTTGGAAAGAAATGGGAGGTAGCTTTGGCACCCAGATTTGGGCAGGAATCTGAGCTTGTTCTCTAGGTGTGTCCAGGTCGAGGTTGTTTGGATCCATCTCTAGAGCAGGTGAAAAGGAATTGTTTATTACCATATTTTCTGAGGATGTGGAGGACATGAATTGTTGAGACCAAAGTATTACCCCACCTGGACTCCCTGAAAATAGAGAGAAAATGTCCCTCTTTTTAAACCCCAGCCTCATACACATAAGGTTGTTATTTCTCATAATGAAATAGAGCTTTCCAAACCCTGTGTTGGTTGTACTCCTAAATAAATCAATGTTTACATCTGGATTAGGAGCAATCTCTTGTGGCTAATCAATAATTCAAGCTTTCCTCAATGAATTAAGAAGGAGGGGGATTTAATTTGTGCACTGAGCAGTCCACTTCATTTTTCTCTTCCTAACTGTAGATCCAAGCCAGATGTGTCAGTCTGTGCCTCCCCCTGAATTCAGGAGTAATGAGGTACCTCAGACACACTGAATGGATTTTTATACCTGTGTTTCTTCCCTTAAATTCTGATTTTTACAGTAATGATGCTGATATGAGATAACACGAATTTGAAAACATTTGGAATTGGGAGATGTTTGTTCAGTGAGCCATAGAGAAGAAGGAAGTCAAGTAAAACAGGCTGAGGGCTAGAATTACTGTGCTTTTTCTCAAGTTTATTTGCTGATCAGGAAAGTTTCTAATTTCTATGGATCTTATTCATAGAGGCTTATTTCCAATTATCCAGGGTCTGACCTTTTATTTGTGGAACAGATAAAGTAACTCTTGAAGATTTCCCCCTCTTTTGGAGCAGTGCTCTGTGTATGCTGTGTGTCTGCTTGACATCACAGAACCAAGAAGATTTACTTGGATTTTGGCCAGGTTTTCCTTCTAAGGCGTGTAACCAGTTTGGGAAAAAGCTCTGGCAGTCTGATCATCTCCAGTGCCATCTGGTGGGCAGCGTTCCCGAGAGTAGCAGGACAAAACACTTGTCACATCTGAGACATGAACATTAGTGGATAAAAAGCTCCAAAGGCAGTGATTTCTTGATCCCTTAAGCTGCCCCTCCCAAAATAAGGAGATGGTTAAACTCAAGCACAGGGTTGCTGTACCTGCAGTGCCCACCTTGGAGCTGCTGCAGGAGTGCACATCTGGGTGTTTGTGCTCCCACCAGAGGTCCAGGCGTGGTTCTAAAGATTAGACCCTCGGTAAAAACAGCACCTCCTCTGCTGAAAATCTTCCCCTGGAGCCCTTGCCTAGGCTGTGTAATAACCAAAATATTGATGCATCCCTGCCCAGGCTTGCAGGTACGGACACGTGCAGCACCTGGAGCACCTCCTGTTCTACGGCGCCGACATGTGCGCGCAGAACGCCTCGGGGAACACGGCCCTGCACATCTGTGCCCTCTACAACCAGGTGAGAGCCCCTGCCTCCGAGCCCTGCTGGCCCCTGCAGGGGCGGGAGTGTCCTCAGCAGGAGCTGGGAGCTCACAGAACCACGGGCTGTGTTGCCTTGGAAGGGAATTGGAAGATCATTCAGTTCCAATCCCCTCCCACTACTCCGCGTTGCTCCAATCCCCATCCGGCCTAGCCTTGAACATTCCAGGGATGGGCCATCCACAACTTCCACGGGCTTCACCCCCCTCTCAGGGAGGACTTTTTTCCCCAATATCTGATCTAAACCTGCTCTCTTTCATTTTGCAGCCTTTCCCCTTCATCCTATCACTACATTATTTTGTATGCAATGAAGTGCTTCAGGTTTTAAACAGTGGTCTTAGAAACTGGAAAGAGGATAATTAAAACTATTTTATTGGTGGTTCCTTCACTGATTACAAATAAGGCTGCTCATTGTAGGTAGCAAGATTATGGGTATTAATTAGAAAAAAAAACATTATGCTCTACCAGCTTCTTTTGGGTTTGATGCTTATCTAAATATTTGTTTCCTATACAGAATTTATTGCTGTTATTCTAGAATTTAATATAGAATTAAATAAGAAAGAGTTGTAAAATACTGTGGAAATGTCTCTATACAGGAGATACTGGATTCTTTGCTGTTTACAACTTGTGTAGTCATTTACAAGTCATAGAACCTTTTGATTTGGTAGCATTTTATACTCTTTGCAGGGATGGGATGGGGAGGGAATAGGTTTTATGACTATATTAAAATTCAGCACATAAAATATTACATTGAATTCGGAAAGCATGAGATGTGACTGTAAACAGTGAAACATCTGTTAAAGCATCTGCTTCTTAATTAATTATCATCTTGGTTTTTTTCCAAAGTCTTGTCATGACAGATTCCTCAATTAGGTCTAAAATACCCTCATCTTAAAAAAAAAAACTAAAAAGAATTCTGGGGATAATCTGACATTTTCCAAGACCATACAGTTTTAGCAAAGGTGATGCAGAGTGAGGTTTGAATTAGAATAATCCTGTAGAACGGCAGTGGTTTTCATGTAGAGATGTGTTTTCCTGACCTCAGGGGAAGGAGTTATTCTGGAGGAGACTTAGAGGCTCTGACTGAACCTGCATCTACAAATCTGCAGATATTCACACAGCCACTAAGCTTGGCTTTGTGAATGGAACTTTAACATCTTCTGCCTGCACTGGCGTCCTTCATCCAGTGTTATGTGGAAATAAAAGGTTTTCCTCGGGGTGCTGTGGCTGTGAACTTTAACCCGTGCTGGTTTTGCCAGTGGTTTTTTCACGGGCAGTTGTTTTTGGTTCGTGCGGAGGGAGCGGTGCTGCCTTTTCCGGCCGGAGAGCATGGCAGGGACAGCAGCAGCCTTGTACCTGCGGGTTCCTGTAGGTGGAGTCCTTACCCGTTCCATCTTCCCTTCCAGTCCTGCCCGCGGGAATTTTCGTGGGTTGCTTTCTGAAGTTGGTAAATTTGTTTTCCTGGCCGTCAGCGAGGTCCCGATCTGAATAAACTGTTGGTTTTGAAAGTTACTCCATGGCCATGCAGCCAGTTTGATTTTGCTGGGATGAAATGTGCCCTCTTTCACTGGGGGGATTGGATCTGAGACGAAAGCTGTTGTAGTATTAAAATTGAATTTAATCTGACGGATGGGGAGGAAACAAAAAGGAGCGAGAGTGAAGTTGAGAATGCTTCTGTTTGTTTCAAAAGAATAAAAATAAATAAATAAACAAACCAATGCAGTGCCTAATCCAAATAAATTTCCTTGCTTTTTTTTTTTTTTAATGTTGAACAACTCTTTGACAGCTTTTGGCAAAACTTTTATAATCCAAACCGTTTAGGTAATAAATCCCTTTGTTACACTGCAGACAGCTCAGTTAAATTTGTAGAGAGTTTTTAAATGTGTAATTCTTTTGGTGCTGTAATGTTGGATGATTTACTCTGATAACCAAATGAACGATCACCCAATAAATAAGGTGTGTTTTTCAGTATAATTACTTATGTCCTCAAGCTCTTGATTAAAACTGGGCATTGATCAATTGTTTAGAGATAGAGAGAACACACCTAAGGTGCAGCTTGCAGTGAAAGCAAATGAGACTATTTCAGTTAATTCTAGATCATTACAAATTATGATCTAAGACATAATTGTTAGTTTACCATCCTGATCCATTCTGTTGTTTTTCAGCTGAGGAAAAGGTAGGATAACCTCCTTTCCAGATACACTTAGGGCAGCCCTGTGAGGGGGGCACTTCATGGGACCCAAAATCCACTGTGGTAAATCAGAAAACACAATGATAGAAACGATTTTCAATCATAATTTCTGCAAATTAACCCGTGACTCAGAGTCTAGTAAATAAGCTTCGTTTCTGTCACTGAAATACCTAAATTATGCAATTTGTCTTCTCTGAGTGAAAATTTATTGTTCAAAGTGGAAGGTAGCACATCCAAATACCTCATGAGGTACAACTCCATAGCACAACATGTCAAGACAACCCAGAAAGCACAACAAAATTAATAACAATATTTATGATGAGGAAATATAAAACCCTTTTGAAAGGTGAATTGGTTTGCATAAGACCCTAAGGTGAACATTAAAGATGACAGGTAGGAAATAGAGTCCATAAAGGAATCATCAGAATTTCTGACAATTCGCTCAGAACCTCTGAGAATTCGTGGCCAGTCATATTTAACAGCTGTGGAGAGCAGTGATTTAAGCAATGCACTGTATTGGCCAAAATAAATTGTTTTTAAGGCATTTCCTTTGCAGATTTTCTGAGTTTGGAGGGTCTGAAGCTCAATTTTCCTCCTGGTGCTGTAACCATTAGCATTTTTTAGGGGAAAGGAGAGACAGTGAGGCTGGTCAGTGCAGTTTGTACAGACAGATCGAATAATTTCATGTGTATTAAAAAAACCGTACATTTAATATTGAGGATAGGCTGAAAAAACCCCAAAACCAAAATAAGTGGTAAAACTACTTTGTTTAATTTTTAGCAGGAGGGAAGGATGTAATTCATCCCAGTGCCATGTTTTTCCTACAAAATAGGCAAAACCCCCATATGTGAGTTGAATTTCATATTGAACTAACACCTTTTCTGCAAAATCTGATTTGTCAAATATGGAACTTTTTCAGTACAGTTGCTTAAAAATTTAATAAGGTATTTACTTCTTGCATTCCTGCATGGGTTTTTTTACACTTGCCTATTGTTTCTAATACACTGCAAAGCACCTGAAGTCCTGTCATTTTTAAAATGCTCCTTTTAACAACTGAAATTCTCAGATCATTTATTTTTAAAAATTTTTTAATCGTGAAAATATGGACCAAGCACCTCTTAACCTCTTGGCAGTCACAGTCTCTTTAATGTCTAAAGATCCTTGTGAACAAATTTCCTTTTCCATCATTTTCAGGAGAGCTGTGCAAGGGTGCTGCTGTTCCGGGGAGCCAACAAGGAGATAAAGAATTACAACAGCCAGTCTCCATTTCAGGTAAAAAGGAAATACCTCTTCCCCCTGAAATACTGGGAAGAAAATCTCACGTGAGCTTGATTTTGGGGAGAAGTCACACTGTACAAGGTGTGGAGTGAGTGAAAACTTTGGCTTTTATCTAATTAATTAAGTGAGGATAGCCTGGAATAATTAGGAATGAGAGGAAAACACCCTCTTAGCTGGCCTGGTGACACTGTTAATGAGTTTGAGAATTCTGTGAGCTGTTGGTGGCAAAAGATGAAATGCTTGGTGTTCTGCAGTCAGATGTGCCTTGCTCTGTGCTAATCTCCAGTCCCATGTTAAGACAGATCCAAGACCCGTGCAAGAGTGATCCAAGGATTGTCTGGGTGCTTTGGTTTGCTTGGCCCCTCTTGATTTAGCCAAAAAGAAGCTCTTCCTTCCTTGGATGTGAGGCCAAAGAGCTGGGCTAAGTTTTAGGGCTGGCTTAATGCACTGCCAGAGTTAGAGGTTGCAGCTGTCATCTGTTACCTCCAAAAGCAAATGGAAGTCTTTCTTTGGATTAGTCAAAATTTTGTCCCCATTTTCTGATATGAATTAATTAAAAATCCAAATGGAAGAGAATTGTTTGTCCAAAGGGTTGTCAGGTATGGCTGACAACCTCAAGCCCTTATTTCTGAAGGAGGCTTAATTAGCCTGGATGTCAGAGAAACATTCCTAATGCGAAGTGACATGCGAGAAATAGGGATGGAAACTGTAATATTTAAAAGAAAAAACCCAGAACAAACCAGAAGAATTTTTTTCAAGTTACAGAAATCAGTGCTTCTGGAAGAACGATGGCACAGTGCCATTAAAAGGACCTGCCCTGTGGTGAAACAGGAGGGGGCTATTTCTCCAAACCAAGGAGTTTTCCAACTAAAAGAAATCCTGATTTATCTTTCCTTGATGTGTCTTCCCCATTACCTCCTTGACCCACTTTGGATAATGCTGGCAGAGGATTCAAGGAAGAATGCTTTGGCAAGTGAAACAGCTGGAATTTTAGCTGTATCCCTGTGGATCTCTGAGTTAACTCCTCCAAGTTTACGTGTTGTGGGCTTTCAAAAAAACCTCAGCCAAATATTTCTGTATCAGTTTAATTCCCTCCATATTTTGAAGGTTTTCTGGGCCTAAGTTGTGCATCTCAAGAGCTTAAGAGTTCTGCTTGCAAATCCCAGCCAGATCATTTGTTTGCTTTTGGGACCATTTTCCCCAAACTGGGGAAACGGTGCATCAATAATTTAATTTTAGGCACCATTTTCAGACTGCTAATATTTGTCATCTGAATACATGCTAAGCACAAATTCACTAAGTACTGGCTAATACTTATCTGTGCACCTCAGAGGTATGAAATGATCAAGAAATGGAGCAAGAGAATACACTAATTATGGGAGTTCCAGGGTAATCTCTTGGATTAGATTATTTTGTTACTTGATGTCTTTGAGGTTAACTTTCCTTTTTGGTTTAGGATTTTTGGGAGAGAGGGTAGATGTCACACAGAGGAGTTTCCATTTGTCTTCCTCTTCATGCTGACTGCTCCAACATTCTTGTTCTTGCTCTTGGAACAAAAAAAGGTGCAGGGAATGTAGAGAAAGTTCTGTTTTATCCGAGTGGAGCGAGTAGAGGAAACCCCAACGCCCGCCCTGCAATGAAGCAGTTGTAGAATTAATTCTTTGCCATCTGTCTGTTGCTGACCCAGTCGATCAAACACCACAAGTGGAGCTGTTACAAAATTATGCAGAATCCCCTTGAGTTAATAGGATTTTGCATACTAAAAATGTTTGCTCATGTAATCAGCAGGCAGGAACATCGAGGCACCTCGTGTGTACATAACGAGAGTGGCTGTAGCTGCAGCATCTATTCCTTTCAGTCACCTCCACTACGTCCCTTTCCCAGCAGCCTAAAAGGATAATTCTTTGGAGCTGCTGCTCAGAAAATTGATGACATGAAAGCTGTGCTATTCTGTAAGAACAACAGGATCCAGACGTGGAGAAATTCGCGTGCTGCTTTCAAGGCCTGCCAAGGCTTTGTTTCTTTCCATGAAAACAAGAGGCAGAGTTTGTTTCAGGCATCGGTGTCCAATGAATGTGGTGCAGCTTTGCCACCAAAAGAATGAATGTGCACGTGCTCACTCCTTACCAAATCACACTTCTTAAAGCAAGCATGGACATACCAGATTGCAGGAAGGAAAACTAGTCTGGGCTGAATTCTGTGCCACTTAATTCAGGGATCCCACACCGTGCCCACCTGGGATCTGGGTGTCCTTTTTGCCTTTTCAGTGTCCAGCAGGGTTAGTGTTGGAATGGCATTGCCAGGTGTTGAGGACACAGAAAAGCTTGGCTGTATTTCCCAGTCAAGCACCTAACCCTGTATTAGCTGCCTTTGCAGGGATGTGTCTCATCCTGACCCATTCATTCCTGGGGTGCATCGAGTCAGCCATCAGGGCTGGGTACAGCTGATGTCACCCACTGCTGAAAGTCTGCAGAACGTGGGGTCAGCAGAAATTTTCCTGTATTTCATTTTTAGCTGTTGGAGGTGAGATGAAACCTGAGATGAGATAACCACATCATTATATTATACTGCCAGTTCTGTTTATTAATCACTTACCCAGCTTGTCTTGGCTGGGCCATCTAAGTACCTTACATGCTATTTTACTAGTTTTTATTTCATAAGTGAAACCTCCAGAAATATCCCTTCAGAAAAGCCATGGTGTCCCATCACTGTCCACAGCTACTTGGTTTTCCACACATTTCTTCTCCTTCTAGGTTAACATAAAATAATTCATTGCCTATCTAGCAAATATTAATCCAATAGCTCAGAAATCTGAGTTTTGCAGTGTTTACAAGCTGTTGAAATGAAGTGTAAGTTAAAATGAACATGCACCTTGTTTTTCAGGTCTTTCCTTTCTCTTTTAGTGATCAGCAGCTCCGTATGAATAATTCAGATGGGCAATAAAGCACTATTTTAGCTAGTGGTGCTAATAGTTAGTCACTGTTTTTAGAAACAAATGTGTTTGAATGTACAGAACAACTGTTCTGAGGTGGCATTTAGTGCCACCTTTTAACGGCAGAGCTGTACCTGAGGCTGGTTTGTGTCTCAGGCTCCCTTGTGATTGGCCTTTGCTGCCCCAGGCCAGCCTGGATAATCAGTGTGCCTACATCCCAGGGATTGCAGGAGGAGCAGCAATCTTCCAGGTCCACTGCAGGTAGAATTGCTCCTTTCAGTGTGTTGGCCCTGCCTCTATTTTCAATTGCTCACACATTTTTTTTTTGCCAGATTTGAATCATTTGAACTGAAATTTTCGATGCCTGGCGTCCCTGTTGTTCAGAAAAACAAAATGATTCAGCTCTTTTGGAGTCTGGGTGAGGGAAAACATGTGTTGTTTTGCTCACACTGAAAAGCTCTGCTGACCCACCCTTCGTTGTCCCCTCTCCCCCGTGGTGTTATGTTGCTGTGTTTAGTTTTATTTTCTTTATTTGCCCTGCGTGCTGATCTCCACGTTGATAATCTGGCAGTGGGAATTGGTTTCCAGACTGATTCAGACACAGGGGCTCCAAAACCAGGAGCAGGAGCTAAACCCATGGATGTGGAGGTTGAGCTGACTGAGGGGGACACAGACACACACAGCTGGCCATATCCATCACGTCTCCAGAATGGCTTCCCAAAGCCCAGCTTAGATTTAGGTTATTGGAATTTTTAATTTCCCTCTTTTGGATGAAGTTTACATGCAAAGGACAAGAAGTTCTTCTCAGGTTTTTTTTTTTTTGCCTCTTATTTTTTTGGTTTTTTAATTTTTGAAAGGGTGTGAAAGCTAATTTTAAACCCCAAATCTCTGTCGGGTGCCTCAAAAAGGCATCTTCACAAATATAAAATAATGCCTTCTGTCATGATGTTAAAATATGGAACCATTGTGTTAGTGGTGCATATGAATTACAGGAAGACTTTGCTTTATCCATGTATTTATTTCCATCCTAATGCCTTTCCTGAAGCACCTGTGTGAAGAATGAATCACTGAATATTGGGTATTGTTGGCAAAAAATACAGCTATGAGCTCATGATGCATTCTGCCTTTAGTCAGACTTTAAGCTTTTTCCAGCTTTTCTCCTGATTTCAGTCAAATAATGGAACTTATTCATACTTTTTTTTTTTTAAACATCTCTACAAGTGACCATTCCAGAACAAACCATGGATTTTTCCTTTAAAAATCAAAAATGTACATGAGTCTGTATATATGTAGGCACACTCAGCACAATTTCTTAGAAAGACATCATTAAAATAAAAATAATAATAATGAAAAGGAAGGGGAAGAACTGAAAGAGGGGAAATTGATTTGGGGGGAAGTGGTGGCAGATGAAATATTCCTGAGAATATTAAGAGATACAAGAGCAGAAAAATACATATGGATACAGAATGGAGTTGAGATCGATTCCTCCTGACTCAGGGATGGTTTTCTTAGTGCTGGCTGCTCCCTCCTGACCTTTGTTTTAACCCTGTCGTTTTTCAGAGAAGCAGCCAAATGGAAGTAATGCAGTAAAGCATAAAAGAATTAAATTCTGTGATTACCTTTTATTGGGAAAGGCAAAACATTGCCACGCTTGGGGATGCTAAAAATACTTAACTGCAGGATATGTCTTCTTTTTTTTTTTTTTTTCCCCAAAAGTAAACTTATGGAGGAGTCTCCATGTGACCATCTGTTGTGTTGTGTTCCATGTAAAAGATCCAAGACCCCTTTTTTCCCCTTTTCCTCGTTCTCTCCCTGCTCAGACAGGGATGTCCAGCTGACATGCCTCAGGTGTTCCCACAGGCAGTCCAGTTTCTCTGGGAGCAGTGGACTCTCTGAGGTAGTTAGGAGCCAGTCTGTTTGTTTCTCCACCAGAAAAAATGGGAACAAATTAAGCAAAGTAAATTGTAAGGGTCACTACCAGCTCTTGCCTCAAAGTAAGAGAGGTTTGTGTGTGATTCAGACACAATTAGGTGTCGTGGGTGAAGTTACAAGAGGCAGTGGAGATCTGTGTAATCCTGATTTAAACCATATTGTTTTGAGATGTTAATAGTTCAGTTTGTCTGTGAGATAAAATAACCCCTGAGTGGGACTCGTGGGCACTTGGGGCCTGCAGGAGTGGGTTCATGATTGGAGTTGCCATGGTTGGGTGCTGTGGTGGCATCATCTCTCACTTCTGCATTTCTAGACAGGCTACTCAGCATTATCTTCTGGCAAGATCCTAGTTCTTGCTCCTTATAAAAATGTAGGATCTGTGCCTGTAGGACAGACTTAGCATCTTCTTCTACTGCCATTTGGAGGGAGCGTTGCTGGCATGCAGTTGGCAATCCCATCTCCATAAGAGTATGTTATTGGCATTGACTATTGCTAGACTGCTGTTTCCAAAGGTTTTATTGTAGTTAACCCACAGAGTTTGGAGTGGAGCCACCAAATGTATTAGGTAAAATAATCACAGTGTCTTTTTCACCCGATGCATTTTATCCTGAGGGCTTTCCAAAAGCATTTCCAGCCATTTGGTTTAGCAGTTGAAGCAACACTATATTATTAAGTGTTTGCAAAATCGAATCCCCGAAAGTTTCTGCCGTGAAATAGTGGGAAGTGTCTGCCTGCTGTGAGTAGGAAGACATTTCTTCTGAAAATGTTTTGGGAAGAAGCTGCTAACGTGCTGGGTTTTGGCTTTGCCATGAGGTAAGGCTGCCTGGAGAGGTGGAAGCTTTCACCCTACGGCAGCACAGACCCGTAAACCCTTGAGCTGAATCTCTCTGCACAGCCCAACATTTCCTGTAGTGCCAAGGAACACAAAACCTAGCAAAGAGCACACATTCTCAGCCTTTTTCTAGGAGAGTTCGGCTGGAGAAGATTGCATTTCACGGCTTTCTGATTTAGCATATTATTGGAGAGGACGAAGGAAATTAAGTCAATTTTGTTGCTGGCTGTGTCTTATCTGATTCATCTGATGCTGCAACCTGGCTTTATCTGCCTTTGGTAAATACTCCTTTGGAGCCGCTGCTCGCCCATGCAGCAGTAATAAGGATTATGTAATAGCTGGCTTTTGATGGCTCTTTCCAGCTTGAGCTAGATTTTCCTGAGGAATGAGTCTGTAATTGTAAATGCCTGTGCGTATCACACTTGGCTTTTTCTGCTTCGTTTTAATTATTAAAACACGGGTGTAGAAAAACCCATCTTGCTTGAGGATAACTCGCTGCAGAGAAGCAGGAAGAAGGTGGAAGGTTTTTTCCTCTACTTTTAAAATAGATACAAACATAAAATTTCCCAGTAGATGCAGTGACCAGGGAGGAGGCTCAATACAGCCTGTGCACAGTAGGATAACTTCAAATCTGAGTAACTTCTCCTCGCAAGAAACAGGAGGAGATTAAAGAACGTCGTGAAGCAGCGAAATTGTGCCTGGGATGGATTTGTCTGCATGTTCCTTTTTAGGCTTCCTGACATGTTTCCTTGTAACTCTGCTCGACTTGCTGGTGTATTCAGTTCAACACTTCCTGTCAAGCTGGTTCTTGCATAACAACGACTCCTTTTGTCCTAGGAGTTAAGTTTGCATTTCAAAGCCGAGGCATCGAGATGATTTAGAAGTGATTTGCTCCCATGTTGTGAGGAAAGGACTTACATTTTTTATCTTGGTGTCCACGCAGGCTTAGTTTAATGTGGAGGTGTTCAGTCATGGCTAATTCATGAATAGGAGTGGTTTAATTGTGAGAACACAGTTGTGTGTGTTCGTGAAAGGACAGTGGAGAATAAAACGCAGGTTCTGACTTTTAAATCTTGGTAAGGGAGACTGGAAAATGAACAAAGGTCCCTGCAGGCATTTCAGGTGTTGTCCAGTCCTCCTAAGACAGCGCTGCAGGACCTAAAAGAGTCGGAAAAGAGGTCATTCAGAGTGATTGCCTTCCCCTAATTCTGACTGGAATTCACTCAGCTCTGGCACAGCTTCATGGCTACTGAGTGTATTCCAGAAGACCCATGGGGGCTGTAAAATCTCTTGCAAGCAAACCCAGCATTTTAGCAAGGAAAATGTGCCAGCTCTGTTATGCTTGCAGCGTACTTTTTTTGATAAAGTCCAGCTGTATTTGGCTGCACGTTGTTGTGTGTTTGCTTGTTTTTAAAATATTAATTGCTGAAAAGTATTTAGGGTAAAATCCCAGTTCCTTTGAAGTGGATGAAATCCTGTTGATTTCACTGGGGTGGAAGTGTGTTCCTCACACTCGAGACAGTTCCAAAGCCATACTATCAACTCTTCCTATATAATGTATTCTGCTGAATATGATTATTTTTAATTAACATTTCCTGTTCCTGTTTAATTAACATTTTTAGCACAGCACTGTTCTTTTAGGTCGTACAGAATTGCACGCCGCATTGCCACGAACGACTTGGGTTATGCAAAGTCTTTGCTGCAGTTAATTTAAGAGTTAATTTGCTGCAGCTGAAAAGAAGATGCTGTATTTTCTGAGGGCAGCTTGGTAAGAGTTTTGGGAGGCAAAAGCAGCGCTGGAGAGGCTGTGCTTGTAAATTTTCTTCCAGAGTGTGGGATACTGCTGCATTTCCTACGGCAGAAGTCCCTTTGTCTTCGCCCAGCTGGGACATTGACCTTGTCCCACCTATCGTGGGACGCTCCCCATGAGCCTCAGGCTTCCGAGGCTGTGAAAAATGCTCGGATCTCGGAGCTTGAAAACCTAGTCTTTGATTACTATTAAAAATAGCCTGAGTAGCAGTGTGAGGTGGTCCTCACCAGGGCAGCCTGGGATTGCTCGCAGGGTTGCGATTGGAAAAGTGGGAATACTTTGCCCTCAATACGCGCTCGTGGCGAGCCTTTGTTTAAACAGTGCTCAAACCATCCAGGGAATGCTGAGGAGCCTCAAAGAAATATTGGCCCTCTCCCCATAATTTATATTTTCAGATGCTAAAACTAGTTGTTGAGCAAATGTAAGGTGCCTATTTTAGGAGGCTGCATGTCAATATCTGACTACAGATGGCTCCGTGAATCATAGTTGGAAGAAGGGAAATGTTAGACACTAAGATATTGTTGCTAAGAGATTTTAGTACACAGTATGCTAACATGTGCTGGCAAATTTGGGAACAGTAGCAGCAGCATGCTCTTGGAGGAAAAAAAAAAATCCGTGGTGAAGAAACTGTCTTCAAAGGACTATTTAAGGGATAGTAACATTATTGTGCTTTGTTGTATCGAGACCTGACGAAGATGAAATTGGCTTTCGAGCAGATAATAGACAGAAAACATCCAAAAGGTAAAGCTAACCCTGCTCTCCAATGAAATAGAAAGTGGATATTGGAAACAAAAAGAGAAAAAAATTACTTTGGGGTTTAAATGAGTCAAGTGCCAAGATTAAAGGTGGTGGTTGCTGATATTTTGCCATCTACTGGACATCAGATATATTAATATACACAGTTAGCTCCTTTCAAAATGCATAATATCGAGCTTGTGTTACATTATGTAATTAAAAATGTTAAGAGTTCTCTTCTGTCCAGGAAAGAAGCATGCAAGAAAATGCTGAGTATGATTTTTTTACTTGTATTTCTTCATAACATTACTATAATTTAGGAAAATTGTCAGCATTTTATTGTCCTGGTAAAGAATGTGGGTTATTTCTGCAATTAATATAAACCTTTGCTGGCTATTATTTAAAGAAAATAAATTCAATTTTACTGCTTTTCTTTATTCTATCTTACCTTATTTCAGTGAGTTTTGCCAAAAGTTGAAAATGTTATACCTGAAAGAAAACTTCAAATGGATAAAATTAATTTTATTCTAGAAAATAAAACCTTTCAGTTCTGATCTATTTTCAACAGAAACATTATTGTTTTTTTAAATGCACAAAATATTGCACAGCTGTAAACTTCTTAACATAGTGATTTGCTTCTGACATATTTCTAAGTAGATGTATTACGTCTCAACTTCAGAACTGATTATTTTTTAACGAAGTTCTGGGGTGTAAATGAGTGTCTCCATAACACAAGCATATGCATCTCCTTGAGGTCATGTTTTATGTCATCCATATTCTATGTATTCAGCAGCACTGGTAGATAAAGACAGGGAATTAGTGATATTAATAGAATATTAATCAAGCATTTGGTTTTATTTTTTAATGAGGTGAACCAAGAAGCTTCCGCTGCTTTTATTTTGCAGCGTCTCAGCCTCAAAGTCAAAAATCAACTGCAATCCGTGCAACTACAAAATGTGGGGTGAAACTCTGCCCTTTGGTTTTTGCAAAGTGAAACAGGGAATTGGTGGCTGTCCAGCAGTTCTGTGTTAGGTTATGTGGCTGTGGTAGTCGGGCAGGATTTTCCAGCTGGTTCGGAGACAGCCCCGTTTGGAATTCCTGACGTCCCGATGGAAAGCACCTGAGCTCTGCGTTGTGCTTTGAGCTCAGAGCGGTGTTTGCCACGTTGTCACCTTTTGCTCAGGCGTTCCAAGACAATGTGTTTGCTAAGGAAGCCGAGCTCCAGGTGTGCTCTGGTGCTCTTTGAATCCATGAACGTCCCTTCAGGTGCAGGCTCACTGGAATTGCGTAAGGAGCCGACAGCGGGTGATCGATACACTTCCATCCCACACCTATGGAAAAGAAATTCGGAACACAGATTGCTTCCTGCTTTTCCAAACTGAACTCCATCTGTCCCGCCGAGGAGAGTTATAAAATCCACACGCTATGCGAGAGCAGCTAACGCAGATCCATTCGGGATGGGATTTGTCTGAGTGTGCTGAGCGTGCTGGGTGATTTTGTGTCACCATTTATCAGGGATGGAGCCTCCCGCTGCCGTGTCCTACACGGGCACACGTGGGAACAGGGTCTTGGCACTTAATGACCTAAATTTAACTTCCCAATGTCCTTGTGGATGACTGCTGTGGGCTTGATGGCTTTAGTGGCTCTAGTGGCTTTAGACTCCAAATACCTCTTTGTTTTATTTCTTTCCAGAGGACACCGGAGAAAATAAATATGGCGAAGTTTAGCTATATAACATTTTCATTGCCCCACAGGAAACACCATTCGATTTTTGTATCAAATTAAAGAGGTGTCAGTCTCCAAAAGCTGTGGTTATTGGAATGTGGTTGTATATTTTTAATACTAAGCAAACACATCCTAATTATAATACATGGAAGAGCGTTTCTGGAAATCTTTTAATTAAGGAAGCGATCCCAACCCTTCCTTCTAAATTCCCTTGTGTTAATTTCTCACGTGCCTCTGCTGATAGTGAATCCTGTTGTGTGATGCCTGTGACTGCTCGAGCGGTGTTTTTTCATTGTTAAAATAATACAGTCCTTGGTGGAATGAGAAATAATTTATGATTTTGTGAGTTTCAGTGGAAGGCGGTTTCTGGAGTCTGATGGTTAAAGTCTCATTCACAGGGTTGTGTGACCTCTTTCTTGTAGCTCCCACTGAAGATGGGAACCTCTAGGAAAGATTTACCTCAGACTGTCCTGTCTGTCCACCTGCATTTGCACTGATGTAATTCACACTTTGTGCTGGGCTGGAGTTACCTCCTTTAATGTACAGCACCACACCTGAACTCGCTGCCAGTCCAAGCTTCCTGAAAAAGCCATCACTCCCTAAGAGCTGCTGGCTGGCACAGACAAGGGAAAGGTGAAACATCAGCCCTGAAGGAGAGAATAATGAAATGCACTTCTGTCAGGAAAGGGAAATTGTCTGGAAGAGAAGAGCAGGGGGAGAAAAAGCGGGTGAGGAGTGGTGCTGTTTTATGTGCTCACTGTGAATGGCAGCTACAGCTCTGCAGCTCCCTCTGCTCCCTCCAAAGGCTCTGCATTTCAGAGCTTGGGATCTCTCAGATTTAAGCACGTGCAGCAGAAGTGCAGAAGCCTGGACTGAGTGGAACATAAATGGACTTAGAGGCTCTGTTCAGTCCCACACAGAAAGTTTGTCGAAGTTCATTGCCTTGATTTAAGAGAGGACAGCTTCCGTTTCTGTCTTTTTTCTGTCGTTTCTCCTTGGGTGGAGCAGTTTGTTCCCCAGCGTGGTAATGTAATTTAAAAGTCTGAGTGTTTGCCTCTCAGGGACTAGCCTGTAAAGCACTAAAATTGTATTTGTTAACAGGCTACAAAATCCTTCTCTAATTTAATATAATCTCTACCTGTAATACATTTCAAAAGCAGAAAAAATCAATTGAGAAAGGTTAGTGCCAGGTAAAGTGTGTATACAGCTTCCTGTTTCCCAAAAGGAACAAAACACTGCATTATACTCCATCAAATATAAAATGTTAATACTTGAATGTAAGTAAATTGATATCTACAGAACTGCATTTGTGGGACTTAACAGAGAGATGATGGTGAGTCAGTGCTGCTTCTGTCTGAAGCAGAGTCTGGAAACAATGTGAAGCTGTCACACTGAAACCTGTGACAGGACATCTGGCCGCTTTCTCTGTTTACACAAAGTACTTTTATTTGCCATTATTTAAACTAAGTGTCTTTGGGGAACAAGATTCAGGAAAAGCAGAACTAACCTGATGCCTCAAATATTTAATTTGTGAATTGACTCCTGAAAGGCAACTTAAACAGTGCCTTTATCCAGAGGGAACGTTTCTGACTGCGACTGTCAGAAAGCCAGGGGTGAGAATGATCTGTCAGGAGAAAGAGACCCACTTGTGAAGGTGCCAGTGTTGAGTAGGAGTGCTGGGATGCTCCCACCTCCTGCCTGCTCCCTCCCGGTCCCTGCCCGCAGCTGCTTCATTCATTCAGGTTTCCACTCGGCTGAGCTGTCCCTTGGTTACCACCCGTAGCAACTCACCGAGTGTCGATTAAACTCCTTCCCTTCTTCCCTTGGCTTGGCAGCAGAGCATCTGGCATCGCCTGCCGTGGCAAACAGGGAGGCCCTGGAACCAGTTGCGTGGTTTGAAAGAAACATCTGTCTGTGAGACAGCGAGTGAGACACTGGGGTGACTGTGACAGCTCTGCTTCTCCCGAGGCACAGGAAATATCCGTGTAAACACAAACTTGCTGCTCACGCTCCCTGCTACACACCCTGAGTGACAGCCAGCTCCTGGCTCTGCTCCAGTGAGTTGTTCACCCCGTGGCTTTGAGCTTCAGGGTGTCCCAGCTGTGACCTGTTTCGGGTGCTCCATTAGGTTTTGTCACGCTGGAGACAGATCATCGTGGCTACAGGAGGTGGTGCCACTGTCCAGCTGCACGGTTTTATCCTCTCTTTTTGTTTCCTATCAGTTGCCTCCTACCAAGATCCCTCTTCCTGCTTAGCTTTACTCTCTGCTCACTTCCCTGTGGCAGACTTACCCAGTGTGTGCTATCAGAGGTAATTTGGTAATAATTAGGTGCCCATGTTAACAGCTTTTGTGGGGTCAATTAAGCTTGGGAGGGAGCTGATAAATGAATCACTTTGGTTACTGTCATTCATATAAATTTGCCTCTAATGCTGATTAAAAAAACCCCAACAAGATAATTTCTACTCTCTGTACAGTAGAATGTGGCAGGGCTCCCAACCAAATGTCTGCAGCAGACAAAGATCCTGGTTTGGGTTCAAAAGCATTGAATTACTGAGTCAGGCTTTTCTGCTGGGCTTTGATTGACACCGTGCTGGGACCCTGCAGGTGAACTCTTTCTGATTCTGGATGCAAAGTAAAGACAGCCTTTAAAAACAGGGCAGAACACAAAGCAGGTTTTAGTGGAAATTGTGTGTGAGCCATGTTTGTGTTTTGTACAAGATGCAGAACCAGGTTTTACCAGGTCTGCAAGAATAATGTGGCTGAGGACACGCAGACTTTTGATGTAAGATAAATGTCAAAAGGACGACATGAAAGGACATTTGCTGCAGGAATGAAAGAACCTGAATTATGGCAAGACTGCTGCATATGCAGTTTTAGGAAAGCTGCAATTTCTGAAGCTTCAGCATAACAGAGTCAGTAGATAGCCTCTAGTTGTAAAGTGCTACCTGCAGCCTTTCCTGGCCATATTTCATGTCTGTAAACACGCACGTGATGCATTTTGATGACTGGAATCCAGTTCCTACAGGAATTGGAAGCAAACTCTCGCTGTAGTTTTGCTGGCTGTGCTACTTTTTCACTGCCAAGAGGAGATGTCTTGTGATCAAAAGAAACCTCAAACAAAACCTTCTTTCCTGCCATAACCTCTTAATTTGAAATCTAGCACTTGTCTACAGAACATCCTGAAAAGCAAACTATGGCTATTTAAAACCATGTAAATTATGAAGCATGGAGAGAATCAAACTCCAGTGTTTTCTGCCAAGACACTACATTACTCTTTTTTTCTAAAGTATAAAGAAATTTGGTACAAATATAGAACTTCAGTTAGTCTCTGGTTTAGGTACTTGATCAAGGAGAGACTTTACACCACCTTCATTTGGTTCAAGCTGTGGATCTTGTGAAGACCATTCACTTGTCCTAATGCATTCACATTTATATTTTCCTGTGGACTCGCTGTAACTTTGGTTTAAGATCTGTTTGGATGGAAAAGGAGCTGAGGTTGCTGTGCTTTGTGGTTTGCAACTGTACAAACTGAATGAGTTTAATTTTGTGGCTTTCCTATTTTGCTCTGACTTCACTTTCTCCCACACATTTTACCCATCAAATTCAAGTGAAGTGCATTGATGTTATGCCAAGAAATATTTGTACTTTTTAACTTTTCCTTGCTTTCTTTAGATCTTAACATCTCTTTCCTTCATTTTGCTGTAAGGATTTTACATACTGTTTTTAGCGCATTGAAGTGAATTAAATGGAGAAAAATGGTTCTTGGAGCTTGCTGAATCTACTGCTTGCTTCAGAAGCAAATACAGGAACAATTCCCTGTCAAGCTGTCTCTTAGTTATCTGGAAATATCTTTTCTTTTTTTTTTCCCCCAGTAATAAAATGTGTTTATCACTTGAAGAGCATGTTTATACTTGAGGTTTAAAATCTGCTCAGTATCAAAAATTCTTTCATTTGAGTACCATGGCTGCTGTCTAGCAAGCTGCCTGTCACTGCTGAATCCTCCCCCCCATTGGAATTTAGCTGCTAATTAGGGGTAATATCAGAGAGAAGTACTATCACTTGCTTACAATGCAGAGAAAACCTCAGAGCTGCACAGATTTTGCTGTGATGAACCTGGAGCCAGCCAGGCTGCAGCATGGGAAGTTAAGGAGAGAGGATTTGTGCAGCTCTGCTGTTGCTTTCTTAGTGCTGTTTGCCAGGGACAATCATGAGTTGCACTTCAGGGCTGCACAGAGGAGGCTCGGGCCAGACTCTGACATGTTACCTATGCCAAGGAGCTGTTTCTCTCTGGAGGGGTTCCTGGAATGAAGGTTGGCTTATTGGTGGTTAAAAGAGTGATTTTCTGATGGGTGGTTTCAGATGGTGATGAGGTGTCAGTGCACCAACCTGCCTGTGTCCGACCTCCCTGATCACAGAATCCCAGAATGGTCTGGGTTGGGAGGGACCCTAAAATCACCCAGTGCCCCCACTGCCATGGGCAGGGACACCTTCCACTATCCCAGTTACTCCAAGCCCTGTCCAACCTGGCCTTGGACACTTCCATGGATGGAGCAGCCACAGCTTGTGTGTAAAGTCTGCAGTTTCAGGGATTTCCCTATCAGTTTGTATTGGTTACTGGTAAATAAAATTGTGCATTCAATTTCCTGTCCTGAGTGCAGAAATAACATCTTATGCTTGTTACATTCAAAGATGTTACTGACATTAACTGTACTTCATACACTCCCTAAAACCATTTCAGTGTTTAAATCTTCCTTTGCATCATTCTTCACATGTGGAGAGGCACAAACCAGCAAATAATTTTTCTTGGTCATCAGCTCAGAAATTGCCTTGAGTTTTCAATTATTTCTCATGTTTGACAGTAGTCCTGTATCCAAGAGAGTCCTAAAGCAAGATTTAAAAAATATTTTGTTTTTAACCTGCACCCTGCAGAAGTTTCAATGAGAAAGGTGAGCCCAGCTTATGCCTTGTACATGCATCAGGAAAAGCACGGTGCCATTAAAGGACAGGGTCTGTCAGAGCTGCAAAACAGGGCCAGAAAAGACAATTCTTTGATATTCAGGGCAAAAAAAGGAGGAGAAGAAAAAGGGAGGAGTCAGAAATGTCGTAACTGAATTGCTTCCCTCACACCCGGTGGAGATGTTTTTCTTCTTAAGAAAAGCATGAGAATTCAGATGTGTTGAACACATCTTGACTTGATAGTATTTCATTGATGTGGGAAATTAGGCCAGCTCACATGAAATATCAAACTAAGGATGTGGGGTAAGGACTGCTTTCCCTGTCCCCTCCTGGTTGCATATGATCTGCAGGGATAGGGTTGGAAGTTCTGTGGTACTGTGAGTTCCTGTAGCACTTTGAGCTCTTGCAGTGTGCACTGAGAAAACTGAGGGCAGGATGCACCAAAGTCACAACTTCTGCATTAAAGTTCAGAGTGGGTTTGGAAGGGGTTTTTCCTGGGATAATGGGATAGTTGAACACATCTGTGTTCAACAACCAAGAAGTGAATCAAAAAGAAAATTTTTATTTTAGAACTCAGTTTC
>VZRR01000849.1:0-62708 GCA_013398015.1 Oreocharis arfaki
GCCCCGCTCTTAAAGGCGCCGCCCCGCCGCTTTACGTAACGGCGAGAGTGAGGACGGACAGACGGACAAGTGGATGGATGGATGAGCACCGGGATGGACGCACGGACGGACTCACCGCGGAGCAGCGCCAGGCCCCGGGACCGATCCGCTGCACCGGGACGCGGGCTGCCCTGCGCTGCACAAATGGCTACCCCAGGTGAGTTGGAAGGGGCTGTTCCTGTTCCCTCTGCTCCGGCGGGGCTGGCGCTGGCCGGCCGCAGCAGGGCTCCCGCAGCCCCGGCCCGGCCTCTCGGGACGCTTTGCTCAGTTACCGCAGGGAGAGAGCCCTGCCAGGCGCGGGCAGGAGCTGCGGGAAACGACGTGTTTCCAACAAGTAAATCATCCCCGGGGGAAGAGGAGGGACCAGAGCTATGCCGGGACAGCCCATAAAGCTCGAGCTGGGCTCCTGGAGAAGCTGCCACTCACCCAAATAGGGCGACTTCTCGGGATGTGGTGTTTGAAAAACAGAAGGCGAGACCGGCAGGAGGGAGGGGGGACGACAGCAGAGAGAAACTGAACATATTTAAATGCAGAGCCCCAAACCCATGCGGTCTCACCTGAGCAGGCCTCTGGGGCTGAGGAGGTAAGCTCCTGCCCTCCCAGAGCTCCCCGAAGCTCTAAGCAGTACCCACATTTGCATTTGTACCTTGGCCCAGGGGACCTCCAGGATGAGGAGGGGCAGGGACAAGGCAGGAGAAAGTGCTGGCTTCCTGGGACACAGCTACCCACAGGCCCGGCCAGCCACCTTCTCAACAGCAGAGACCTGCAAGGCCACGGCCAGGGGGAAACCTGACATTTCATCCCTCTCCCATCATTCACCCGTACACTGCAGGCTTTTCAAAGTCAACGCTGTGATGGAGAGGGAGGTAGGACGTGGCCATGAAAGGAGGGGGAGGTCTGGGGGCTTGCATGCCGTTGTGCTCCTCCACCTCATTACCAGAGTCCTTATTCCAGTTGTCTGTGATGAGGCAGGACGCAGCTGAGCAGCACTGTGAAGTTCAGATTTGCTACTGCACATCAACAGTAGTAGTGGAGCTGCCATGTACCAGCCCTGACAGAGCAGGACAACAGCCCCCCTCCAGCTGCCCAAGCTCCCCCATGGCCACAATGCCCCAACAGCATCATGGCTTTGCAAGAAGTCACAAGAGAAAGGTGAGTGTTCAAGCTTCAAAATCTTTATTAAAGCAGACAGCAGGTAAGCCAGAACCCCACAAGAGAAGCAGAGTGTTCAAGCTTCAAAAATACTTTATTCAAGCAAACAGCAGGTAATCCAGAAACAGTTTAGCACCCCACAGTAGTCAGATGCCAGCACTGAGCAAGGCATCCCAACATCCCAGTAGTCACGGCTGTGCTGCCTAGCCAGGAGACAAGCTTTGTCTTTTGTCTCTCTCTGCTGGCTATAAAGCACAAGATCAAGTCTGACATCAAGATGCATGCAAACACCACAGTGAGGACTCCCAGACAGCAGCTCTTAGATGCCATCCAGAGAAGTGTCACTAGGAAACACTAACACAGACAGGGCTGTAGGAAGTTAGAGAGTTAAGAGAAGTTAAGGAAGAGCAACAAGTTGCACAAGCCTGGGCATCAGGTTTCAAGAGACCGATGAAAATCCAGCCCTCCAAGCTGGTGAGTACTGAGCTCAGTAGCTAGGCTGGGGGGGCGGTCCCTGCTCACTCCATGTGGAGCTCCAGCTGAACAATGTTCTTTCCCTCAAGGATTACTGCTGGGGCTGAGGTCACTCGCTCAGGTTAGGTCTAAATGCCAGATCAAACTGCAGAGTTTAGGTTAAAACTAAGCTGCAGGTTAGGTTTAAATGTCAGATCAAACTGCAGAGTACAGGGCTGGCAAAAGCCACTGGGAACAGGCAGCACAGTTTAGCAAGTGTCACACATCAGCAGTGCTCAGCTTCAGGTCACACAGCAGAGCGGCACCATTAGAAAGCTGCCAGTGATTTTCCTCTCTCCATGCAACACCCAAGGGGGCAAGACTGGAATTTCCAGCCAGAACGGGAGAGTGAGCAGCCCATGCACACACACCAGCACCTTCCCAGTGCCACAGCAGGCCAGCCTGTCAAAGCATTACGTGCACCCATCCAGAGCAGTGACCAGAGCCCTCCGGACAGCTGTCAGCCCTAAGCCCTACATTTCACTATTAACTCCTCAAGTCTTTGTAACTGATTTGAAGGAAGTTTACTACACCACAGAGCACAGAGTCTAACTAGCCTAGTTTCCACTAAACACTCAAGCACCACTCCCGTGACTGGAGGCAGGAAGCCAATTCAACGCAGCACAGCTATTTGAAACAGTTCAGCCTATGGAGGAGGAAGAGTCTAAGGATGTACATAACAGACTGAAGTTCGTATCTGCATCACCACAGGAGAGTGAAAAAATAGGACTGCAGGAAATTAATCCATGTTAGATACTAACCATCAAGCTTCGCAGGTGACATTGCGTGATAAGCATAGAACAATTATGGGAAACACTGTCCCCGATAATTACGTACACCCATAGTGCAACATATGGAGGTCACTGCCTCCGATATAACACTGTGGTAGGCAAAAACTACCTTGTTCTTCACACATTATGGGAGACACTGCCCCCGATAATGTCAGTTAGGTTTCATGATACATAAGGTACTGGAAGTTTGCAGGAAGCTGCCATTTAAAAATCATGCCAATGTCTAATCTGAGGTACAGGGAGTTTGTGTGTGTTGCCACAGGTGGAACTAGGGCTACACGGTAAGGCCCTCTGCTGGGGCTGGGGCCAGGAAGGAAGCTGTGCTCCTTCATGGCACAGCTTCCAGAGAGCACACGGCATCCAGAAAGGGGAGCAGGAAGAAGCCTGAAGCCCACAGAGGGGCACAGACCCTGCAAGGAAGCCAAATTTCTAGAATTGGAATTTCCACCCAGGTTTTCAGCATTTTAAGGATTACTTTGGAGTGCAACCTGGAAACTCACTACCAGGTTTGCATCTTCAAGTTTCTTCCAGAGGGGTGTTTTTGCCACAGAAAGCTTAATTGCTAGTTTTCCAAACTTTTTGAGGGGCTTGTTTTGATTATTTTAAATGCAAAGTTCCAGTATCATGTTTGATTGTAATAGCAGATGCTGCTTTATTCAAAAACGACAGTATAACTGTCATAATTATGGAAGGCACTGCTTCCGATAATTATCTTCTATAAAAAAACACACCATTTATAGTGAACACTGTCACTGATAAATAAATAAAGAAATAAATATCTCAGTGCCAAACAAGAGCCAACCTGCAAAATGACATCAGTCAAACAGGGTTTGGCCAGCAAGAGACTTGATTTCACACAAGGCCCCTGAGCAGCAAGGTCGGAAGTGCCAGTCTAAAGCCATTTCTCAATGCTGCAGGAATTGCTGAGGTGCCAGCTGAGGATATAAAGGGGACATTGGATAATCTTTGGGTCATTTTCCCTGGGTACTGATACCTGCCTTGGCAGAAGCAAGCCTGCAAGATGTCACTTGGACCCTGCTGTTGAGTAAAGGCAGGCTGGGCACTTCAGAGCTTGCTGATAATCCAGCACTTGCGGGCTATTACTACATTGTTTAATTTTTGAACTGCAGCTCTCTGCAGCTTCCTGCCAGAGAAGGGATCCTCATTACAAGTGTTCAGAGGAATCCATTCCCTGTTTTGTCACTAGGTTTAGGTGGCCAACAATTAAAAGCCTGAATAGATGAGGTACCTCCCCCACTCAAGGTACCAGTTCAGGAAACACCTGAACTCTTAGTTCTCAAGTACACTGGAGGCAGGAAGTCCCATAAGCAGCTGTACGTGACTGGTTTGGACTGTGGTCAGATGGGAGCCTGGTCAGAGAAGACTTCATGATAATCTTAGTACTGCTTTAAAGCTGCCTCCTGTGAATTTGCCAAGGTGAGATTTAAATTTTATCGTCAACTTTGGTCAAAAACATTTTGTTGCCAGAATATCTACAGGAAAGTAATGCCACGGTAGGGAGTGGGTTTCACTTAGATTTCAGGGGGTTTTGGTTAAGTTTCATGATCTATAAGGTACTGGAAGTCTGCAGGAAGCTGCCATTTAAAAATCATGCCAATGTCTAATCTGAGGTACAGGGAGTTTGTATGTGTTGCTACAGGTGGAACTACATCTACACAGCAAGGCCCTCTGCTGGGGCTGGGGCCAGGAAGGAAGCTGTGCTCCCCATGAGAGCACACAGCTCTCCTGTACCTTGGGTAATCCAGGTGTTTGCTGTGTCTAGATTTCGTTGTCTGTATTCCAGATATCGCCCACTAAAGCATTGGCAGCGCCTTTTATGGTCCAGGTTGCCAGGGCCAGCTGCTCTTTCAGCTTGTTCACGTCCACGCTGTCCTTGTTGACTCCCAGCTGCTCCAGGTTCTCCAGCAGACTCCGCAGGGTGTGGGGGCCTTTGCCAAAGAAGATGTGGCGGAAGGGAGCATCTTTTGGTGAGAGGTATGGGGAGAGGAAGTCGTATTCCACCTGAGCAGAGGTGCAAATTTCCGGTTATACTCTCACCTCCCAAGTTTTTCTTTCCTTATCTCCCCCAATACAAGCTGCCAACCTCTGATCCCCACTCAGCCCTTTCCCACAGCAGCTCTGCAAGGGCCAGACCCTCTCTCATGAGCAAGCGCAGAACTCTGTCATGTTGCCACTAAGCAAGTGGAAGAGACACCAGTCTACACAGTGCCCATGGCCCCTTAGGGAAAGGCCCATCCCAGCCAGCACTCTCTTCCTTTGTGAAGGAAGAAAAACCAGTTGAAGGTACCCACCTTCATCATCCTGTCATTCAGGGCTCTGCGGACAATCCTGTTTTCCCTGTCACTGTTTGCGATGTCTCTTCTCAGTGCATCTGCAGCTCGCTGGAAGTCTCCACGGGCATAAAACAGCCATTTCAAGGTCAGCCCCAGTGCCTGCAAGGGAGGAGCTGTTAGCAAACCTGATTTTCTTCTTTTGCTGCTCTCTTACCAAAAGAAAGTGTTGTTTTTTTTTTTTTTTTGCCAGTTTAGCCAAGTAGCAGAACAAGTTCCTGGCAGGCTCTTCTGAGGTCACTCCCTACCCACAGTTTCTCGTAGACTTTCAGCAGAGGTGCAAATGAGATGCAAAGTTGCACTATGCTGTGAATGATAACCAGAGAAGAAACTGTTCACATCCACTTCCTCAAGAGCTCATGACAGCCAGATGAGCTTAATGTGTCTGCCACAGCTACTCTGCCTGCACTGCTCCTTAAGGAACATCAATTCTGGTCACACTTTGCCACCCTTTTATGTCTAAAAGGGAAAGATGTCCGTCCTGCTGTATCCACTGGCACAGGGCCTTATTAGCACATGGCCCCACAATCATCAGGGATCTGGTGAACTCAGAGTCCTTCTTACCTTCACTTCGGAATCGAAGGGCAGAATCTTCTCCTGGAATGTTAGCAGTTCTTCACTATATCTATCAAAGTCCAGGAAGAGCTCATGATCATGGGTCAGCCTGAGAGCTATTTGTCCAGCAACTTCTGCAGCAGTACGCATGAGAGGATACAAATTGTCGGTCTTCACTTTCAGGTTAGCCAAAGTGTCCTGAGTAGTGCCCAAAAAGGAATATTCATCACCTTTCTGCAAGAAAGAAAATATTGAAGTTAGCCAAGAATGCTTTTCCAGTTAGACTTTTTTCATCCCCCACCACAGGTTATTTGCTACTTCCACCACATCCCATCTCCCTGTGCTGCTAAGGAGCAAAGACTCAAGTGGCAAAACTGCAAAGCACAGGGAAGGGAATGGAGCTCCTGCACCTCATCCCTCACAGCTTCCAGTGACCAGCAGGATGTTCTGCTTGTTATTTAGACCCAAAGACATTTACTCCCTCAGAGTTCACTGCAGAAATGTAGGTGGGAAAATCTCACCACCCAGTCTGGTGCTTGCAGCACCCTCCAACCCTTTCTGTCACGATAACTCCAAGTGTTTTTGTGCAACAAGTCTGACATTAACAAACCCCAAGCATTCCTAAGAGAGGGAGCTGCTATCACTGAGGCTCCCAGCTGCACACCTGCAGTAACAGGGCAGGCTGCTGGGCTGATGTCACCCCCAAGCTGCAGCAGCAGACACAAACAGTCCGAGGCAAGTACTTGCTCTGGGCAATGATATTGCTTCCACAATGCCCTCTGCTTGCTGACCAGCAGGCTGTAGAACAGCCTTTCACTGATGCAGCAACAGCTTGACATCTTTCTACTGCTTTTAGCTTCTGATTCTGAGCCTCCAGAAAAGCAAGTGACCCCTCTCCCCAAAAACCCACAAGTATTCAGTACTTTGGAACAGAGACTGTAGGCCAGCCTTGTCCCAGGAGCAGCTGTGACAGCAAGTACTGCCACAGCCACAAGGTTCAGAGTCTGCACCTCCTCTGAGAGGCTCTTGCGAAGACAGTGAGCTTGGGACATCACGCTGTGCTCTGCCACCCTGGAGAGCAGATGTCCTTACAGCACTCTGCATGGAATGGGCACACCAGGCAAGCACACGTTACTTACATCGTAGAAACCAAAGGAAACCACTGGGATTCCTGAGTAGGCCAGAAAAGGGAACGCTGCATTATCCAGATCAAGGGGAACGCTGCAGAAGATAAACACTGAGTAGTTACCAACTGGTTTGGGCACCCCAGGAGAAAAGCTACAAGCTCTACAACTGAAGCTCTGAGCCAAATGGACTACTATGTCTAAACAAAACTGAAGGAGTCCCAACCAAATCCCTCAATCTACCTGTCCATTCCCTGCCGCTGGACTTGATACAAGGCTGTTCTTGTCCTGCAGGAAGGTGTCTGGGCTGCCTCAGCCAGCTTGGGGCAGCAGTTAGTGCTGTACTGTTCATGCTTGCCTGACCCCACATCAGAAGGTAGAGCCCACCCCAGACAGGAGTATGACACTCAAGCAGAATCCATAAGGTTTGCTCCTTTATGGAGATCTGCTTTTCCAGAAAAATGGATGACAATACTTACACTCTCTTTACCCAGTCAGAGCCAACTCTGCTATACAGGTATCTTGAATCCATTGTGGGGTCCTTTACCTGCACAGAGATGACAGTCACTGCACTTGTTCTGACCTCTGCTTGAGCTTTCAGGGCCATCCTGGAGCTTATGCTGCTGTGCAGATGCCAGAGCCAGGTGTGCTCCCCTGACCATTCTCCACACAGGCGCATCTGCCACTGAGCTGTGGCATTTGCTGATTTTAGATTCTGCATGTGTAAACTGCAATTCCCAGAGCCCAGCTGATTTCAGACAGGGCTCTTCAGAATATCCCCGGATTTTCTCCTAAATGGGTCTTTCTCCTCAGAAGGTGTCCAGTGGGGAGTGACCCAGCACAGCTCTGTCTGCTTTCAGTTCCTCCTTAAAACCACAGTCACCTTGATCAGACCAAGGCCCTTCAACTCACCCTCTTCATAGTTGTCTCCAGCAAGGAGTACAGCAACGGGCTAGCAGAAATCTTCACATCTCTGGAGCCTGCAAAAAATTAAAGGGTATTTGGCATACTGGCACAATCAACCACTACTGCTAGAGCTGCCCAGCCCTGATCTACAGCTACAGTTGCCAAAAGATCGTCAAAAAGACACAGGACAGTCTCCTGCAATTTAGCAGAGCTGACGACTCATGGCTTAGGCTGTATCAGCCTCCCAGCTTCAATGACAGCTGGAGAATAAATGGAGTCAAGCCATTCTTCAGCCAAACACCCACCAGCCACCTCTGGCACAACCCCCATTCCTAGAGGTTAAGGAATGTCTGTTCAAGCTATTCTAGTCCCACCCAATTTGGAGAAACTCAGAGAGTAGCAGGTTACCCAGGACTGCAGTATCCAAGTTGATGTAAGTGAAGGCTTTGGCATGCAGCGTGGTGGTGTACCCCTAGAACAAAACAAGTATTTTAATAAGATGAGCAGTAGCAGTCCAACACCAGGATGTTTAATGCACAGGAACAACTGCACAGCCATCCTGCAGAATTCTATTAAGCAGACAATACCTCCAGCCACTCGGTAGCACCCACAGCTCCGTACTCGCCCGCACTCCAGCTAGCAAAGATAATGCTGCGCCGCGGTTTGTAGTCATCTGTAAAGAGAGACAGACTGAGATGTCTGCCCTTCCCCCATGGAGATGCAGATTAGCACTGCGGGCCTGGGATGATGAATTGCCCGCTCCTGAGACAGCGCTGCTGCAGAGAAATGTGCACACTGCATGGACACTGTACCCTGCCCCCACATGCTGCAGAACTGCGCAGGAGAACAATGCTGTCTGCATTTCCACCCTGTTTTGTTTAGCTGCCTGAGCCCAAAATTAACCCTGGCGACAAGTGCGCTCACACTAAGTGCCACCACGCAGTCCCCACTGCTCCAGCTGGTCAGACACTTCAGAGTTTTCCCACTTCAAGCCTGGCTGTCCAACAGACAGCTCAAGTTTAAGGTTTGCGTCATGTGTTATCCAAGGACACTCTTGTATTTGAGCCATACCAGATACAAGCAGGCAGTCTCTTGGAAGTGAGTGCTCACTGCAGACAAGGTGTATTGGACAAGTAACAGCTTCTCAGGAAGCTTTCTTAGATTCCTTACACCTTCTGAAGGATTGTTTTGCAACTGGTTTCTCCAGTGTTAACACACACAGGGCTAGACCTGCATCACCTCCCACCGTTGTGCTTTTGTTCACAAATATTTACCATTTTTCACCATGTCCGAGATCACATGGGCAAGTTCCAACAAGATGGCAGTGCCAACGCCAGCCTTGGCCGCTCCTGGCCCCCAGGAGTCTCTCTGCGCTCCGAGCACAACGTACCGATCTGTAAAGGAGTCAGGATCAAGACCTGAGCTGCAAGCTTCAGACTGCAAACACTATGAGAAGAGCAGCTTTCAGCTTTTGTACTAGGAAGAGAGTCTGCAGTCTGATCCCTGAATCTGGCACACTGAGTGCTTTCATTTAGCCTTTCCCTGGGAGCACGGTTTAGATTTCTCTTTGATCCTCACGGGAAGGCTCTGGTTCTGCTGAGAAAGAACTGTTGTCTGTCTGGGAACAGCTGTCACATTCCAATGACCTCAGAAGAGGAAGGGTTCCTCTCAAGACTGAGCCACAACGCAGCTGCTGTTACCTGGTTCTTCAAATCCCTTGATGACACCGAAGATGTTCAGAATCTTCCTGTCCACCAAAACGTTGTTCACGGCCAGTTTCACCGTCATATTGCTGCCGCTGCTCACTGTCACCTTACATGCCATGATACCAGATGTCCACTCTGGAAGGCATTTTTCTCCGTCCATTTTTCTGAGAGAAAAAGGAAGATCGTTTGAACTCATTATCCAGCTCTGACCTCGTTTAGCTATTGTGTGAAAAATGCACACCTGCAACTGCAGGCGCAACCTTGTTCAGGGCCTGCCTAGGAGAGAGCTTGCATTTCTGTACCACTAATTATGCAGGGAGGGGTAGAATGCAGAGGCCAAGAGGAATCCAACTCTAGATTAAGTTCAGTCTTTAAGACATGAGACACGGACACAAGTGACACTTCTCCAGCCAGTTCCAGAACATGCTCCCTGCCACGCACAGCAGAGAGCAGCAGAGAGCTCTCAGAGCACCTCAACACCATCCTCACTCCTGCAACAGGCCACAGCACCTCAGTGTGCAAGGCAGGAGAAACACTTACCTGAACAGCTTGGCTGCTGCTTGGCTAGAGATAGTCTGAACAGGAATGCGAGGCAGTCCAGAAGATGCCACTGGTGGGAACTGGGTGTGGTTGAAAGAAGGGAAGCCTGGGGTGAAAGGGTCTCCAGTTCCAAGGTGGGCCTGTGAAAAGCAAGGAGTCCTCAAGTCTCACCAGAGTCCAACAGTTTTCACCTGCACAAAGGCACTGCTGAGCCAGAGGCCTGCAGGACTGCCCCAGGCTGCAGTCCACAGCCAGAGAGGTTCTTAAGAACAGGGGAGCCAGTTGCATACTCACATGTCCAAAGGGGACAAGCAAATCGGTGTTCTTGTAATCTGAGGGGCCCAGGTACATCAGGGCACCAACTGCTCCTTCCTCTCTGGCATTTGCAACCTGCAGCAAAGAGAAATATTAACTGCACATCTGCACTGCAAGCAAGGGGAGTCCAGGCAAGAACATGGAGTAATGGTGTGAAAGGTTGTGCTCCTCAGTGCCCAACTCCACAACAGATTTTAACAGCTACCTGACAGATACACAAGGCAGCTGAATCCTAGCAGCTCAGCCCTACTCCAGGCAAACTGTGTCTAACATCCTTTTGAACAGTTAGGACACACTGCAGTGTCTCAGTCTATGATTCCTTCAGCTCATACTTGCTCCTTGGAGCAGCTTAAAATTTAATATTATTTGAATTATGCTCCATCTGTTTTCCCAAGATGAGGTTAGTCTCAAGACAAGCAGCCACTGGAGGTCTATTTTCACATGGGAAATGGAGGCAGAGTGGACCAGCCAGGTCCCTGTTTAACACACCAACAACCCAGCTCTGGTGTGCCACTGGTACAAACACTCTTGCAAGGCTAGACACCACTTTGAAAAACGGGAATGGGATTGGAGAACCAGTGACCACACTTTTCAGAAGCACTTTCTGGCACTCCCTGTGTCAGATGCCTGCTGACAGGCTGAGTCCTGCAAAGGGTCCTGTGCCCCAGCCCCCCCAGGAGCACCCATCTGAGGGGCAGCTCTGGGTCAGATATGGAGGAGGCTTCCATACAGCAGCACTTGGATCCTTTCAGCTGCTTGGCTGTTTGGTTCTGTTCTCTACAGAGGGAACACTACAGCAGCATGCAAGGCCACCAGCTGGACACACAGTGCCAGCACTGCCACCTGGTCCAAGGGAACAGTCAGCAAGGGCCCAAGTGAGACACTGCAGCCAAGCTTTGAAACTATCTGGCTACAGCAGCAAGAGGAGCCCCAGAGGCACGGCTGTCCTGCTTCTAGCAGCCTTATGGCTGCATCGAGTGATATTAGCCTGCTCTGCATCCTGGAGCTCCCAGGCTGCCTCCCTCTGCCTCCCAGCCCCACCACGCCAGAGGCCTGGTTGTTCCAGCAAACTGCTGGAGGCCAAGAAGAATGGCACCATGAACAGTAACAAGTTCTGCTCAGGCTCAGTGTCCAGACCTGCACGTGGAGCCTTAGTACAAACAAGCAAGACCAGGCCTGCAAGGACAATCCTACATACGTGAGTTCTACAGACCTGAAGAAAGACATAGCTCTGTGCCTCAGAGTAGGAAGCATAGCTTCCTGTTGCCAAGTCTGGCCAGGCTGTGGGGCAGACACTGCTTACCTTCTCAGCAAGGGTTATTTTTCCAGCTCTGAAGATGATTATACTTCCATTCATTGGAACATGCACATTTCGTAACTGCTGGAAGTCCTCCTTCCGTCCATAGTTCACATAGATGGGTTTGCCCTGGAATAGAAACACTGGTTATGAACGCAGCAGTCCTATGTCAGTAAGACACCTGAAACAGCCTACAGAGTCACTGTAACAGTGACTCCTATTAACAGTAGGGAGCTGAAGCTCAGCAGTGTAAACTGATCCCGTGCAGGATGCCTGTTGGAGCAGCACTTCTGCCAAGGTTCTGTCTGGATCCCAGCAGGGAAGTTTAAAGTTACTCCTGCATCTTGCTGCAGTAAGAATACTTGGTGGGCCCACTCCTCTCCCCACTCTGACCACCTCCCCAGCTCTCTTAACTGGGGAGGGCTTTGAACACTCCGTATCTGAAAGGGACTTATTTTGGACATATTTTTCTAAGTGTGCAGACACATTTCCAGGATCCTCCTGGAGTCACTTACAGTAACTGTGTCACTCTTGCTGTATGCCACATATGCAGCAGGACGCTCCAATAACTCTTCTGGACCATCTTCTATAATGAACACTTCGTTGTTGCTACTGTTAAATGTAGAGAGACAGCGTTATACTCTTTCACACAAGAATTTAATTAAGTCAATATTCTGAGTCAGTATTCTGACTGTATTCAGTCTGTGATCTAACAATTCTAATCAAGTCAACAGAGCCTGAAACAGACAGACTCATCCCAGTACTTCCATGCAAGAATCTCTGGAGTTGGTCAGAGACATTAATGAAGGCTGATTTCTAAGACAAGTAGCAGAAAGAATCTCTGCTTCCAAGTCTCTCAGTCACCTCTAAGAGAAGCTATGCAAACTCATTTCTCCTGACAAAAAGGGGCAAGTAAGGCATGAGGGTGTGAGCTGTCAGACAACACAATGCCTGTGGATACCCTCCTGAGCTACTGGAGGAGCCACTGCCAGGTGTGCAGCCCTGTCTGGGTGACAAGACAGAGTTGCCTGTGCTAGCAGTTTTAGACACAGGGACTCTGCCTTTCAGCTGAGTTTTCACTCAAGTTTGTTTTCTCTCCACTTCCTAAGCATACTTGGAGGAAACAGCTGCCCCAGGAAACATCCAGAGTGCTGCTACCAGACCCTCTGGATTTAGAAAGCCTGAGAAGAGGAAGGAGTAGTTATTGCTTGGCTAGATTGAGGTCATCTTTGCAGACTGGTAACTGGCTCACAGTTTTCACATCATTTTAAGCAGAAGTCACGTTTGCTCAAGACTATGGGTATCCATGCTATAAGGAAGAGATGTACATCTCTTCGTTAACATACCTGCCTTTATCCTGCAGCCTGATGTAGTGCTCATCATTCCACACATTATCCAAGCGGAAGCTGGTGAACTGGTCATGAATGTAGCTGGCAGTGCTCTCATCTTCAAACTTGCCAGCTTCAAAAGAATTCTTACCTTCTCTCTGCCTGTAGGTAAGAGATACATGTATAGCTTAGACTACAGCACCAGGCTGCACTGCAGCCTGCAAAGCCATTTAAGCCTGTGTTTAACACGCCCCCCCTACATCACCTGTGAGGCCCTCGTTCTCCAAATGAGCTCGAGTTCTGCTCACAGGCTGTGCCTCTCTCAAAGCTCTAGCTAAGCTTTCTGGAACTGTTACCTCAGGTTGGCCTCAAGACGTGCAGCTGACAGTTTAGCTGACAACATGTTTCTGAGTTCAGGCCAGTATAAGATACGTGGTCCGGGAACCTCTTCTTCCTCTGTTCCATCATCTGAGAAGTAAGATGCAGTAGGAGTCATCTCGCAGTTGCCACTTCCATCCAGACACCTGTTAACCCTCTGCATTCGTCCACGGTAACTCAAGTAGCCGATGAGAAATCCTGTGGACAGAACAGGTATTTCTTTGTGCTGCAGAAAGATGACTGAACCAGACCCCCACCCTCAGCTTCAGGGTTAAGATGCATCTCTGCTCTCCCACCATTTTTGACAAGCTGGCTTACCCAAGGACAGACAGAAATATGCAGCCTGACATTTTGCCTGAGCTGGCAGGTTTTAAGGGGCACTGTAAATCTGATCTTGTGCTTGGCAGAGTCCCTCCAGCATCGCTTGGGAAGGAGAATGCTCACTTTAGGCCAATGGCAGAGTTAAAACTCTTAAGAGACAAGTACCAAAGGCTTTACTGATCTGTTGACCCACATCTCTACAGAAGCGTTAGGAGTTAATGGAGGGAAAACCAAAACTTCTACATGGACCAGTTTTCCCTTTAGCTAAGTCACAGTTCCACTGTCAAGCTCCACAATTCCTTCTGCCAATGCTGTACCATAAGTCTGAGCTAGACATAGTGACAAGAGGCTGCAGTCTGGATCCCAGTTGTTGAATTATCTCCCAAAACAATACAGATTCAAATTTAACAGCCTTGGATTATGTACAATACCAGAGTCCACTTCATGCAGCTGCCTCCCACCCTTCCTTACCGATCAAAAGGAGGAGGACAGCTGCCATGACTATGAAGCAGAGGTTCTTGCCATTCCTCCGTGGAGGAAGCATACTGGCATGCAGGTGCTCTGGTCTCCCAATTTCCCCTCCTTCCTCATCATCGGCAGCCAGCTTCATCTCCACGTGGCTGTTGTCTCCATCCATTTGCCGGGCAATGCTGAAGCGTGTGTATGATGTTGGCTCGCCACCAAACTGTGTGGAAAGGCAGTCATGTGATGGAAGAGTTGCCTACACCAGCCTACTGTCCTTGCAGCCAGCTGCACCTGTGCTCCAGCCCTAACACTTCTTGTCCATCTGCAGCTGCTCTAGTGCAGCGAGCGCTTGGTCTGTCACTAAGTCAAGCTGTATGCTTTAAACACAGTTAAGCCTCAGATCCATTCAGGGTCTCCAGAGCCTGTTTAGATTCCATTTACCCTGCACAAGTTTGGAGCCACACTGATCAGAGTCTAGCCTGGAGTCTGTTACAGATATGAAGCAGCCAATGGCATCGGCATTTCTCAGCCCCACGGCTGAGGCTGAGTCAAGCAGAAACTCGTGGTCTTAATCAGCAGAACACAGATCTGACTTCAATGAGTACAACTTGCACTTTGATGAAGACAGAGGAAAGGGAAGGCAACCATCCATGGCTGTGCCTTGGAGCCACATCCACTTTGATGTAAATACTCTCATCCAGCACCCGGATAATTTTGTATTAAACTGCTTAAGGCTACCCTTAAATTACACTATTGGTAGTGTTAGAAAGCAGCTGGGCTGAAGAGAGATGACCCATGGGCATCATGCTACCTCAGCTAACATGAAAGCTGAGGCTACACCTCTTGCACCCACCAACGACTGGCACAGTTAGACAGGTTTTTACCAGTGCCCCAGGAGAGCTTCCAGTCTGGAGCCCACTTTTCTAAACAGGTGCAAGGCACAGCCCCCCACAGAACAGCAGCCTGTGGGCAAGGCAGCTGCTCAGATTAACTCAATTCCAGGCAGCCAGGCACTGGCTGGAACACTCAGCTTCCATTAGAGACGCTGAAATTGCCTGCAGCCATAGTTGTGCTGGACAGTGGAGTGAGAGTGGAGTGAGACTGGCTAAAAGGCCAAAGGAATAGCTTTGGGAGCAGCACTCCTGCAGCCCTCTCCTCTGTACTGGAGAAGCAGCTGGTGACAAGCACGTAAGCCCTGTTACAACCTCAGCAGCTCATCCACAGTTCTCAGCTCACTCTCAAGCTACGTCAGAGCTGGAAGTGAAGAGACCAGATATCTGCTTGCTTGGGCAAAAGAAACCAATGTCATTTCAGACCTGCAGTTCCACTCTGGCCCATGCTACCCACAATGAAGTGGCTGCCTGCTCAGATTTCGGAAAGGGCAACACTGCAGTCTGTCCTAACACTCTCCCTGCTCAGCTGCTCCAGAGCTTGGCTTCCCTCACACTTGAGGCATGTCCTCACACAGAGAACATGCCCCAACCCCATATATCCTCCATTCTTGTTCAGAGACCAAACCACCACACTCGCAGTCCTAGCCTCGGGTCATTTCACAATCCAGGCTCTCTAGGACCGGCAAGCTTGGCTGAACAAGTTCAGAAGTCCCTCCTCCCGCACAGAAAGGTTGCTTTCAAAAGCTGGACTTGAGGTTGAATTCCCACCCCCCAAATAACAATAGAACACATGTTGATGTCCCAGTAGCATTCGAACGGCTTCCTCTGCAGAACTTCCTTCTCCACTTTTTCAAGGCCCACCCCCCCCCTTTCTTACCAGTTTTCTGAGAGACCCAAGACACGATAGCAGTTAATGATAACACCACCCGCGCTGAACCCCTCGAGCCACTTCCTTATCACAGCCAGCTACTTGCAGCGACATTTGGCTCACCACCCACACAGCAGCACCTAACGCTCCTTTGGATTCATCATCTTCTCCGCTACTGATATGTAGTGATATTTTTTAAAATAAATATAGCTTACTACTGATCTCATGTCTTCCATACAGTTTCATCAACACAGCCACCTGTTGCACAGGATAGCTATACTCAGTTCTACAACCCGAGTATGTTCAAATAGATAACCAACTACGTGGAAAAATACAAAAAGAATATTATACAATCTCATACACGGATGTCGTTGAACCTTTTTTCTGCAGTATCATCAGCCCACCAAAAGACAAACAACACTGGGGTACTGTGTCTTACCAAGTTAGAGATTGCTGCTCTGGCATGGTCCATTGCCTTCTGGATGAACACAAACCAACTTCACCAAAGCCCTAGAAGCTCAGAATATAACATGTCAGGTCAGGCTGTTCCTGCTGCTCTGTTACACACCTGAAGTCAGTCACTGCCACTAGTGCATTACTTGCCCATGGATTTTCTGTACATAAGTCACTATGTCAGTGAACCTAAATCAACCTGAATGCAACCTAAAAGTTCCCTCAGCAACTATAAGCTCCAATGAACACATAAATTCTTTCTTCGAAATTTGGTCATAGTGACAGGTGTACAAATGAGGAATACAGTCTCCAGTGGCTAAGTTCAGCCAAGGGTCTTATTAATAGCAAGGACATCTCCACTCAGGGAGTGCTGGCAAGAGGCATTTACTCAGCTGTGACAAAGGACTCTAAATATCTAAAGTTCCTGGGGTCTGTCTCAATGAGAGGAAGAGTCCAGCTGGAAAAGTGGTACAAGGCCATAAGGCAATGCAGCACAAACTCCAACCCCAACAAAGCACTTCTAATACAAACATTCCTCCTAGATGGCTACATTCTCTACCACTTTATGAAGGCAATTTCTGTTTTGAAAAGCCTCTGAAAATTGCCAAGAGCATCTCTCCAAATTCATTCCAGCAACTTTTAAAATTCTAACTTCTCTGTAAACAGCGAACATATCTGAAAGGTAAATTGTAACTGACTAACTTCTCCATTTCTTCTTGAAAAAGGTTTGTAATTTAGACAATTTCGGCAATTTAGACAGGTGTTGAGGTTGGGAGCACGCAACCTGAGTATGCCCTCAAGCAGCGCTGCTAAGAAGTGGCTCTGGTCTTCAGGTGCACGTGGACTAGCTCTACACCTGGGAGCTCTGGAGACCAAAGGTTAACAGTGGCCATTGCTTATTTCACCTTTTATTTAGGGCAAGAACACGTGGCGGTGAAACCCCGACAGATTTGAGAAACCTTTCCCAAGTGACAACCTGAGGCCGCAGGCTCCCACGAGGGCACGAGTGGACCGAGCATAGGGAAGGGTGGCTAAAAGCAAAGCCGGGAAGACGCAGGGAAGCACAAAGGGCCTGCGGGCAGCGCACCTGGTAGGGATGCTGGCCGGCTGCGCGATGCCTCCCCGAGCCCCTCTACCCAGCCCCCAACCTTTCACAAATCAGGCAAAGAAAAAAAAAAAAGAGAGAAAAGCGAGCACGTTTGAGCGGCCGTCCCGCGGGGCTGGGCGGCCCCGGTATCGCGAAGAGGGCCCGGCTGCGGTGCGCCAGATAAGCGGCGCGGGCGATACGCCGCCGGCCGCGGGCACGTCTGCGCTGGGCACGTCTGCGCTGTGCTCGCTCCGCTGTGCTCCCTGCGGGAGCCGTGCGGGGCCGCGGCGGCGCCGGGGCCGCTCGATCCCCGCCAAGGTCAGCGGGCTCTGCCGCATGCGGCGCGGCCGCGTGCCGCCGCCTGCGGCCCCTGCTCCTGCCATCGCTGCTCCTCCGCCGCGGCCCCGGTGCCGCCTCCCGCCTTCCGTTCGCCCGTCCCGCCCCGCGCCCCGCTTCCCGGCCTTCCGCGCCCGCTCACCCTCAGCCGCCCCGCCGCCGCGCCGGCTCGACTACGGCGCCCTTGGCGCCCGTACCGTCCGCAGCCCGGCCTAGGGCCTCCAATCGCAGAGCAGGATCCTGTGCTCGTCACCGCTGGCCCCGCCTCCTCCGGCCCCGCCACTCGGCTCGGGGCCCAGAGCACGTCCCTGCTGCACGCGCAGCTCAGCCCGGGGCTGCTGTGTGCCCTACCTGGCCCTGCCGCCGGGAGGGAGCGTAAGGAAGCACAGAATCATAGAAGAGACCTCCAGGATCATCCAGTCCAACCATCAACCCAGAACCATCCCCGTAACCCCTAAACCGTGTGACCCAGCACCAGATCCAGGCACCTCTTAAACGCTTCCAGGGTGACTCCGTCACCTCTCTAGCAAACCTATTCCAGTGCCTGACCACCTGAACAGTGAAAAAAAATTTTCTAATACCTAATCTGAATCTCCCATCTCAGCTAAAGGCCATTTCCTCTAGTCCTCTCACTGTAGGCATGGTAGAAGAGACACGTTCCCTCCTCACTGTGACCTCCTTCCTTTATAAAGAATGAAGCTGCATTCTTTATAAATTGCCTTTACGTGCCCTGTGCCCTTGGTACGGTGGAGAAGCCACTTGCCAAGTGGCAATTTTTTCACTGGGTGCACACCAAGTCCCAGCTTCCCCTCAGGAAGGGCTGGAAGTGGGGCAGGGAGATGAGGTTAACACCTCTTTGTGGGAAGGCATGCTTGTACCGCAGTAGGAAAAGGAGCGGGTCACAGATTCAGAATTCCCACCTTCTCAGCATTTTAAGGGATGAGGGCAGGAAAAATATTTTCCTCCCTGGGTGGTGCAAACCAGACACAGGACTTGCTCTGGCTTGGGAAGCTCTCAGCATCCTCAGGTCCCAGCAAGTCACATGTGCTCAGGGCTGCCTTTTTAGATCCGAGTGGGCAGAGACACCCGAGGTGCCTTTTCCTTTGTGTTGGGCTGCACAGATTGCTATTTTATTTGTATGATGGGGAGCAGGGCAGGTATTATGACTTCCAGCCCCTAAACACGAGAAGTATGGACAACCCACATCAGGACACAGGCTGCCTGTGGCCAACCATGAGAGAAGGCCACGGCTTCTAGCCGCAGTCCTTCAGCTCAGGGCATCCCTCAAAAGCATGTCAGAACTAGGGAATGCTTCAAGGTTTGTGTGTGCGCATGTTCTTCAGTATTGTGCTCATTTGTGCCTTGCTCATTAGAAAAATAAATCAGTAGGCCCGGATTATTGCCTCAAATCCTCTCCCATGAAAGAAGGATGGGAGCAGAAAGTTTGTAGTTTGGCAGAACACATGATTGCAAAGAGGATTATGTTTGGTGAGAAGCAATACATTCCTGCGCTGATAAAGGGGGGATTAACTACACCCGAAATTCGGCACGGCTGCCTGGAGACAAGTCTGTGAAGCGTCTCTCAGGCAAGATGTGCTGGTGGACCTTCCAGTTCTGTTTAGCAGAGGAGGTCTGAGCCAAGCTCCCGTGTCCGCCAGATTCATCCCTCACCAGCTGTGGTGATGCCAGTCATGGGAGGGAAAACCACTGTCACTTGGCGTGTGACTGACCCGTGGGACATGGTGCTGGCGGGTGCCTTGGTGGAAGCCCAAGGTGTAAGAGGGTTCAGAAGGAGTTTAGCTCAGTCCTGCAGGCTGGATCCTGTGATCCTTTCTCACTGCAACAGTCTGGATGCAGCCTGCTGCTCAGGAAAGCGTAACCTGGGGAAAGCAGTCCCAGCTCTGCCTTGTTTTTTATGTTCCTCCTGGGCTCCCCCTGCCAAGCCCTCACCTTCTGGCAGCGCCTTTACCTGTGCACACCGTGCCAGGCGCAGGGCAGCGATTCCACACCACGGTCCCGCCAAAGGAGGGACACCTGCAGGAGGGCTCAGAGTCGGGACGTTCCCTGGAGCGACGCCACAATGCGAGCAAGGAAGGCGGCAGTCGGATTTATTCCTTTCCCTGGCCGCCGCTCTCTGTGCCTCCCTTCCGGCTATAGCAGGGGAGGCGCCGCGCCGCGCCAGCCCCGACCTGCCCTGGCAGAGACCCGCTGCAGGTGTTTTCCGTTCCCGCTCACCACGTGCGTGTGCTGAGCAGTCGGTTCCCTATTTCTACACGTGCCAGGAAAGAGAAGAAAGCTGACGTTCTAGAAACTCAGATATTTTTGCACCTCAGCTGGTGTTGGCAGTGAAATACCTTAAAATGAGGGTTCTTCAAAGGCAATGTTGTGTGCCCGTGAGCAGTGAAACACCCTTCACCTTGCAGGTGACTGGGAGTTGGCCGGCTATCGGTGCTTGGTGGCTGGTGCCACCTCTCTCAGGGACACCTGTTGTTCACACAGTGGTGCCTGTACTGCTGGCGATGCTGAGCCCAGGTGCTCAGGCTGCCCAGCCCAGCCAAAAATCTTTGCAAGGAGCAGACAGCAAAAGCTGGGAAATTGATGAAGAGGAAAGAGGATGTAGGGTTGGTAACTGCTGACTTCTGATCTGTCTTCCTAGCATCAGGGTGTTCCTCCTCATTGTGGCTTGGCTTGGCTATTTTAGGAGATGTCCTTGTGTCCTCTGAACTCCTGGGGGGCTTGTGAGTCCTCTGACTCGACTCAAATGACTCTCCATTCTTTTGTACCCTATCTCATGATGTGACAGTGTTCCTCCTCTGGGATTCATGCTGAGAACATGAGATCAAAATGTAGGAAGGAAAATAAGGTTTCACTTCAGTTTTGCAGCATAGCTGAGCCTCGTGTGACCAGTTGTGTGGCCCACGTTAAGGCAATTTGAAAACAGCCAAAAACCACGCAGCTCTGAGGTTACCTGTTTAGAGCATGATGCTAATGGGTTTGATCCCTGCATAGTCCATTCACTTAAGGGTTGGATTTGGTGGTTATTTTTGGTCCCTTCCAACTCAGATTACTCTGTGAAAATCTATTTCATCCATGATTATTCTGTGAAATCTTTGCCAGCATCTTATCATGAATGATGTTGTGAGGTGATTTGAACGCTCCTATGGCAAGAAATACTGCGACTAACATGGCACTTCAGTCTGGAAGGGATGGAAAAGCCGAGTGCTGGAGTGCGGTGCTAAATCGGATTTGATGTTGGGCTGAGGTTGTGGGACATGCAGTGGCCTATGGGGTGAGAGGTGGTTATAGGGCTCCCATTGGCTGTGCACTCCATGGGACAGGGGCTGTGGGGCACTCCAGGCACCCAAGGGTGCAGAGCCAGAGAGGCAACAAACATCTGGGGACAAAAGAGAGACTTTGATCTTCTCCCCTGAATGGCAACTGCTTCCTCTGGATCCCAGCCACTCAGAGGAGTGGCAGTGCCAGCTCCTGCCTTCCTGGGAGCAGGTTTGAGGGATACACTGTCTGTGCTCCCTGGTCAACTCATGGGTTGCACTGGGGTGCAGTCAGCTGTTACAGGTCCCAAGAAGCTGTGAAATCTAGGGTTTTTTTGGTGTCAGAATCATGCTGCAACCCCTTTACTACCCTAACCTTCCAAGTTAGGGCTGGCAGGCATGGCTCCCAGGAGTGCCTACCCTCTCTGCTCCTGTCTCACCAAGCCAAGAGTGCAATAGCCAAGAATTTCACAACACCATGAGTACCCCCATCCTCCAGAAGACCACGTGTTTTGGCCTTTGCTGCTGCATTTCTCAATTGCCCTGACAAAAAGTGGGTGAACTAGTTGGGTATGACCCTTTCAGGAAAAGCCATCATTCTGCCTTGGAAGATGTTATTCCATCCTGCTCTCTCCCAGCAATCCAGGCACACAGAGCCATGCCTGGGAGCTGTTGTTCCTTGGCCACAGTCCTGACACATGCTGCCATGCAGGCTGAGGAAGGATGGGGATCGTGGCAGGCACTGGCATCTGGGAGAGGATCTGCTGCCTCTTCTCCTGTAGCAAAGAGGCTGTGGAGGAGGTGAGGGAAAAGGCACTTGAGAGAATGGAAACGCAGCAGGTAACACTGGCAGCTGGCCACAGCTTTGTTGTCCCTTCAAAATAACACCCGTCTTTGCATCCTTCCTCGGGAAGCACCTGGGGCTGGCCTGGCTCTCCACGTTTTCCACAGCTGGCCTGGTGCTCGCACTGGTTAGGTAGAGAGGAGACAGAGCACCAAGCACCTGGAGGAGAGATGTGGGGCTGAGGACAGTGTGGACTCTTGTTCCTATAAAGATGCAGACGTGGGGTACCCCATGGAACCCCCCCCAAAGTCCTCTAGGTTTTTATTTTGCCTTTTTGCAATGAGGAGGCTCATCTCCCCATCTCTCCCATCGCACAAGGAGGGATGTGGATGTGGTGTTGCTCACTACTGCTGCTCTGCTTGCCAGGGCCTGGCATGGAGGCCCAGCAGAGAGGCTCATGCTTGGACACTGCCCAGTGGGACTAAAACAGTCTGGCTCTTTTAATGGGTCTTCCTTGCTAGCAAAGACTGGGGTTCACTGCAATTTTAACCCCCAAGTCCTGGGGGCCCCTCTGTGCGCCTCGCACGACCCTACCCTACCTACAGCGAGGAGGGTGGGCTGCTACCCCACTTCATGCCTGCTCAGAGGGCACGGCGAGATGAGGCGATGATCAAAGAGTGAGACTTTAGCGTTGCTTCCCTCACGGCAGTTACATCTTTTGGCAAGGTGCTGGCCCTCCCCAGATGCAGCTGAGGGGCAGAGCAGCAGCACCGGGACATTCCTCGGCGTGCATGGCACTGATACCGCTCCTGCCAACAGCCCGAGTGCCCCGGCAGCCCCGTGACAGCAGCCGCGGCCGCTGCAGATCTGTGGGGCTCTTGCTGACCTGGAGCCTTCACCCCTGCGGGGTCGGCCCGGCAGAGCTCCCGCTATCTTGGCAGCTGCACCTCGGACGGTGCCGTTTGTCCCTGCTCTGATAGCGGCTCTGCCCGGTGAGCCCGGCTGCTTTTATCTGGGGGTCAGGACGGCTGCGGCTGCGGCAGGGGGGCTGCGGGGCTGGGGCCCTCCAGAAAGTGTACAAACAAGCTCAGGATGTGAACACAATAGCCAAGGACCGGCCTTTGAAAAGCAGGGGGACGCAGCGTGGCCGCCCTGGGGCACATCAAAGGTCCGTCTCTCTCTGCCCTGCCGAAAAAGCCCGTGTGTTTGATGGCTACCCATGGACCGGCCCCGGCACACGGGACCAAGGGTTTGAGTGGGAGGAAGTGGAAAGGGAAAAGAGAGCAGCGGGGAGAGAACACAGGAGCTGGGACACACTCGTGTGGGTCTCTTCCTCGAAAATGTGGGCTTCTCAGGAATTCCCTGGGTCCGCTTTGTTCTGGCTCTTGCTGATCTCTGTCTGGAATGCAGCACACAGCCCCTCTTTCTCCTTTTTCAGTGCACCTCCAGGCAGACATCCAGGTCACTTTTGCAAAGTTCTTCATGTGCAATTTTACAGGCACTTCTCTTGAATCAGCATTTGCCACAGCTGAGGGCTGTTGGGGTTTTTCCCTTTCAGACTTGGTGGTTTGAATCCTAGAAAGCCAGGCTTACGTCCACAATTTGTGGTGTTTTGCTCAAGTAGCATATGTAGCCAAAAGGAAAGTTACTGCCACTTAACAGCCTTGGAAACAGCTCCGTGCAGTGCCTGGACGGAGCCGTGAAAGGACATGAAGGTATGGTGGGAGGGATCTTCTTGCTATGCTGGACATGTGCCTGCCCGGCAGGGTCCTGCAGTACCTGCTGCACCTCTCTGGCAGGACCTGATCCTGCAAAAGTCCCTGGCTGCTCAGTCCTGTGCTCCCAAGAGGGCTTGGAAAGCCCGGGAAAGTTTTGCTTCTGGTTTGCTCTGCAGCGTGTGCACACGCTGCTGCTTTTGGATTAAAGACAGCCTGGGCCTGCTCAGTGGGAACCACCCTCTGTGATAAGGGCGCATGTTGACTTAGAGATTAGAACTGTCCACGGCTTTGTTTTTTTATACTGTGCATTTATTGGCATAAGAGCAGTGCAAAGGACAAAGCAAAAGCACAACATAAAAAAAGCCAGCACCCTGTGCAGCATTGCAAGCTCTGAGGGGAAAAAGGTGTCCCTGAGAGGGCTAGATGATAGTTGTCCTCCAGGAAAGAGGCTGCAGCCTGCAGGTGCTGGCCCCAGGCATGTGGGAGCAGCAGGCAAAGCCGGTGCCTCCTCCGTGAATTTGTGATTGAAGGGGTCTCATGGCCCTTCTCTTGATGCCATTGTTAGGGTAATTAAATGCTCCCAGGCAGGTGCCAGAGTCTTTTGCAAACTGAGAGTTGGCTTTGTCTTGTTGGCCTGCTGGAAATGCCTTGTCCTAGGGTGGATTAGTCTCTCATAGCAATATCTGAAAGCAAAGATGGGGCTTTAATTGGGGTGGGATTAGCACAACGGGGCTGAACAGGGAGAGCAGGAGCTTTCTCACTACCTGCTAATTGCCTCTTCTCTGCACTGGTGGCAGCTGTGACACCTGCCCCCGGCTGCTGTGTGCCAGCTTTGTGCCATGGGGACCCAGGGGATGCCATGTGCCTTGTAGGTTTATTTATGGAGCAGAGGGTGAGATGTGGTGCTCAAACCAGGGGAGCTTAATCCCTCTGTGGCAGCCAGGGATGGGATGCTTTCGTCACTCAGATGCTTGACATGGCTCTGGAGAGCTTATGCCTTTCTCTTGGGCTTTTGTGGGGTCCCAGGGGCTAAGCTGAAACCCAGGAGCTGCAGTTTGCAGCCAGCCCCCACTGCCAGACACAGGCAGGCAACAGACCTGGTCGATATAAGTGTGAGTCTGAGTTGTTTTCCCTGGGACAGGAGAAGCAGGTCAGTGCCTCAAGGGCAAACCCCCTGGGAGATGTGTGCTTGGAGAAGGCCTGTGACTCTCCCAGCTCTTGGAATGAGATAAGCAGCGTGTGCCTCAGCCAAATTGCTGACCTTCCCGTGCCTGCTGGTCTGCCCTGCGACAGCCTCCTGTCCCTGGCGGGCACTGTGCCCCCATGTCCCCTTCAAGGGCAAATGTCCATGGTGGGCTATGAGGAGGAAAAATTTTGCCTGTCCCCCTCTGTCTTGGCAAGCATCCTTTGGGATGCATGCATGGCAGGGCTGGGCCCTTGCTCAGTGGGAAAAGCTAGTTTTACCCTAGGGGGAAAAAAATCAGTTTGTATTTTTGTCTTGATGTGGCCTGAGAGTCAAAGTCTTTCCTGCAGCTAGAAAAACTCTGTGGTCAAACCAATGGAAACAACTTCCCCTGCTCTCTTCCCTACTCCTCCAGTGAATAGTGGGCTGTATTTGGTTTTACCTCCTGACTTTTAGTCATCTGTGGTCCATAAAGGAACAGTCAACAGGGTCTGTTTCCAGCACCAGCCTCTCCTTTAGCTCTGCTTGGCTCAGTGTGTCCACGAGAACTGCCCTGGGGGCTGCTGAACCCTCTGTGACAGTGCAGGCACCCAGTGTGGCTCTCTCCTCAGCCACATGCCATCGGTTTGCTCAGTGTGATTACCCCTCTCTGGAGGAAATACCTTTCTTTGCCTGTGCACAATGGCTTTTATGGCAGATGTGAATTTGGAGGTTTTATTTATTACTTGGTGATGCAAAAACGGCAAAGGGGCCCAGGGTGATGTGCACCTCTCCTAGTGCTGCCCCAGCCCTCCCTTCTCTTCCTCATCATTGGAGACTGGGGCTGAAAGGCCACAGCAGGTACTTGGGGAAGAAGTGACACCCAGGAGAGAGGCTTGTCCAGGGCTGAGTGTTGCTTGGCTGTCAGCAAGAGCTGGTGATGCTGGGCCCCCACCATCCTCTGCCTCGGCTCCTTGGCTGTGCTCACAGGTGAGAATGCCAGCCAGGTGGGCAAACCCACATGTCCCACCCCTGTACATCACAAGTTTGGGCCCACATGTGTGTACATGCACATGTATGCCCCTACCCACACGTGCACCCAACACGAGTGTGCCCACACCTCTCCAGGCATGTCCACCCCCTCCCATCCCTCTGCCTCCTTGCCTGCCAAAGCACGAGGGAGCAGGCAGCAGGTGGGAGTGCTTGCCCAGCACCCTGGTGTGGAGCTGGCACTGGTAGAGGTGACGGGAAGGGAAGGGAAGGGAAGGAAAGGGAAGGGAAGGGAAGGGAAGGTGTTTTTCTTGGTTCCCATTGAGCTGCACTTGGGATGCTTTCCCACCAGCGATGGAAGGCAGAATCACTCGGGGACAGCTGAAGAAGTCCCACCGAGGGCTGAAGGCTTTCCCCTAGCAGGTGGGACTGGTCCCTATGCCTGACCCAAGCGGCTGTGGGTGACCCCATGGAGTGGCTGAGGCTGGTGGGTGGGTGTCACAGAGCTGGGAAGGCTCGGGGCCATCAGGGGAGCAGCACCTCCCTTCCACAAACACACCGTGTCTCTACTGGCTTTCTGGAAAAATATTTGTCCATCTGAGGCATGAATTTTTAAAGCCTCAGCATTTTCACCTGAGAGCTTCTTGCAAGACAGACGAGTATGAAAATAAAGCTCCTGACCAAAGCAAACGCTCACAGCCCACTCAGAGGGTGTGTTAACCTCGTCATTCACCAAAAGCAAACATCAGCAGTGACGTGACTATTTTAGGTAGCTGTGGCAGAAAAAGGCCGCTCTGTTTTTCAAACAAGATGCCCTTTTATTCAGAGGTTGGGCGGCTCTAAGAAACCAGTGGCATGTCATTGGGACACCCACTGGAAGTGCAGATGTTACCTTAACGGCAGGAAAATACTTCTTTGCATCCAAAGCCGTGGAGCAGGCAGGAAGCGGCTCCCAAGAGTTTTGACTGTGGTATTTCCGCAGGATCCCCCTAGCCGGGTTGGGACTGCCGGCCGTTTGTTCATCCCCTTTTGAAGGACACAAAGCCCTCACCATGCTGAGCCCCACAGCTTGGTCACTTCCCTTCTGGCCAAGTGCAGCGCCATCGGACGTGGAGCTGCTGGGAGGAAAAGCAAACAGAAAGGGGGCCAGAAGGGCTGGACAGAAGATGGGGGTGTTATCAGGTACCCCATCTGTGAGGCTCTGTTCAAACGAGAGGAGAAGGCTGGGGCCATCAAAGCTGCTCTGATGGCCTCGATCCAGATCATAAAAAGGTTTCATCCAACTTCTGTTGGGCTTCTTTCTTCTCGTGGTGGGCTCCCTTTCCTCCCCAACCAGAGACAGGCCCCACCATCCTCTTCCTCTTCTCTGTCTGGGGGATGACCTGCGGAATGCTGGGCACTGTAAAGGGCAACCCCCTGCCCTTGGAGCCCCTTTGGTCACCTGTGGGGCCGGGGGCCCCTTGGGTGGGCCAGTACCCCAGGAGCAGTGGTTTGGAAGCGTGATTGAGGCTACGGCATGGGCGATAAGCCAGCCTGTGGGGAAGAGCTGTTCCAGTCTTGGGGGCACACCCAGGCCAGCTCATCGCAGTTTATATGCACTGTACAAGATTCTAGATAGTATAGAAAGTCACACACATATTTATAGATGCGTGTGTATACGTTACCTGTGGCTTCTTCTATGAATATATGCACATGGTCAGATGATCTCAGCTGTTTTGGGAAGAGGCCTCTTGCTGACCTGAACTGCAGAGCTGGGCTGCTGAGGGCTCACAAGCCAGTTCCCTGTGGGGTGACCCCTTCAGGTGCTCTGGGACAGACACGTCCTGGTTGTGCCAATGTCTCACTTCTCTTCCCAGCCTGGCAGCATGGGAGCCTGGTCACGGTGGCACCGTCTGTGGTGGCACCCAGACCTGTATGGGGAAGGGACAGGAGAGTCCCTGGGGGTTTCACCAGGGCTGTGCACAGGAGCTGGTCCCACAGCCGTGGCTGAGCAGTGTTTCTGAGAGCTGGAGCATGGCCCACACATCCTCTGCAGCACTTCTGCTTCCCGAGAAGGTTAGACATCCGGGGCTGGCTTTTCGGTAAAACAGCGAGCTGTTCTGGTTAGCAAAAATCCCCAGCTCTGCCCTGTGCTCCCCCATGTGCTGCTGCTCTCATCCCACCATCACTGCCCCACAGCCGCCTCCCAGGAATGTCCCATCACCCATGGCTGGGAAGGAGGCTCGGGGGCTGGGGTCTCTTATCGGAATGATCCTTATCCCCTCGTGCTGGGAAAAGGGGATTTTCCCCACCCATAAGGGGAAGCTGAGGCCAGAAAGACTCCTATTCCAAACTCCTCTGAGGCCAGCATTTTTCCTGGTGACCTTGAGGCAGAAACTGGAGGCAGCCAGCTGGCTCCCAGGGCAGTGTCACCGCCATCTGAAATGCCAGCTTGGTCTATAAATAACGCCTGGCATGGATCTCTCCCCAGGCACCAGAGCAATGAGAGACTGAGCCCTCCATGCCCTCATGCTGTAGGACTCATGCCCCATTTTACAGATGGGGAAACTGAAGTGTGGTGGGGTCCTTGACTCTGCCTTGCAGCAAGCTCGTGATGCAGCCCTGTGGGTTTGCATGGCACTGGGAAGAGTTTTCCAGCAGCAGAGGACTGGTCCCTACTGGAAAGGGGAAGATTTGTGGAAGGCTGTTGCTCTGCCAGGATATCCACACTTTCTCCCATGCCAGCTGTGCTGTCAGGGCAGGCAGGGCACCTTCACCTGCCCAGAAAAGTGACCCAGAGGGGCCCAGTGTCCCACACCCCTGCAGTAGCCCCTCTGCCCTCGTCACTCACTGCTCACTCCTGGCCATATCTCCCAGGATCAGTGGCTCCCGCCCCTCCAGCTGCCTCCTGGGGCAATCAGTGGGGAACACATGGGTCTTATCTACGGGCCAGCTGTGGGCAGGGCTCCCTGCCATCCCTATCAGTGGTGCAGCTCCAGACCTGGGGCTGAGGGGAGCCAGCTCCATTCCTGCTGTGCTGGGGCCAGGGCTGGGGGCATTGTCACTGCCCCACGCTGACCATTGCAGGGGAGTGCTCAGAGGTCTGGGACCCCTCCCCAGCCTGGTGGCCAACGTTGCTGTGACACTGACAGATTCGCAGGCGTCCAGCCAAGGCCGTCGAGCTGGGCAGTTGTGGATTGTGGGACGGTGAAGGCAAATGGTGCCAGCAGGGTCTGTCCCTCTGTGTCCTGTGACAGCAGTGACCATGGTTCACCAAAAGCTCAGGGTGTAGATCTTTATTGTCCACTTGTCTGGCTGGACCACAGCCTGAGCTGGGCGTGAGGTTCTCACTCCCCAGCATCCCAATCAGACACCGTGGCCCCAGGCTCTGGGTGGCAGAGGAGAGTATGAGAAGGAATGTGTTTTGGTCTCCTACCAGCTCCTACCAAGGGTTTAAATGAGGAGTTTTCTCCCCTGCCATGTCCTGGCCGTGGGGAAGCTGGTGATGGTCAGCTGGGAGCCTGCTGTGCCCACCGAGATCAGCCCCTCTGGCCATAACCACAGGGAATTAGAGATGGGTGGAAAACCATCTAAAACCCATGCAAATATTTGCATTTTAAGGGCTTTTCCAAGTATTGGGGAATGCTGACACAGCAGCAGTGTGGGCGATGCTGGCATGCTGAGAGGGTCTGCTTGGCTTTTTGGGGGGGGACAGGATTTCCATGGTCAAAGAGATTTGTTTAAAATTAAAAAGCTAAATGAGCAAATGGGGAGCATTTCCAGCACTACTGCTGCTTTCTCTGCCAGCTCCTTGGGGCAAAACAGCCACCCTGATGCTGAGTGGGCCATGAGCCTCCAAACCACCCCTGCCGTGGGCTGGTGGGTGGATGGCTCCCATCTCTGTGTTCCTTTTTCCTTCTCTGCTGAAGGGATTTTTGGCAGGAAAGGGGGTCTCAGTGCCTGTGGCTGCTCTGCCCTGGAGCATCCTGAAGGTCTGGGGCTGAGGTCGAAGTGGTGGGAGCTTGACCCATCTGTTGCCCCCCAGGCCCATGCCAGGGGATGCTCACCTGCCAGCTTTTGGCCGTGGTAGGAGCCTGTGAGGAGAAGGTTGACTGGGGGACAAGGGTGGCCATGGACCCTGATGGCTTCAGGACCTTACATGCCAGGCCTAGACTGGAATAAAGGAGAAGTTGGAGGGACTCTGGACTATCCCATCCCACTGCATTCCCCCTCTCCACACCCATTTCCGCCAGCTCCTGGGGCAGGTTGAAGCAAGCAAGCCACAGGCACGTCCTGTCCTGCTGGCGCAGGGAGGGCTCAGCACCTTGGCCTGCAGGGGTGAGAACCCTCCACGTCCCCAGGGGACAGCTCTGGGGTGGTGACACCCAGACCCACAATACACTGCCCACAGCAGAACAGTGTGTGGGTGAGTCCTGGCCCCTTGAGGGGTGGGATGGGGTGGTCTTGGGCACGGTGATGGGGCTGGGGGCTCAGTGCAGGTAGGTCAGCGCTGTGGGTGTCACTGGTGCGTCCAGCCCCAGTGGGGATGGAGGGGGGAGCGTGTGCAGCGATGGAGCCCTCCTTGCGCACGTATGCTCCTGTGGTGGGACGAACTCATGCAGAACATCAACGTGTGGGGCTGCCCCCTGCTCTGGGCTTGGGGTCCAGCCATGTCCTGCATCCCCCTCACGGGCTGGCAGGATGCTCCATGCCCCACAGCCGTACCTTGCACCTTGGGGCGTGCCGTGCTTGGGGAATGCAGGGCACCAGGGCTCAGTCAGGCTCAGGCACTGCCTGAGTGGTGAGAAGGATCATCATGGTGCTGCAGCAGCGAGTCAGGGACAAACTGGCACAGGTGTGGTGGGCAAGGGGACCAGTGCGTGCCCTGTGCAGCAGGCACCCATGGGTGGTGCTGGCCCTGGGGCCACGCCAGGCAGGGGAAGAGGCTCCTGCACATGTCTGGGCAGTGCAGCACGTGTGGCTGCATGCTGGGGCTGGGCTCTGCTTCCCTGGGGCCAGGGATACGTGCGGATCATCCCGGTGCTGACGGACCACAGAGGGATGAGCACCAGGTGGATGAGCAGGACAACAGGACGGCCATGACAGCCGGCAGTGACCGTCACATAAAGGCCAGCACAGCAGATGTCACAGCAGCTGACATGTTTCTTCAGCCATAGGCAATGCTGGTGATAGTGGTGTGGCACAGGGGTGCTGGGTGGGGGGCCCCCATCGGTCCCATGGTCCCCGTGGGGCCAGGAGCAGCCATGGCGAGGGGCCTGCTTGTGCAAGGTGTGGGTAAGTGTGTGTGTGTGACTGTGGGTGCAGAGGGCTGGGTTTGCAGCACGCAGTGTGCCGGGTTAGCTTACAGCACAGAGGGCAGGAAAGGGTACGTACAGTGTGCAGGGACAGGGATATGGGGCTTGGTTAATGGGGCTGAGGGGAGGGGAGGGCCAGGTGTGCACAGCACCTCAGATATGCACAGAGTTCTCACAGCGACTTCGTCCTCCCCCATGAAGCATCCACACCCATTCCCTCCCCCCGGCCCCTCCCCACCATGCCATTCCCATGACAACAGCAGCATCCTGCTCATACAGCAAGGTGCAGAGCACCCATCTGGGGTCTTGGTGCCACTCTGGCTTCAGCAGGAGCCCCCTGCCAGAGCGGCAAAGTGTAGCAATTCCAAGGAGACCCAGTACAAACCAGCACTCATTTTCCTTGAAGGGTTGGGAGAACACCTGGGGCTGTGGACACCCCTGGGACCCATGTGGACTCTGGGATCCATCTAAGACAAGGATACACTGCTCCTCATGCCCAAGGCCTCAGGTCCCCAATCAGATTGTTCCCTCCAGCCCTCTGGTCCCCTCCCCAGGCCGGGGGGCTGCTGCTGTCCCGAGGCCAGGGCTCTGAGCGCTGGGCCAGCCCTGCCCCCTAGTGCCGTGGGAGCTGCTCCGGGCAGGGCTCAGCCCCGGGCTCCCTGCACCTGAGCCACCCCAAGTCCTCCCAGGGCGCGCAGAGCAGCGCAGGGGCTGTCAGCCTTCCCACCGCCCCACCCCGACACTGCTGCTGAGGGGACACGAGGGCACATCCCGGCCCCTCCATGGCACCGCCAGCCCGGGCTGCCCGAGGGTGCAGCAGTGTCACCCCAGCACACGTGCCCTGTGCCCCAGGCCCTGGGCCTCGCAGGCGTGCCGGCACGGGTGACAATTGCCTTCCCGGCACCCCGGGTCGATAACCGGGTGGCCAAGGCCCTCGGTGGGCCGGGACGGCGTGCGGCCACGCCAATGGGCGCCCGCCCCGGCGGGAGAGGGAGGGAAGCTCTGGAGGCTCTGGTTAAACTGGAACGAGGCGCGGCATCGTCCCGCGGTCCCTGCCCCGGGGACTCTGACCCCGTGGGCCGGCGAGGGGAGCTGAGGCAGGCGGTGACGAGCAGCCCCACAGGCACTGGGACGGAGCCAGAGAGGAGCTGAACAGGATGGATCCCAGTTTGGAGCTGGCAGATGACCCCAGGTGAGTGCCGGAGACCCCCGTGCCGCTTTGCAGCCGGGCAAATCCAACTTTTTGGAGCAGAACTTTGGATTATTCATTCCCTCCGCAAAGGAAGGGAAACGCTTGGCGGTGAGGCAAGCCAGCCAGGGGACTGCTCAGACCCTGCGGGGTCGGTCCCCGTGTCCCTGCGGCCCCGTGCAGCGCTCCCGTTCTGCTCCGCAGGTTCTCCCGCCCTTTGGTGGAGATGCTGATCAGGAACTTCAGCGTGCCGGCAGCCTGCTTCTCCCTGCCGCCCACCTCTCGGCAGCTGCTGCACCGTAGGTGGGGGGACGCGGTGGGGAGGACCCTCCTGTTGTCGCTGGCGGGAGCAGGACAGAGATGAAGGTGGTAGGGGGGCTCTGGCAAGTGCAGGCAGGGAGAAGTCAGAAACTGGGCTGCTGCCAGCGTCTCGGCCTCCCATCCCATAGTCCTGCCTGCAGGGATGTGGACAGCCCAGAAAGGGCCAGCACTAGTGCAGGGAGCAGCGGGGCAGAAGCCCCAGCTCTGGCATAGACAGGCATGCCCAGGGCATGGCACAGAGCTTCCTAAACCTGTGGAGTGGTGGGTCGTGGGGCAGCTCCCTGCAGTAGGGGCCCCAGGGGGGACAGGACAGGATGCAGACAGCTTCTCACCCCTCCTTGGCAGAGCTGGACATGGCCCAACTCATCATCCTGGGCCTCTGCACCATCATGACACTGCTGTCGGTTGTGATCTATCTGGAAGAGGTTTTGTACCTCACCCGCAAGATCCGCTGCCCCATCAAGATGAAGACCCTCTGCTGGAGCAGCTCGGCCCCTACGGTGAGCTAGGCCGTGGGGGTGCTGGGGGGCATCCCCCCGGGGGGCCAGGGCCACCGAAGGGATGCCAGCCCACAGGAGGGGGGAGTGTCAGTGTGCCAAGCTCGTGTGTTCCCCAGGTTGTGTCAGTGATCAGCTGCTTCGGCCTGTGGTTCCCACGCTCCATGATGGTGGTGGAGATGGCTACCACAGCGTGAGTATCACCCATCCCGGGACAGGGGCACCACGAAGCCCACAGGGCCTGACCTGCCTTCCTCCTCCTCCCCAGGTACTTCGCTGCCTGCTTCTACCTGATGATGATGGTCATGGTGGAGGGCTTTGGGGGGAAGGAAGCGCTGCTCAGCACCCTGAAGGACGTGCCCATGGTGGTCAGCACTGGGCCCTGCTGCTGCTGCTGCCCTTGCCTGCCCCGAATCACCATGACCAGGTGAGGGAGAGCTGGGATAAACCTCTGTCCCTGGAGGGCTTTCACCCCCTGCTTCTGGTGGGCTGGAAGAGAAGTCCCTGGGCAGGGACTTGGGGACCTCAGGGTACTATGAGTCTCTCTTGCCATGCCAGGAAGAAGCTTAAATTGTTGATCCTGGGGACTTTCCAGTATGCATTCTTCAGGGCAGTCGCTGTCTTCTTGGGGCTGATCCTGGCTGCCGATGGGAATTACAACCCTGCTGATGTGAGTGCCAGAGCACAGGGATGGGCAGGTTGATGACCGAGACAGGAAGCCTCCACCCGACCTTTGTCAGCCAAGTAATGTTTTCTGTGTGTCCCCTTCAGATTTCAGAGGAGAGTGTGGCCCTCTGGATCAACACCTTGGTTGGTGTCTCCACCCTCTTTGGGCTGTGGGCCCTAGGCATCCTCTTCCGGCAGGCCCGGCTGCACCTGGCTGAGCAGAACATGCAGGCCAAGTTCACCTGCTTCCAGGTGAGCCCCCGTGCTGCCCAGCTCCCTCCTAGGTGAGGGGCTCCTGCAGCACAGATGGGATGATGTGGCATGAGGGAAGATGGTGGGACAGGAGCCGCTGCCGGGCGAGAGCCTGGCTGGCTGCGGGAGAGCGGGGAAGGTGAACGGTGGGAGCTGGGCAGCGGCACAGCCCTCACCACGGGGGTGTTGGTGGCCACAGATCCTGGTCCTCCTGACGGCGCTCCAGCCTGCCATCTTCAGCATCCTGGCCAACAACGGGAGCATTGCCTGCTCGCCACCCTTCTCCTCCAAGGCCAGGTCACAGCGTAAGTCAGGAGATGGGGGAGCGGCACCACACGCTCCTGGCCAAGCCCCTCCATCACATGGCAGAGCATGGCGGGTGGGCATGGTGGACAAAGGCAGCTTCAAATGACCCTTCTGCTCCTCCAGAGATGAACGTGCAGCTGTTGATCCCGCAGACCTTCATCCTGGCGGTGCTGACACGGATGTACTACCGCAAGCAGGATGACAAGCCAGGCTACCAGCCCGTCAGCTTCGCACCTGCAGGCGCAGATGTCAAGGCGTGAGCAGGAGGGAGAAACTGGGGTGCCAAGGGGCAGAGTGAGGCGAGGGGCTGGTCTACCCTGCACAGCCTTCTCCTCCTCCCCGGGCCCTGGGGAGCTGCTGGCAGCAGAAGAGGCAGAAGGGGAAAGGGCTTCTTGGGACAGAATGAAATGGTCTGAAACCTAAAAGTCATAAGCCAAGGAGGGCCATGGAGCTGCCTCCAGCCTGGAGGCTGTTGTCTAGCACTCAGTAAAGATAAATTTTTACTTGAGTCTTGCGTTGGTGACTTCGTTCATAGTATCTCTGCCTAGACTGAGTGGGAGATGACTGCATACAGGGGGAGGAGGATGGAGCCTAGACCAACACAGCCATGGCATGGGAGTGTCACAGGATGCCCAACATCCAGCTGTGACACTGAGCTCTAGGTGCTGCTGGCTGGGATCCCACAGCCAAGGCAAGCCCAGGGCAATGGTGATTTCTCCCAAGACATCGGGATGGGTCTAGCCTGTCCCTGGGGCACGTTTTCGATGGCACTGGCTGCTCCTGAGAGCATAGAGGGAGCATCCACATCTGCCAGTCAGGGGCCAGGCAAAGGAGCCTTGAAGCACTTTCATAACACTGGCAATTAATGCTTTGCCCTGACCAGCCTTGGTCCAGTACCAGTATCTGCTCTAGAAGTGGGGATGGACATCAGGAGCAGTGACAACTTGCAGAAACCACTGGGTAGTCGTCTGACCCACAGTGTTCATTACAGACACCAGAGGCACAACTCAGACCATAGTTTCAAATAAGCAGATCATGTTAAAAAGCTGCAGCACTCCCTGATACTCTTGCTTCTACCACCATCCCTGGCACCTCTCAGCTCTGTCCTGTTGCTGCTGTTCTCTGCCATCAGAAAATCCTCTCTCAGGGGCTCACACTCCAGATCTACAGAGGATGTGAGACAGGGCTGTCTCACATGCGTAGATGCCTCTGGATTTAGCAGTGTCAAACTCCACAGCATTCTTCACTGCGTGCTAGTAAAGTTTTGTTTTCCCACTGCACCTTTTACTCCATGCTTAGTTCAAGCATGTCTCTTCTGGATGCTTCTTTTGAAGAGTGAGGGATGGGTTACAGGTGTGCAGGCAGCCCTGAAGCAGCAGCACTGGATATATATGTGTGTAACAAGATGATCTTGGGGAACTTGGCTCGTGTTTTGCTGAAAGATCCTATTCCTGATAAAACATGACAGTGCTGAAGAAGACTGGTCCAGCAATCCAGGAGAAGACAAAACAAAGGAAAAAAAAAAAGACTAGACTGGGATTTCAGTGTCCTATTTAATTTCAGTGCAAGGAGGAAGCAGGGATTATTGGTTACAAGAAACAGCTCTGTTATTCCAAGCTACATGTAAAACCATGGCTAGCTTCTTACCAACCACCCCAGATTTTGCAGACAGACCAAGTGTGTTAAGGTCTCTGCAGAACAAGCCACCATCCAAAACACCACTGTTACTCAAACTTACGGAACACTGTTGCATAACTTGTGTTTAAAACAGTAGTAAGGCTCTAAAGCAGCCTGGCCTTTGTGACCTGGCTCAGGGAAGCAACGCAACATCCACACTGAGGGAAGGGTGAGGAAGGGAAGGTGGGGAAGAGGAGGGAAGAGACAACGTGGGTGATACAAAGTAAGTGCTCTACCACTCATAAACCAGGGGATTAACAACTGGCTTCTACCAAGTGACTGTTATTTGCTCCTTACAGCTTAAAATCCACATCAGCCAGCCATGCTCCCACAGCTGTGCACATCCCTGCTGAAAGGTCCAAGTGGCAAATCAGTGATCCCCAAAACACCCTTTCCCATACTGGTTCTGGCCTCAACAGAAGCACAGAACCTCTGTCAAGCCCTTTGGGCAGTGTGACAAAGGACCATGAAGATAAAAGCTGGAAAGAAGCTGCAGCCTGTTCCTACCACAGGGCCATCACGTGTCCTGGAAGCATCACAGCGAGCAGAGCTTGTGGCAGCACTTGATGAGTTTCCTCCTTGCACGTGCTGCTCCCCAAGCCTCACATCCTGCTCTGGAGACCTCCCTGCAGCATTTCTGACTGGGCTCTGAGCTGTCCTCTGTTCACAGCACCGCAGGATACAGGCAACACGGCCCAGCAGCTCCACCCAGAGACAGTGGGTATCAGAGGCAAACCCTGACAGAAAAGCTCCACAGCTACATGACAGCAAGGCCAGTCCTTCCAGCGCTGGCTGCAGGACAGGGTGCACCAACCTGCTCTGCTCAGCCATGGGGAGGGCAAGTCCCCTTGGGAAGCCACAGGCCACAAAGCTCAGTGTGTATCACAGACACGACGGCAGGCATAACTTGGAGCATGGACTCAAACGAGCATTATGTGTTTAAACAACCTTAAAAAGCTGCAGCACTCTCTGATGCTCCTTCCATCCTGCCCCACGGAGCAGAGCGAGCAGGCATGGATTTGTGCATGTACTGCACAAGCCAGCTGTCACACGGGGCTGGGGCCCTTCACTGGGGTAAAACGTGCCCTTCATCTGTCCAGCTGCACACACTGACACGGGGAGCAAACTGGCTGCTTTGCCCCTAGAGCAGCAACTTCACGGCACCAGTGTAAAGGACTCCTCCAGCCCCTAGAGCACAGCAACTGAAACATGGACAAACACACACAGAGCACAGTGCTGAGGGGCTGTTTGGACAGACACTAAAACTTGTAACACACCACAGACTGGGACAAGGAACTCCTCAAAACAGTACACACACTCATTTCCTACCTGGGCTCTGACACACCCAAGGAAATGCATGACAGCAAGTGCCCTGAAGCAAAGATTCACTCTCTTCTCTCCAACGACAACTGAGGGCTCAATTTTAGCTCAGGATTTAGCAGTCTCGTTAAGATTAGCTGGAAAGGCCTTTCCCCTGCAGCCCCTCTATATGGAGCTGTGAATGCTGTGCACTTTACAGGGTGTGCCACTCTACAGTGCTGCAAGTCCTTCCCGGGTGTAACTCCTGCGTGCCAAGCCGGTACCCCCTGCCCAGCACGTCCTCACTGCGACACACTGGGAAGCTCACTTAAGAGGCATGCGAGCACTACAGGGGCTGCTGGATAGATTCCTATCGGCTCCAGCCCAGCAGGGATGTCTCTGTTTCCTAGAAGCCTCATTACACCACTGCTTCGTGTGTGCTCTTGAGGTCATGCTGGTTCAGGAACTGAGGGGTCTTTCATTTGGCAGCGGCACAGATACTGCCTGGGGGTGGGGGGGATAAGACAGAGGAGCTGGAGGAGAGAAGAGACAGATGGGTCTTCCCACTCTCTCTCTCGCCTGGAGGTTTAACAAGGGAAAAGAAACCAAAACAAAAGCCACGCTCGAGTGCTATTCTTTGCGCTTTTAACGAATATTTTCTTAAAATATAAAAACCATCTTCACCCTGGAAACCGCTAGAACGTAAACAATACAAAGGGGATCTGGGGAGAAGAAGGGAGAGGAGGTTTGAATGTGCTTCCAGACAGCAGCCCTTGCTAAGAGCAACGGGTGCCTCTACGGCCCTGTGCTCACTGTCAGCCCTGTTCCTATGGCTCTCTTGCTCATTTAGAGTTCCCCAGTGGGTCTGGACTTAGGATTCAGCGATTAGCGGTCTGCAGCAAATCCTGGCAGGTAGGTTAATCCTCTTCATCCTCACTGATGTCATAGGTGACTGCAGACTCGTTCCTGGAGCGGTTGGCAGGTGAGGAAGGAGGAGTCTTGGTGGAAAAGGGCCAGCGGAAGGAGGGAGATGGAGAGCGGTCGTGCGTGGGGCTGCTGCTGGGACTCTGCTTTGGGCTGATGGCCTGCAGCATCCGGCCCTTGCCCTCCTTCAGCATGTGTTTCTGGCGATGGAAGCAGGAGGACAGTTAGCATGGTTTACAGTCAAGGACATGGACACCACTTACAGCCTGTGCAGCATTTTGAGTTGTGTCCCTTCAGTACTTCAGCGCATTTTAAGAGCAGAAAAAGCCCCAGCATCACTGTGGGCTTCGGGAACTGCACACAGTGTAATCACCACTCATTTTCAAGCACTTCTAACATAAAATGCCTGAGATATTCATCCAGCAGTGCAGGAAAGCCTGGCATAAACAAGTAGTTTCAGACTCATCTCAGGCCCATGACCAAGTGACCACCATCCTCTTGGCAGCTCAGTGGTCAGCAGGGCACAAGTTGGAGTTTACAGGCCAGCTCGTGGGACAGAGGAGCTTTTCACTCTACAATGTAACTGGCATTATCTCGTTGGCAATGGTGAGTACTCCCTGAAAACAGGCTGCCTAAGCCTGGGACAGCTTGTCTGGAGACTGAGCACAATTGCCAAACCTTTGCTCTGCAGACTCTGTAGAAGCCCTACGATGTCTGTTTATGTCTCCAAAATTCCCTTTCCCCTTTTCCCACAGCAACTCCTTACCAATGCACCTTCAGGGCCAAACATCTCCAGGAAATTGCCGATGAACTCCCGGGACTTCTCTTCCCACTTCTGAATGAGATCAATACTCTTCTCTTCCACTTTCTGGACAAATTCCTTTGACTTCTCCTCTACATCCTTCACCCTCTTTTTCACCTTATCCACGCGTTCCTGGAGGTGATATTTTTTCTCCTGCACAGAGAGTGGTGGATCAGAATACAGCTCATCAGATCCGAGTGGCGACCACCTCTGCTCTGTGTTACCACACTGAACTGCTGCTTGAGACTCAGCATCTCCATTAGTCTGGTGACACTTCTCCTTCACTTCCATGACACTTCTTCCCTAGACTGCATGGCAGACACAGTGGGGCTGTGAGATGCTCTGTGGCAGGCACTGGCACATACACAAAGCAAGACTAAAGCCAAAGATAAGCACTATCTAATACGAGTGCATGGGAGAGGGAAATATTTATATAGCACACAGATTAGATTCGAGTGACTTGCTGTAGGTCTCTCTGCATATCACAACAGCACCAGTCTTTCTGCTGGGTGTTTTTAAACAGAGGCAGAGTTATGTGCCAAAGAGAGGCCAAGGAGCCGTTACCTCTCCTGTTTCATTGTTGGTCAAAGGCACAGTATCTGAGTGATAAAAAAAATGTTTATGACTCTACTTTCAACATCAAAAATGTCTTCTGCCGTGTTTTCTTCCTGAGGGCTAGAGCTGCTCAGCACAGGATCAGGGCATGTTCTTCTGTCCTAGCCAAGCACTGCTGCTCCTGCAGCTCCAGGAATGGAACAGTACAGTGGAAACAGCTTCTGATTTTATCCTAACAAATGACTCTACCCTAAGGAGGTGGCTGGGGGAAGAGGAGAGAGATGAGACAGCAGCTGCTGTCAAGAATAACTCACTGTTCATTCAAGAAAACATACATTTTGCCACACACCCTCTGTCCAGCTCTTTCAATAGGTAAGACATCATCAAGACATTTCGGACAAGAGAACAGTATTAGCAAACCCTCAGTTCCTCTGAGTGGGCCCCTGAGGCAATTTCAGGGGTGGAGGAAGTCTAATTTCTACTCCAAGGACACTGGTTTGGTGCCGATGCTTAGCTCTGCAGGCAGGCCTTTCACTGGCACATGGCAGGACTGTGCTATCACTAAACAGGACTCTCTTCACACTTTGCAAGACTCTGGCTCCTGCAGCATGTGGTGAGCCCCACTTCAACTCACGTTTATGAAGCTGACGTTGAGCTCCTTGGCTGTGTAGCCCCGCTGCAGGTTCCGTCTGGCATAGACGTCGTAGTCCCGCACGATGCGTGTGATGATGTCGGATGTGGAGATCCCCTCAGTCCTCTGGGTTGGCGCAAACATACCTAAATTTGGGGAACAGGACCCAGGGCAGCTTGAGCAAGACACATGGCAAAAAGCTGCTGCCAACTCTATCAGGAAACAATCTCTCCTGCCAAGAGCTCACTTCCTAACTATTCTCACACCTTTGTCCTTAAATATACAATACCAGACTCACCCTTTCTGGCACACCTAAGTAAAACCAAAACATGCTAAAATCCTGTCAAAATACCAGGTATTCCAATGAAAAGCTATTCACTTTAGCTGGCTTAAATATTGACTATAACCCACTGCATACAGAATAGTGTGGGGCAAGGACAGGACAAGGGGTCCTACAATTTAATGGATGGAAATATAACACTCTGATGGCTGAGTCTGGACAGATATAAAAAAGCTGCACGCCCAGTGAATTTTACAGCAAACAGCTAGAGGTGCCCCTCTGCAAAGTTCATGAGACTCCCCATTTGTGAGAATCCCTAAGCCAAACCCTAGTATGTTTTCAAGAGGTTGCTGTTAATTCAATCAAAACAACCAGACTGAAATTAGGAATTAATGCTGGGTCATGCTTGGGCTGGGACATGGAACACTCCTAGTATTATGAAGCACGGGCCAGAGCTGCTTCTTCCTGCCCCCAGAGGCTCCTGGGCAGACCTTGTTCCCAGATGGGCATAGTCTTGCATTACAGAGGTACAGGAGAAACTACAGAAGATCGTTGTCAGGAAGCCCTGAAAAATTTGAGGGGGACCCACCTGCTTCTTTTATATGCTTATAGACATCATCACTGCCAGCAGAAGAGTAGGGGATGTCATCATGTGCAACAAAGTCGATCTGAAAATTAAAAAAGCAAGTCAACATTTTATCTGGAGTGCGTAGATCTCCTGCTGCTGTTGAAAGATGGTAACTTTCGGCTCAACACCTCCACTCAGGGGTGTGAGAGAGAACAGCAAGACACTTCGCTCTTACTACACAGAGCAGTCCCAAGCTCTCAGTGGCAATCGCCTGTGAATTGTAAGCACATAACAGAGAGAAAAGAAGAGGCTGGGAATAAGGACACAGCTGCTTTAAGCTCCACAGAGAAATGGCTTGTTAATGGCAACAAGGGTAAACTAAGCAAGTTCCCCTGGAGACTCCTTCACCTCCCAAAGCTGTTCAACAGATGTTAGAGATTCCTTTCACTTTATCTCACCAACTGATAAAAGGCTTTCAAGACAGCTTGTCTGGTCTCCTGTGGCAGGGAAGCTGATGTGTATCTAAGCTGCTCCTGCTGTAAGCAGGGAGTTGGACCAGACACCCCCCAGAAATCGCTTCCAACCCACATAATCCTCTCCCTACTGCATTTCACAGCTATCTGTACCAGCACCAACTTCTCCTGAAACAGCGAGAACCCTCTCACGCTTTTTCACTATGTCACAACCTCTACCTGATTTTAACACTACCTGCCAGCTCAGCAAATGTTTCTACACTCCCAAGAAACCCACTCAATTCCCATAACCCAGTTCATTCTATATTTAAGGAGCTTCAACAGAAACAGTTTGCTCAGGCAGAGGTCACCCCCAAGGATGAATTCTTGCTGCAAACAGAGAGAGGCTAATCGAAATTCCAAACAGATCAGATGTCACAAATTACCCTGTGCTCTGCCAGGAACTCGGGCGTGAGGGTCCAGGGTGCATTTCTCACCACCTCGTCCACATAGCGACAGTGCTGCACAGCATCGTAGCGCTCGTTTTCATTCATTACCGTGAAACCCTTGAAGTTGTGGGTCAGCTCATCACTGCAGACTGGAGAAACAGGCAGAGAACACTGAGTCTGAGGCACTTACCCCAATGATTTACAGTAAAAGGACTTTGCCCACACCCCTGGTGAACCAGGCAATGCCAGCAGCTGACAGAGACTGGCGCTTCCAAACCCAGCTCTTCCAGCCAACAGAGTATCAGGAATGGGGAGCGCTGCAGGGCACTAAACTCCTGAGCAATTCTGGCAGGCTGTTTGGGGAATTTCTGCCCAAGCTGGGGACTCACGCCCCAAGCCTTTAAGGCCTCTACAGCTTACAACAGTTATCAAGAAAACCAGCTAACACAGAAGACAACTCCTCTATATGAAATGGCACCTGGGGGCCTGCTGGGCAGAAATCTGCTTTAAAAGCAATGGATGTCTCAAGGCTTGGAATCTGAAAAAACTCATTGCCTAAACTTCTGATTTCACAAAATGCCATACCACAGTCTAGTTCTTGCAAAGTTACCTTAAAACAAAGAGGCAGTTCACAGGAAATTAAGTTAGCTTAATTATTATGTTCTATGAGAAAGTAAATTACAACTCCTCATAATCTGCAATGTAAGATATTGAGGAAGGAGTTCTATTTGATTATCAGACTCAAAAGTAAACAAGGCATTACCAGTCTCACTTGGTACTGGATGTATTTACGTTCTTGACAAACAGATGATAAAGAGTGGGTGAGATTGTTCCCTGCTTGGAGCTAATGTTCTCTTGGGCTGCGGCCTCTTGTCTCGGTCCTGGTGCAAGGGGAGCAGTTCATCATCCTCCTCCTCACCAGTCGCCCAGAGGCACAGAGCGTGGTTACACTCCTTGCTACTTAAAAGTGTTAATAGTTTGACCTGAAATTATTTTCCTGTTTGTTGTACAGTGTTTATGTACATGGAGATGTCTTTCAGCCTCTAAGATTTCTAAGCTCAGGGCAGTTTGTAGGTTGCAGCAACTGTTTCAGCTCTCCTCCCTCTCTTCCCCTTCCAGGCACTACTGTAGCACACAAAAAGTGCAGACATACCACTATAAAAATGCTCTCAGCAATGAGTGAAACTGTGATAAGGAAACAAACAACCCAAGGATGTTTATAATTGTTCTATGGCAGGGTCAGAATTTCATTTCGCTTCACGAAGACACTGAGGGTTGAGAAAACCAGTTAAAGGTATTTTCAGTTCTCATACTTCAGCACCATTATGCAGCCTGACCAGGGGTCAGCTCCTGACAGACAACATGCACAGCCTGATGTGTCCTTAACGTAGGTGGAGGGACGAGCTCAGAGGCACTGCCTGGACAGAAGCCCATGTACTGCAGCAGCCAGAAGAGGGGTATCTTTTTTCCTGTTATATTCTTGAAGGAGCCTGGCTGAAACACCTCTGCTAGATCACTTCAGGCACTCAGCAGGATATTCCTGGCATCATCTAAAGACTTATGACCTAACAGACAAAATGGGGAACTTTTATTTGGAGAAAGAAGGGCTCACTGACTTCCATGTGTCCAGGCACATGCCCAAGAAACCACTGTGATCTCTATGCTCCCAGTGGGATCTGTTTGGCATTAAGCAATCTCCAGCAGGAGTGACTTGCAGAGCAATACAGGTGACACAAAGCAGCCATGGAGGGACTCATACTTTAGCTGTCTCATTCAAGAGTCAGATGCTCAACTATCCCTAATATATTTTGATACTCAGATGCGCAACTCGCCTGTATCTGTCACAGAATAGAGGGGTCAAATTAGAACAGCACAATCAAGAATCTTTTCCTTAAGCACTGATTTGGTACAGGATACCTTTCTGCAGACATATCCAACCCTCAACGTTTTGCAATAAGACTCCAGCAATATTTGGGACAAGTGTCTGCAGTGAGAGCCACTGAGGCCACCAAGACAAAACCCCTGTATGCACAACCACAGACAGAGCTAAACTGTACTCCTGCCACAGCCAAAGTCAACAAGGTCACTCCTTACCTCCAACAATGAGGTATGTGTTTGGGAAGAGGTTCTTCGCTTGCATCAAGGCCCGGGCATGTCCAGAGTGGAACAAGTCAAATATTCCATCGGCATAAACTCTGACAGGGCGATCCACTGTGCCAAAGGGACAGAGAGAAAGCTGTGAATACACCTTCCTGGAGAAGCAGCTGCTGTTCACACTCACATTTGAGGACCTTCTGAAAGTCATGGAGCTGTAACAGAATGCAGCACCAATAGCCAGGACAGAATTGTGAAGATAAATGCCTGGCTCTCTGCCTTCCCACGTGCAAACAAATGCAGCTGAGCACAGAGCTGAAATACCACCACATTCAAAGACAGACTGAAAGCCTACCATGTATCACCCAAACACGGTGAAGGGAGAGCAAGGGAAAAGCAAACCCTGAACATTTCCCTGCTACGGAAATCCAAATGCAGAATTAACTTTATGCACAGCAGTGAGATACCAGAGGGGAACTGCCCCAAATGTTTCACATGTGCCAAATTTCCTCCTGCCTGCCAGGATGGCATCTCAAGACCTTTACAGCATCCCCCTCCGCAGCCTGCTGCCACAGCCATCAGTCTGGTTGAGGGACCAGCATCAGTTGCTCTCCCAGACCCATGCAGTGTATGGCTTTATTCAAAAACACAGCTGGACTACTCAAAGAAAAGCAGACACAATTCTTCTGAACCACTATCAACTAAATCCATAGAAATAATAATAATAATAATAATAATAATAATAATAATAATAATAATAATAATAATAATAGTAGTAGTAGTAGGAACCAAACTTCCCTCAGGCCACCTCTGCCAGGGGAAATTGTAGCTCAGTTCTTTAAGGTCAGCACAGAGGTAAAGTGAGATAGTCTAGTACTGCCAGGTAACAGTGGAAGGCTTCTGATCTTGGGACCACACAGGATCACAGTTGTCTTGCTGCTGGTAACCAAAAGCCACAGTCTTTGTGTGTGACACACTTGGGAAGACCCTGCTGCTCTCTTAGCCCAGTTCAAACAGACAGACTCAGAGGAGTGGTGAGCAGAGGCACACCAAAGCTGCAGTGAAGACAGGGCAGACAGAAAACCTAGCAGGAAGCTGAGACCCCATGGGTCTGGGCAGGGTCCTGGAGGTACCCAGAGACAGAGCTTGGGAAGCAGCAAGAAGAGGAGTTGATGCAAAGGTCAGGGCTGTTAAGTTCAAGCTAAGCAGAGGAGTCAGTTTGAGACAGCCTGTTACAACCATTTTTTACTTGCTCTAAGACCTCAATCTGAAGATGCCAGGAGGCTCTGAAGAGCCAAGGATTTGCAGATCTGTGACTACAAAAGTTTTCTGTATGCTGGAAGCGGGGCTGGTCCTGGCAGACCTTTATGAATGTTCATTCACATTCTAGAAAGTGGCTGGGACATCCTTCCCTTTCCTCTGTACCTGCAGCAGCTACAGTTCCTGAGCACAAACATGAACAGCAGCAAGGAAGTGTGCACTGTATTTTAGTCTTGGCAGGTAGGGGAGCCACCACTGCTGAAATGAGAGACCTTTGTGCAGACTCTGGAGAGTTTCAGCTGGGAAATTAATGCAGACTGTGAAAAACACTGGATTTTCAGAACCTCTGGCAGGAAACCACAGCCAGGTCTCAATCTGAGCTGGCTCATCTCTCAGCAGCAGCCAGGTAGATAGAAGTGCAGCATTTTTATTGTCTCTGTAGCCATAACAGAGAGGCCAGGTAAGACAGCACCATCTGCACACTCTGTTTGGCAGGAGAGGGCAATCATCCTTCAGGAGTCAGTGGTGTCTCTGCCTCCCGTTTGGACTTGCAAAGAGAACAGTGTTTCTCCCAGCCTGGTTTAGGGAATAAAAGGACCCATTCTTGTTGTAGGGCTGGCCTGTGGTGTTTAACGACAGTGACTTTAATTCAAATCCAGGCTAGAATGGGACATTCTGGACAAAAAATGTCCCAATTGGTTTTACTTGCCCGTTTCAAGTTTCAGAAAACGTGACTTTTAAAGTGCTTAACTTTAAGCTACCTCAAACAAAGCAGTACAGAAAGTGTGCAGTTCTATACCTGTCAGTGGCTCAGCTAGAGATTAAAACAAAGATCTATTTGCTTCATATAGTCTCCTCACACAAACAAACTCAAATTTCAGGTGTATTGACAGGCCCAATTTCACATTAGTGTGACAACAGTTATCGAATCCAGGAAGCACTCAGTCATTGGCTGTAAACCTGCTCCAACACACAAGGTTGGTTTGGTCTCAGAGATATCACAATCATTCCCACACCCCCCAAACCCAACATTTATACAATCCCCTTCCAGTCTGTGTTCTTACTTACGAGGGGTCCCTCTCATGGCTTCTTCATACGTCACTCTGATGTATGGCTTGCTGTAGTCGATCTCCACTTCATCTGAGAACGGAGCTGGTTCCCTCAGTCCCTAAACAGCCAGGGAAGTTTCACTGTGAGAGTGCAAAAGTGAGGGCAGTTCACAGTGGCAGCACTGCCATCGCAGTGCTCTAGTCACTGGCTAACTAACCGTGCCTCTGTGCAGTTCAGACACATGTACTAAAAGACTATTAGTGTAAAACCTCAAAACAGCCCTGCAGGGTGATTAGCCTGAGTTTAGAGAGGAAGAGAGATAGAAAAGAAGAGTTTAGAAGACAGTAGCTATACTGGATCAAGAAAATCAGTGGCTCAGAACTGCAGCAGCTAAACTCAGACTTTTGACAAACAGCAGTTCACAGCAGCACAAGCCAAGCTTCAAACCTCATTGCCACAGCTCCAGCTGTGCCCACCGTGGCAGGACTCTGCCGTGCCCGAGTGCTTGTGCTGGGATGTACAAACTGTAACAGCTCCTTGATTTGAGTATATGAACGAGCAGAGGAGCAATACCAACCACAGCACTAACTGCCAGGGAATGTGTGTCATCACCTTTTCTGAGCCATGCAAGTGAAAGACTGACTTTCATCTGTGGCAGAGTAACTCCAACTGCTGCAAGAAAACCCCTCTACCCTGCTAGCTTGACCACAGCAGTACATTTAATCAACAGCTGAAGTCCAGGCATCATTTCTGGTCTGCTCTGAATGGAAATGAAACCTCTGCCCTTCCCATAACAAAACAGCTCAATTTCCTTCCAGCTGGAAGGTGCAGGGCTGCAATGGACATCTCGTTCCTGAGTCAGAACACTAGGAAACAAGCTTGCAAATCATTACAATAATACCTTCAAGCTGAAAAAGGCTAATCCACAGCTTCCTCTCAGGCTTCCTGTTCCAGTGCAGAATCCTGCCACGGTGTCCAGCACCACTGCAACCAAAAAAACCTCAGCTATTGTGGCCAGTGTCATTCCTTATTCAGAGTGCCTATAGTGAAGTGCACAGGAAAACAACTACTGACCACTACATGCAAACAAACAGCTACTGCTGAACATCTCCTTTAACTTCCTGAGGGCTCCACATTTCACACAGCACCTCCTCTGCCAGGATCCTCACTGTCAGATAAGGCCTGCCGGTCTCCCCTTTCATCACTGCCATTAACTCTAGGACTGCCATATAAAACCAGATTCTTGGCAGTTTAGTTGGCACATACCTGATGTGAAGTTAGGAATAAAAGCACAAAAAAGCCCTATCAAAATTATGAGNTAGGTAAACAGGTTAGGTAACTGTGAAGTTAGGAATAAAAGCACGAAAAAGCCCTATCAAAATTATGAGAGAAACACAGAGAAATGTCCTCAAAAGGTCTTGCCAGAGTCTTGCCCTTCCCCTGCAGGGCCCGAGAGGGTCAAAACTCAACCTGATGTGCACAATACAACAGGCTTATGTGTCATCAGGTTTGTTACCACCATCTGCTGCTGAGCCCTGCTGCTTCAGAGGAACATTCTGCCAACAGCTGCTTAGCCGGGAGTGGTAGAGGCTTCAAGGTAATCTCAGAGTTAGGCAACACTATTACTCTTGCTATAATAAATAAAACTTTTGCAAAAGGAAGCAAAAAAGAAATCTTTCACCAGGAGAACTGTGCTTGCCCTGTGGTTAAAAAGCAGGCAGGAAGCTTAAAAGTGGCTAGATATTACTTGTCTTGTGCTGTTTGCAGATGCTTTATTTCTAACACAGGACAGACAGCAACTTGAAGAGCAAGTGACTCCTATGGAATAACCCGCACACTTCTCTTTCCTTACTGAAATACACGGGATCTTTAAGAGGGACAGGGCGGGTTTTGGCAACAGTCAAGGATATAAAGGTTCTGTGGGATAAGTCACACAACAGCTCAAGCCTCCATCCCCAGTACCTGCCTCCCCAGTTCTCACTGCTGGTGCTGCTCTTACTTCATTACCACTGTCAATGCTCTGGGACAGGGCTGAAGCCCTGCTGAAGAGCAAAATGCTGTCATCGAGGAGGAAAGCTGCAACACATCACCACGTTTTGCCAAGGACCATGACCCCGGTATGACGTGGCAGAGATGGTAGCTGGCTTTTGAAAGAGATAAGGAAAGAACAACCAGAGCACACGTGATGTACAGGACAGCTCCAGGAAGAGGGCAGAGAAGAACGATAAAAAGCCAATTGTCGCAATATTGTGGTAAGGACAAGTTAAAGACAGCCCTTTACAGTAGCATAAACTGGATCAGACTCCCTTCAAAAAAGATGCCACTAGCTTTAGCTAGTTAAAGCCATCCCAAGGCTGATCTGGAAAAGAAATCCTTTTGGTTGTTTGTTGCGTTTTTCTTCCTGGACGTTCCCAAAGTACCAGCAACATAAACGCTGTCTCTCTCCAGACCCGGAGAATCAAATGAACAGTGATCTTCCTAGTGTGTCAGAGCGTGGATTCAACAGATCACTTCTGCAGCTGCTTACAGGCTTCAGACCCTCCTGCAGTTCCATGAGTTGTTACGTGCTTCTTTGGAGTATTTCTCCCTCTCACTGGGTCACTTGAAACGCACCTGTGAGAAATGCCTGCTCCTTCTCCCTGGCTATCTAAGTGCGTGCCTGTTTGGCTCAGCTTAAGTGACAAGCCGGACACACCACAAAAGCAGCTTAGCGATGCTTGCCTCAGACCTAATTTAAGCCCACGTTGTAAGTATGTTATTAGTATGAACAAAGGAAGATTCCAAACTGGATTTGCAAGAAGGAGGGCTACTGTCATTTGCTTCTCCTCCTCTGTCCCCTCCTTATTTTCTCTGTCCACAGACAAACCACCACCTGAATCTTTCTGCTGTTATAGCTCAGTGTCCTCATCTCACAGGATCCCAAAATTCTTATCTCTGCTTACTTACAAGTGAGCGTCGGGACATTTTTGGAGGGATTCCATCCAGCTCTGTTGCCCCATTAGGGCCTGATCCATCTTTTCTTCTCTTTCGGGAATTCAGCCTGGAGGAGGTCGGCGGCTCCATCTTGCCAAGCACGTCCAGAAAGAACTGGAACAAAATGAAGGAGAGGGAAAAAAGAAAAAAAAACCCCAGGAGATATTTCTCAGTTCTTCCAAAGCAGAATCAGTCAACAGCAGGCACAGTGTACAGAAGGTCAGTGCAAAGACACAGCCACCTCACAAGGGGCTTAGCCAGTTGTATTTGGCATCAGCTGCCAAGGCTTGACAAACAGTGCCTGGTGGGAATACTGAATCATTTAATGCAACTCAGAGCTGTTCTGCAGAGAGAAGCGTGCAGCAGTCAGCTGGCTGGAGAGACACTGAAACAAGGGCTGCCATGCAAATTATAAATCATTATTACATGGTTAATTATGCTATTTTCACATCTGAAAGGCAACCTAAAGATTAGGGCATGCCCAGCCCACATTAAGCCCTTCTCCAGCTCTCATTTGGATTCTTTACCCTTTACACCCCCCCGGGCAGCTGGTGGGTGTGCTGCATCCCTGTACAGTCCTGAAGAGAGGAAGGAGCAACTCTATGCAGAAGGACAAAGGTGAGGGAAGGGCTCATAACTTAAATGAGTAGCTGGCTTGCTGCTTGCTTTGTCGTTTGTGTGAGACCAGGCTGCAGCTCCCCAGTGGGGCAGCCCACCTTGGGATGGCTGCCACCATGTTCCCCTCTCGTCCCTTGTCCCCTCCGCAGCGGTGACCCAGCAGATGGTGAAGCAGCTGCTGACACCACATTAGGCCACACTTACTTCTGGCACTTTATGTACCAGTTTGCAATTAGAGGTGGCTCAGCTGAACTGCTTCTGTGATGAACAGACAGACATACCACCAATTTAGGACAGAAATTGTGACAGTTATAAGGAGGGAAGTTATCTGTGCTTTTAACCTGGAGTCGCTGTACCTTTCCAAAAGGGCCTGGAGTGTGAGTAACTCCAGCTTCACACAGCTGAAGCAAAAATAGGGATTTATAGGAAGGCATGGCAGCGAATATTCCGTTTTTGGCTGCTGCAAGAGTTAGAAATGGGTGCTAGATTTGCAAGAACTAAAAAGCAGCATTATCTCTCTTGTTGACTTGAAGTGTGCACCTCTCCAGCGCAGCACATGGCACTTCTGGCCTGCTATTCCCGAGAGCAGCATGACCCCTCCGCCCAGGAACGATCCTTAGGTGCGTGCCTCAACTCCCTAATAGCAAGAGTGGTGTGGAATTTAAAACGTCTCCCCACCCACATGCAGTGGGTGTGCTGGAATGTTAGGTGGGGCAAGTGCAAGGTGTGACAAAGAGCAGATGCCCCTCTGAATACCACCTTTTTCCTCAGCAGGAGGGGCTCTGCTGAGTGTTCTACTTGGGATGAGCTGGGACTGTCCTCACTAAGGGCCACTGGCAAAGCTCTGCCGTTTGGCAGCCAAGATGGGCGTGCTTTGTCAAAGAGCTGTTAAGTAGCAGATTTAATGATCGGACTTACTCAAGCACACATGACTCGAGGTTAAGGAATGCTCCAAAGTCAAAAGCAGTTTAAGGAGATGCAAATATCTCTCCCTCCCCGCTGAGCACCAGCATGATGATACCTTATGGACAGTTTCAGGGTTAGACACAGCTGAACTCGTTTGGGGCTACATACATCTAAGTATCCCTGGCTGCTCTGCTAGACCTACCACAATGTACTAAGAACAAGAAAAGAGAATCTTAGCTCAGTAGGGAGCCAAAAAAATATTGTGGAGAAGATAAAAGTGACAGTGAAGAGCAGCCACAAGGACATTCCAGAACTTCGTGACCCATCCAGCACCCACTCCATAATGCCTGTGAGTCAAGCTTGCCGTTTCTCCCATTCCAGTAATTAATTTACTATTTCCTGAGAACAAACATATGGGAGGGTGCAAACACAACCCCAGGCAAAAAGCGTTTGCAACCCTGAGCCCCAAGTCTTCAAACACTTAAGCAAACATTGAACTTTCAGGCAAGATCCGTGCTATAAATGCAGCACCTTCCAGAGTGCCTCTGTGAAAACACAGGGTATGACACCGGGTATGACAAAGGGTATAAATCATTCTTATATTTTGCAAGGTGTCATCTTTGCAAGCACACTCTGCATCAGTCATTTACCACTGTGGCCCTAACAGAAACCATGAAGTTCACAAAAAGCAGCAAATATCTGTCTCTGGTTCCAGTAACCCCAGACTTCACTGAAACAGTGGGGGGAAACAGCAGCCGATTTTCTTGTTATTTGGTTAAAATAATTTCACTGTGCTTCAAGTCACCTGTTGGTCTCTGACCACTTGCTTTCCTTCCCTTGGGAGAGAATTAAAAGATCTGTTAATGTGCTGAATGCAGACATTCTGCCACTGCCCAGTAAAACATCAAAAGCAGAGGCTTTGGCGCTGAAGCACAGACGTAGAAGCCCCACCCACAACCAGGTGAAGCTCTTCCCACACCAGCCTGGCCCATCAGAGCAACCAGACTTCTCTGCACACAAGTACAGTCTCTGCCGAGTTATCACCAGCACCTTGCTGCTGGGTGCAGATCTCATGGCCAGCCATAGGACTGCAGGTTACAGCACAGGGCAGCACTGTCCCAGTTCAGGAGAAAACTCCAGCAGCTTCTTCCAGCTCCTCCCACACCCAACCATCTGCTCTCCTCCACCCTAACTTTTCCATTTCTCAGGCTATACATAGTTAAACGATGGCAAACAACAACTTAAGTGAATGGATTCCAACTTGAGGGATTCTATTATTCGCTGTGCATTAAATCAGCAGCAGTGGTGAGACAGCATCAGCCACACAGCAGCAGCTCTACCCGATGTACCAAGTGAGAAACTAGCTCCAAGGCTGGGATAAATATGCTCCATCTGCTCTGACCTTACAGGTTAGATGTTGCTGAAGTAGCCTCTGCAGTGTCTGTACAGCTTGGCTGGGCACCTCATGAGTGACACAGCTCTGTTAATTACTCAAATTAATGCAGAAAGGGAACAGTAATTTTACCACTACTCAGAACTTTAAAACCTCTATCCTGTGCCTAGTGCATTTCTGGGAAGTCCTCCCATCACCAAACTTGTCTTCATAAAAACCTGGGAACACACCACACCTTACTGTGATATACCTACTAATCTTAGGATGCTTCATTTTGACCCAAGGGACTAAAATAGCATCCCAAACAATTACTTACCAACAGTGGGATCCAGCATCTGTAGCTGAGCTTAACACATGCGGACACGGCTTTGCTTCCCCAAATGCATAAAACACTGCCTGTTATAAAACTAATTACATTTGCAGCAGATGGGGAAGAGGAAAGAGAAGATAACTCTCAAAGCTTATTCTGAACACTCGAGGGTAGAAACCAAGCATAACCAGAAGAAGGAGCCTTGCTGTAAAATATTAACATTGTTCTATTTTAAGGTGTCACCCTCCTGCATTATTGAGTTCATGGCTGAAAATGAGAAGCTGCTCGCAAGGAGCAAAGCTGGAAGTGCCCCGTTTGGAAAAGCCATGGGCAAATCACAGTCTCTGCACCACTTTATAAGACACTCAGGGCTTTTCTTCTGAATCTTATTCATTTGGTGCATTTTTGTGTCAACGAAAGGCCTTGCATCACCTGCCAGCTAACTCACTGAGAGAAAGAGAGACCTGCACGGGCTCTGCGAGGAGCAGTTGACTGCCAGATGGGGAAAGAGTTGCTTTTCCTGTCAGGGAATCACTGAATCCCACTGAAACATAGCCACTTCTGTGAGGGGAAAAAGGACAAGCATTGATTACTAGAAAGGAAAAAAAATATATAGACACAGAAAGAATTTAAAACTTCTCCTTTAGTGTCAGTTAACTACACAATCATCAGAGCTGGGATTTAACCACAACACCGAAGTTAACACCTCTGGCAGGTAGAAGAGGTCAGAATAGGCACAGCAAATCTTCCTGCTTGGCCAAAGCCTTATCTCACTGTCTGCATCTTCATGGACAGTGCTGACGTTTTTTAGTCTTCGGTGGTGTCAGAGAACTACCCGCAGACACTACACCAGAGAAGCAGGTCAGATCTTTCTTCACCCTAAGCACACTGTTGGCATGAGGACCTGGCCCATCTGCCTTTTGATGTCCTGAAGAACTTCTTGGAGAATATTAAACTGCAAACCTACATCAGTAGCAGGATTTCTTCTGCCACTTCTGCTGTTTTTCACTTGCAGATTTACCTGTGAAGCAAAATAAATGTTGCTACTTGAACTGAAAACGAGCTCACTGAGCTCACTGAAACAACTCAGTAAATGCTCCAGCCCAAGGCTGCTGCAATTCCCACCAGGGACTCAAAGCACAAGACTGGACCAGCGAGGCCCTGGGACACCCACAGCTCCCTGGGTGGCACCGCCTGCTCCAAGGCTGTCCTATCGTCCCTCTGAACTTGGGAGGCGTTGGCATAGTCAGATGTGACTGTCATGTGCTGCTTTGCCTACAAGATCATTGCACTTTACAGGAACAAGATATTTCTCTTCTGCTGACTCATCTGCAGGCAATACTACTAAACTTTGCACTCTGCCAGCTGTCTGCAGAGAATTGCCTTGACACATGGACAGCATGTAAGCAAGAGCCTCAGGGAAAAGGAAGAAGTCCTGTCACTTCAGATAAGTCCCTTGCCAGGCTATAAAGTACCATAGCGACCCTACATTCCTCTGCATTCCTTGACCATAGATCGAAGAGAATCCTTTTCCCCCTGTTCTCTCTCATCTGCAACCCCCAGTCTCCAATTAACCTTACTGGTGTGTATCCCTGTGGAGATCTGTGGAGACACAGAGACCTAGGAGAAGTTAATGACAGAAGACTCACCATAGATCTCTCTTCTATCAGTGCTTAAAAAACCTGCCCAATCTCCAAAGCAACTTCATGCCCAGCCCAGGCTTGCCAGGCCCAGCTCTGTCCCAGTCTCCAGACTCAGAGCATCTGCCTGGAAACAGAGTGCTGCTGGCTACGACCCAGCCTGCTCACCTCCAGACAGACTGTGACGCTCCCTACAGTCAGCATCTGCTCTACCTGGATGATCTAAGCCCTTGTGCCCCTTATAAAGGTTACTGCAGCATCTGGTACAGTCCTGTCCACTTGTAAAACACAGTCTGCTTCCGCTACTTTGGATCAAGATCAACAAAACCAGCTGTCCCGCAGTGTGTAAAAAGCCACACAAACATATAAAAGGGATTCCAGTTCAGCCGCTGCCACACATTGGTCCAACAGCATCCACACCTTCGCTGGACCTGCTGAAACAATCCTCCAGGCCTTGCATCCCCTACTGGTCCAGGCAGGCTGGTAACATTTTCTCAAGCTGAGCCTGAGCAGGTAGAAGCTCTGGTACCCATGTGCTGCAATCGACGGAAAGATGCTGCTTCTCACCAACAAAGTCCCAAATGGCTTAAGATAATTCTGCCTAACCACAACTGAAAACAGTTCAGCGTGGTCACCTAGATAGTGTTGCTAAGTAATACACACATAAAAAAGAGAAACTGCTGTCAAGACCTTCTCTGTGAATTCACAGCCCTTCTGGGTATACCATAACCTCCAGGCACTGAGTGTCCTGACATGCGACAGCCTCTGCCGGGTGAGTGAAGCAGCAGAAATAGGGTTTATGCAGAATACCAGAAAAGATACTGTCAGGGACAATAAAGTATGAAAATAGGTGGTCATTCTGACCTGACTTCTACATCATTTTATTTTTTAGGGATCAGCAACAAAGCTTTTTGAGACTCGAGGTGTAAACCTCCTTTAGTAGGTTTACACACCAATACCAACTCCTTACTGCAACAGTTATTGTTTGTGGCTCTTGGTACAGTGATTTCAAGAGAGTTACAACGCAGACCTTGGAGTGAGAAACTTCAAAATCAGGAATTTTAGTAATTCTGTATGTACAGCAATTTCTTTGGGAAATAACGCATGGGTATTTGTACTCTGAATTTCAAAACCAAATACAGCGGCTGTCCTCAGTTGCCGGGGTCCTGCAGATGGAAACCCAGCATTACCTCTTTCTGAGCAGCCCAACCTTTGCCAGGGTCCTGGTGCTGCAGCAGCACAGGGTGGGGACAGAGGGAAGGCCACCTGCAGCATCCTGCACCTCCCGCCACAGCGAGCGAGGACAACAGAGGAGCATCACAGCTCTCAGAATTCCTGAGGACCTTAAGTCCAATTACAAAACCATTAATCAGTGCAGCCAGGACTTCGGTGGACACAAAAAGCGGTTTAGAGAGGATGTGTACCTACGCAGCTGGGTCACACCTTCCTTCGCCGCAGCCAGGGCCACCTCGTCACTGTCCTCCCTAGGCCGTGACTGTGTCCCCGGGGTGGGGAGCTGTCCCCCGCAGCCCCCATGCTCCAAGCCCTGAAAGTGCACTACAGAAGTTTCCCACTGATCTGCCGCTGTCTCCTCTCAGCTGCCAGTCCGGCCATCCCGGAGGATCATGCCCGAGCCCCGGCCTCTGCCCAAGTCCCCACAAAGGGGACGCAGCGCATCACGACCACCCCAGCAGACACTGCTCTTGCCCAAAGCCAGTGCTCCACATCCCGACCGGCCAGCACGTCCCGACGCCCCCCGCCTGTGGCACGGCCACCACTCTGGGAGAGGGGCCCGGGGAGGGACCCCTGACCGACTCCGCAGGAGGAGCGTACGGTGCCCTCATGTGCCGCCAACCTGAACCCACCCAAGAGCCGCCGGTGCCGCGACAGGCACCGCTCCGCTCCCTGTCCCCGGCACCCAGCGCCCCCTCAGTGACAGCCCCCCGCTCCGGTCGGACGCCCCCCTACCAGCGCGCCGCCGGTCGCCGCCGCTCCGCAGCCCAGCCCGGTGAGTCCGGCCCCGCCGCCGCTCCCGGCCCCGCCCCGCTCCAGCCGACGCCAACGGGGCGCGGGCGGAGCCGCTGCGTGTCTGCCCGGAACCACGGAAGGGACCGGCCCGCCATGGGGAAGCCACATCCCGGGAAACCGCGCCTGGAACCTCCGTTCCGGCTCGCCACGGTCCTGCTCCGCCCCACGGCTCTTCGTATCACAGGATATCCTGAGCTGAAAGGGACCCGCAGCGATCATCCAAGTCCAGCTCCTGGCTCTGCACAGTACCATCCCCAGAAGTCACCCCAAGTGCCTGAGAGCCTTATCCAAAAGCTTTTTGAGCTCTGCCAGGCTTGGTGCCACAACCACTTGTCTGGGTAGCCTGGTCCAGTGTCCAACTACCCTCCGGGGAAAGAACCTTTTCCTGATATCCAGCCTAAACTCCCCCGCGCCACAACTTCAGGCCATTCCCTTGGGTCCTGTTCCGGGTCACCACAGAGAAGAGATCAGTGTCTGCACCTCTGCTTCCCCTCGTGGGGAGGGGAGACTGATGAGGTCTCTCCTCAGTCTGTCCAGTGTATGGATGTCTGCAGTGTAAATTCCGGAGGTTCTGGAAGGAGGGAGCTGCCCTGCACGTCCACACCGACATGCAGTGCTTCAGCAGTGGCTCGATCTTTCTCCAGGGAAAATACAGAATCCCTTACCCGACCCATGCCACAGCCAAGTGTGGTGAGGCTGAGTGATTACAGACTCAAACCTGCTCACCCACTTTGTACAACACCTTTGTGAAGAAGCCATTAAACCCTTCCAAAATGGAGCAAGCGCAAGGTGAAACATTGTGATTTAATAGGCATGACTTTATAAAAGCATCAAAACGGGTCTGAGGTCGTATGTACCATCTCCTGGAAAAACGCTGTGTGGAGGGTTTTGCTGTTCCCTGAAAGTCACACTCCCATGTTCTGCACAAACTGAGCAGCGCTGTCGCATCTCTCTGCAGGTTCTTTAACAGGTGACAGCCACAGGGAACAGCAAAGCGATCAGAGAAGTCACCCTCTATTTTCCACCAGAGGAAAAGGAGAGGAAGACTCATAACCAAAATATTTAAAACTAATATAATGGAGAGCCAGCGGTGTGCTGCCTCCATCATTGCAGCTGAGAGGGATTCTAGAAGAAAGAGGGATGTATCGTAATTTTTTACTTTCCCAGCTTCCAAGAGCTGCATGGGGAGGGTGTGTTCTGCTCTAAGTTAGTGAGGGTGTTATTTAGGGTTCACCTCACCCTGCTTCAGCACTCTAAAACCCATTCATGCCACTGGAATGGTTCAGCTGTGCTTGCTCTGTTAGCAGAGATTTAACAGGCACCACTACAAAGCAATTCATCCCATCTTCTGATGGGCACCCTAAGATGTCCTCTAACTTTTGGGGAGATGAGAAGCTTTGGCACTCTTTTGCAGATCTACCGCAGCCTTTCCGAGGCTGGAGTCCTAGCAAAGTTGGTCTCCAAACATCCACCCTCATATTCCAAAACAATTGCAGAGAGATTGAGAAAGCTCTGCAGTATCTGCTGAAGAGGGTGAGGAGCAATGATCACTCACAGCATCCATGGGTGCCAAATTGCACCAAACCAAGGAGCAGTTACTGCAGGGAGGAGTTCTGGCAGTCATGGAGTGTGTGGGCTGCTGGCCTGACCTAATGTCCTAAATACCTTAATTGACTTTCCATCAATTAATACCATCTCGTGACACGGCTGGGATTCGTAGCCCAATTGTTATGGGAGTCATAGGAGCAGATGTGGATAACCAGAATCAGAGAACAGCTTTATGGGTTAATTTACAAAGAACTGTCAAAATGCTCACCTGAGAAATGCAGACAAGCCATCCAGGCTAATGCATCTCGTAGAGTGGAAGAAAATGCCACGGGAGAAGAAATACTAAATACATAGATTTATTATGTATTTTTCTTATAAATATTTCATTAATTTCATAAAAATAAAAATAAAAGTAACAGAACCCTTTTGAGACAGAAGTGGAGTTTGCCTTAGAAGCAATGGTTATTGGCAATACACTTTCAGGACAAAACCAACACTATATAAAAAACAAAGGGCCATTTAAATAAAGGACATAATAATAATAATAATATTGTGCTTAAAGCTATATCAGTATCCACAAGGAAGAAGGAATGTTGTGGTGTGTAGAACATGTGTAGGACATGTTTGTAGAGCTGTTATTTTGTTAGGTACTAAAGGAAGGACATGATGCTTTTGTGCACTTGAATAAAAAATACTCCAAAGCATTCTCCCCCCATCCGTCCTTCTGTGCAATTTTTGTCACCTTCAATAGTAGAAGCAGCCAAACGCAGCCACCACACAAAACAGGCTGTCCTGGGGAAAACAGAGAAAGGCTCTGTGTTAGTCAAGGCAGGCTTTTTGCTAGTCTAGTAGAAGAGGCAAACCTCAGGGAAAATTTAGACCAGAGCATAACTGTATGGTAACATATTGAAATTTTCTGTCTTTTATTTAAGTTTCTTATTCACTTCACTTATGGTGTAACCCAGGTCAGTGCATATGGATGCCAGAAGTGCCTGAATTTCCTCCATCCACACACCCATAGGTGTCTAGGTGTCAGTTTAAAATAAAATAATAATGAAGTAAAACCTTGACTTTGGCTCAGTCCTGGATTTCAGCCATGCTCCATGACTGAAGTTCAGCAAAGTATGTAAGAAAATACTTTGTCTCTTGTGCTTCCTCTCCCCACAGTAAAATGGTGTGAGTACAATGACTTTTGTACAGTACTGTGTGACCTGCTCGGGAGAGAACTTTTACTACATTGAATATTATATTTACGTTTTATGAATGAAGATGTAAATCAGGCTGTTTCAATAATCTTGATTCCTTCCTTCTAGTAGTTGTTTCTCTTCTGCTCCATATTTAAGGTCACTCTGCCTCTCATACAAAAGCAAGTAGCCCTGCACTTCCCATGGGAATCCAGCCCATACTTACGTTCATGAACACGTCGTGAGCACAGCTGTCCGTGTCAGCATCCCAGAAACATCGTGCAGCCATGCTAGACAAAGGAGCCAGACAGGGACATTACCCAGAGTTCAAGTGTAATGACCTAAGTGATCACAGATACTTCCCTTGAAAACCAAACTGAGCTTTCTTTAAAGGTAATGGAATTGGGAAGTGTGCTCCTGAATCCCGAGCCTACATTCTCTACACGTGCAGAATTCTACCACGTGCTGTAATCAGCTGTGTATGTGCTCCACCTTCCAACTCATCAGCTCTCAACCCTGCCACCTCCACTGTGCAGCAGGGCTTGAAACCTCATTGCTATGGTGCTTAAGAATCTTTGACTTCTGGCCTATGCATATCAGTGGCTAATTTAGCTTATTTGTTCTTGTCCTTCACCTCCTGCACGCTCATGGTACATACTCCCAACTTATTTATAGGGAGCTATCGTATTCCTTGGCAGATACCATGCTATGAGACCACGACCTCTTCTAGTCTTTTTGTATCTACACCCTCTGCCCCTGACCATCCTGATGGACTTCTACACCCAAGCCCTACCCTGAGGACAACCAACCAGACCATACAGGGTATTACGTGAGACCTTGCTGCTGCCTTGTCTAAAGGCACTGACATTCCTCTTTCTCTGCTGCAAGAAACTCACTCCCTGCCTGCCCCAGCCAGTCTCAGCTGATGGGATTCCTTTTGGGGCACAGTCCCTGCATGTCTGACTGACTGTACTATGAAGGTTGAATTTCATCCTTCTATTACCTCAGCCCTCAGGGTTATCCTGCCTTTTTTTTTTTTTTTTTCAGTTCAGTATTCCACTTTGCCTCTGGAGTACACTGGCTACCTGTATTTTGCATTAAGGATGTCAGTGATCATTCAATCTTGCCTCCTGTCTGTTGCAAACTGTGAAATTTCCCCAATTGCTCTGTCAGCCTTTGTTGCTGGACTTCACATTTCTGATTAGACCACCTGAACATTGAACTGTTCACCCTGGTATGGTGCTTCTGGAGTGGTCTGCCTGCAGATGGACATTCCTGACAGAAGCCTGAGCAGCAGGTACAGATATTCCTCTCTGACCTCCAGAGCAGGGAGGCAGCAGGATCTGATTACAGCTCTGCTGCACTTATCTTCTGCTGGAGTACCAGGCACAATAATAAAGATAAGCTCAGCAGATAAAGCACATAAACCTTGCGAGCTGCTCCCTTTTGTCTTCTCCCCACCCACTAGCAATGGAAAGCTACAGCCCACTATTGCAGCCAAGAGGAATTCTTTTGTCTGATTGCAGGCATCTGCAGCTGACTGCAAGTGCTCAGCAGCCACATGGGAATTTAGGCTTGGTTCCCATGACAGTATTGAAGGGGGATTATAGAAATTGAAAGTTCTGAAAAATGTAAATGAAGTGCTTATGGAAGCTTTCTGGCTTTAGGCAGAAACGAGCTACCATGGCTTTTGTGCTCCAGCAGGGCCTTGGGAATGGGTGGGGGGTGTACCCTAATTCATGATGAATACAACATAAAATGCTCCTGCAACACTCCTCAAAAATGCTTTTCAGCATTTCAGCTTGCTAAGAATCACCAGAGCAAATTATCACTGGCTAACTCAATCAGCCAAAACCTAAGCCATCAAGGTGCCACGAAAAGAGAAAAGAAAGTGATTAACACTTTATCATCTGCAAACAGATCTTTGTAGCTAGGGAAGTTGGAAGCAGCTTCCAAAGGAAAAAGCACACCCAAACCAAAAAACGTGTCAGAAATACAATCAGAAGATGCAAAACTTACTTCACTCCTTCTCCTCTCTGCTCTCCAATGACAACCTGCACCACCATCTTGTACCTGTCAAATCCCTCTTCTGGAGAGAGAAAAAAAAAATTGTGAGGGCAGTAACTTTTTTTAAAATATGAGCCCAAAACAGGACACTGAAAGCTAAAGATTTCTGGCTACAAAGCAAGTGGCCTGTAATAGCCTATGCAAGTAGCCAAGGGGACAGACTGCCTTGCAAGGCTTCATTTTCCTACTATAGAGTACCATGATTTTATTGGATTTGAAGGGTGAACGGAGTAGTTGGCATCCATCAAAAGGTACATCTAAGGCACAAGACACCCCTGAGCAGCCACACCATTTGTCAGCATTCTGCCTTGACAACTTTCAAGAACTGACCACATGGAAAGAACGTAAATGAGGCTGCTGGTGGACAAAATGCAATTTGAAAAGAACTGTCTCATTTTAGAATTGTTTTGATGCCAAGGCATTGTGAGATTCTTCTGCCACACAGGTGTTTCCTTTGCTTCTGAGTGGGATAAAAGGCCACATAATAGCTGTGTTATGTGTCTGCAGAGATGTGCTATTGTTTCACAACAGTAAAGAGGTACCTCTGGGGCAGAGGCCAGATCCACTCAGGCCATGGCAATGTTCCAGAAGCCAAATCAGAACAAGCATGTTTAAAATCAAATATAGATCCCAATGCCTGCCTTCAACAAAGCAGTGTCCCGGGACGACTCCAGTGCCCTGTTTCCACTGGAGGATTGAACACAGCACGTTTGCTCTGTTAACATGCACCACGTCAATGCTTATCAGAGATGCCAGCTTATCAGAGATGCCAGCTGATAGAGCGGCCACCCCGGGCCAGCCTTGCTTCAGGCTGCTGCCACTGTGGTTACACATTACTGAAGCCAAGCCCTGTGCAGATGAGCTCAGCATCAACACGTGCAAGGACTACAGCTGCTGCTGGCTTTAAAGCAGATGTGTAATTCTGGGAGAAGCACAAATCCATGGCTCCTGCCGAGGGTGACTGCCTGGCTGTGCCAGCACGTCAGGCCAGTCCAGCAGATGGAGCACCAGCCTGTCTCCAGGAGGAAGGGAAAAAAGTGTCTGTGCCAGCAGACACATCCATGTACTTGTTCCAGCACAGAACTCAGGAAACACCTGCAGGTGCCTGAACTTTTCTTCTTGAACTCAAAAATGTTGGAGGGCATCCTGTGCAGCAGCACAACCTTTCTGCAGTACTGTAAGGCTGCAGTCACACCCCTCCTTGGCTGACTGCTCCTCTCTCCCCCTTCCCTTTGTCCCCTGAGCCTTGTTCTGATCTCCTCTGCTATTCCAGCTCTGATCTAACTCACAGAAAAAAAGGAGAAGGAATGGTTCTGTTTATGGAAGCAAGAAGCAATGAAGCATCACTTCTTTCTTCTCTCTAATGCAGCGTCTTTCCCCCTGCAGCCCCTCCAAGGCTGGCATCACACACCTGCCAAGCTATATGAAAACAAATCTTTTCTGCTTGAATTAGGTCTCCAGTTCTGCAGGCGAGGAATGTACATATATAGGACAGATTGTTTCATAACAGTAGACTCGAGTCAGTCAACGGGGAAGGAATAAATTTCAAGAATAAAGGAAGAAAGAGGGATCTTGTCAAAAGGGAGAGGACATGGCAAGAAAAGAAATTACTTCCCCAGCAAACCGCCTTACCTTTCAGTCTGTCTTTTATTATCTCTGATAAAGACTTTGTAAGCTCGGGCATTTCTTCTGGGATGTACTGTACATTGGCAAGCTTCTCCTTCAGTATTGCACGGATGCATTCTTTTACTGTGGATGATTTAAATCTATCAAGGCAAAATTAAAAAAAAACAAAAGTGCAACAGAAAGCCCAGGAAGTGCACACAATGTATAGAAACATACACAACACCACCTGGGAAAATGTAGCTTTCACATATTAGAGAAAAATGACAGATGACAAGCCGTGGGGGGGAAAAAAATCTCTGCTAAAATGGATATATTGCTGAAAGCCAAACACCTATAAACAGGGGTGAAACCAGCCCCCTGGAAGTTGCCCCTCCAGCAGCAGCCCCCACTTGAGCGGGTGTCAAAGCTGGTCTGGGAGCCCAGTGCCCTCTAACCCCCAAACTCTCGGGGCTCCCCATTCCCGACACCCCCCCCACCGCCTCACGCCGGCCCCTCATGCCCAGGG
>VZRR01000849.1:63052-168858 GCA_013398015.1 Oreocharis arfaki
TAAAAAAAAAAAAAAAAAAGACAATTTTTGCAATTAAAAAAAAACTTGTACAGTGAAGTAAATAAGGGGTAAATAATTGCTGTAATAATTGCAAGCTATTTTAATAATTATAATAATTGTAAAATTTTACAATGTCTTGTAGAAGACACTGAATTGCTGGAGCGGGTCCAGAGAAGGGCGGTGGAGCTGGGGAAGGGTCTGGAGCAGAAATCCTGTGAGGAGCAGCTGAGGGAGCTGGGGTTGTTTAGTCTGGGGGAGAGGAGGCTCAGGGGGACCTTATCCATCCCTACAACTCCTGGAAAGGAGGGTGTAGCCAGGTGGGGGTCAGCCTCTTCTCCCAGACAACCAACAACAGGATGAGACGGCACAGCTGTTCCAGGGGAGGTTTAGGTTGGACCTTAGGAGGAATTTCTTCACAGAAAAGGTGATTAACATTGGAATGGACTGCCCAGGGAGGTGGTGGAGTCACGGTCCCTGGAGGTGTTTGAGGAAAGACTGTACGTGGCACTTAATGCCATGATGTAGTTGTCACGGTGATGTTCAGTCATAGGTTAGATGTGATGATCTCAGAGGTCTTCCCCAACCTAATTGATTCTGTGATTCTGTAACTAAAGGGTTTGAAGAGATTGCTGTCTGGGGTGTGGCTGGACGTATGATGGGGACAGAGTGGGGTAAGATGGCCTGGCCTCACTGGGTGCTTCCCCAGTGCCCCCTTCCTGCCCCAAACCAGCCGGCAGCCAGAGTCCCTGCACTCAACCTTGCCCAGGGCTTGGAGGGCTCCCTTCCTGCCTCTGGACCACACATCCCAGACATCAGGGAAGAGATCCCAGCCTTACTTCCTTCCTCCAGGAACTTCTTAAGTCCTCCAGAAAGGCCTAAAATTCTTGCTCCCCAATATCCTACCCCTTGCACTCTTTTCCCTGCCCATAGCTGCTGTGTCCCTCAGGGAAGGCTGCATGTGCCGCAGCCCCTGCTGAGAAGCTGACATTCTGTTTCCTCTGCAGTTTATCTCGAAGCAGCGATCTCTGTGATCGATTGTGCTTCCCACGTGCAGCGGATGACACGGCTGAGAAAGGTCCCCGTGTGCCTCACCCAGCTCTGAATGGAAACAAGTGTGAAGGCATAGCCAGTGCTTCTGTGGAGTGTGCTGCTGCCAGGGATGAGAGGCTGTCAGGGGCCATGAATTGTGACAGGGCTGGGGCTGCCTGCAGGTGTCCCTTGGGTACAGGAGGTGTGACGTTGCACCAGGAGGAAAGGGGTACCGCTGCTGGAGTTTTGCTTGGGATGCACAGGCATATCCCAGCTGGTGCCAGATCCTGTCCCAGCCTGCTCTGAGCATGGATGGGTTGCTGAGATCCTGAGCAGCAGCAGCAGCTCCTGATTTGGAAAGACTTTACCAGCACCTCTTGCTAGAGATGGACCATCAGAGTCCTTAGTACCACTGGGCTGGGCATCAGCTCTGCCTGCCAGCAGGAACACTTACTGCCAAGCTGAAGGTGACATTGGCCCCATGCCTTACCCATGTGCCACCTTCCCATCACAGTTACTATTGGTCTGCCCAGGCCCTGCAGGTTTCTGCTTGTTAAGGGAACGGTTTTGTGCCTCTGTTCCATCCCTCCACTTACTCACTGCTTACAGCTGCTTACTCACACCCACAGGACGCTGCCTGTCTCCACAGGATCAGGTATTGCTGCTCATGCAAATCATTTGTGGAGACCTTCATAATTTCTGAGAAGTGTCTGAAAGACCTCAACACTCCCTGAGTTTATTTGCAAACACTATTAACCGTTTCCTCTTCTCACCCCAGCCACTCGCCTCCTGCCTGGGTCAGACCCACAGATGTGAATTCAGTTAAACCGTTGGGGGAAGGATCTTTGGAACGTGTGTGCTTCTCTTCCTCAGCGTCTTTTTGTGGTAGTTTGTGTTTCTTCTTTCACTTGGGAAGCTATACTTTCCCTGGACTTCAAGGTCATTCAGCTCTGGGCTTCAGTCAGCCCCATCAGTTTGATCACAGCTTTCTTTTTCTTCTTCCTATTTTTCAGTGCTTCTTAAATACCCCAGATGCTTTTAAGCCATTTTGGGACTGACTGTCAACCCTTTGAGGTAGGTGCTGAGGTGATAGCTGTGTGCCCCAACAGTGACGGCCGCAGAAGATCCGGCCCTCCTCTGGGTCACAGCTGTGTTGATGGAACTCACCAGCTTCTGTTTGGAGAAAAAACATGACATTTGTGCTCCGATGAAGTGGTGTGACGTGCTTGCTGAAGTTGCTGTTTCTTAGTTTTAAAGACCAAACTGTCTTCTCACTTGTTTCTGCTTATCCTTCCTTTTTAGATTTTGTTTTCATATTTTGGTGGACAAATAGATAAGGACTGTCCCATGCAATTTGCCATGCTCCAGCTCACAGAAAGAATTTTTATTTTTTTAAGCATCAAAGGACCTTTTTATGACCCCATCAGCAAACCCCAAGGTGTACCATCCACCCCACTGGGCTGGAGGGGATTTACCAGCACAAGCAGGAAGCTGCATCATGGTTGGAGCCAGGCTGTTTTCCTTGGTGCTGGAGAACCTGGTGGAGGAGTCAGGTGAGCTGTGCTGGTCTGGCAGGGTGCAGGCAGGGTGCAAAGCCTGCCTGAAGCCCCGAGGGCTGCTGTGGGGCTGGGGCCGGGTTCCTCTGCAGTGCCGACACCTGGGGCATACGCTGGGCTGGTACTGCTGCTCACTTTCCTCCACAGAAGCTTCCTAGCAGCTTGATCTTTTCTTTTATTTTTTTCATCACTTCTATTTTTTTTCAGAAAAAAGGGCATCTTGCCGTTGTTGGTTTCTCGTGGACACGGCAGACTCCCCGCCCTGGGTACCAGTTTATACCCATTTCAAGCGTGCATTGGAAAGTTTGAGCAATTCGTGCTATGATTCTAATCAGAGCCCTCTGCTGCTGCCACATGGGGTGGGGAGGATGAGCCAGTTTTTCCTGCCAATCCCTGGCTCGCTGAGTTGTGATCTTGGTGGTGATACCCATCACGTCTTCCACCTCTAGAAACCAAAACATGGCAAGTGCCAAACAAGCCTTCCCACACCTGGCCCAAGTGCCTGGTGTCACCATTTGGGTCACATAAAGCCTCAAGGTGGAAAAGCCTCCTTGCTGTGAGCTTCCTTGTTTCCTGGAGTTCAGTTCAGTTTCATTTAGACAGGGTTTTTTTAGTGGGAATCCAGGAAATTATGAAGGAAGAGGTGATGTCCAAGTCAAAACCCACCTGCACCCTTGCACACGGTGGAGAGCACTCCCTTTGCCACCCGTCCAGGCAGCATGGTGGCCTCTGGCCAGGTGGCATAGAGGGGTGACAAGCTGGGCACGGCACCCAGCCTTGCTCTGCAGCTCGAGCAGTGCCAGCAGCTTGTGAGAAAGGAATGATGCTGCAATGCCAGGAGGAGACTGGAAAAGAGGACCAAGACAGGCTGGACTGAGCCACCCTCCCAGGGTGAGCCATGTCTGCCCCAGCTCAGAACCCCCTCCTTGACCATCCCAGTTTGGCCATCATGATGGTATTGGGTTAATGGCTGGACCTGATGGTCTCAGAGGTCTTTTCCAATCTCAATGATTCTATGGTTTCATGATTTTATGGAGTTAGGAGTGGCTGCCGCAGCCCACGTGCCTGCCAGGGACATGTTTGAAAGTGAGAGGTGAGCAAGCTCCAGCCCCACAGCTTGTTTCTGAAAGCTTGGAAAAATAATGAAGTCATCATTAGAATCACATCCTTCTCCCCAGTTATTAATTTTCCCCTGACACTTTCCAGAATTGCAGGGCACCGAGGCTATGTTCTAGAGAAGCAGAGGAGCGCGCTTTCACCGCTGGTTATTTCCTATGCTAGTATTAGTCAGCGTGGTGAGCGGGGACCATGGATGGCGAAAAGTTACAGAGAAGTCTCCTGCAAATGTCACCCCAATGACAGCATCCTGGTCCTGGGCACCTGCCCTTGTTCTCTGCAAATCGGCAAAGAAACACACCGAAGGAGGCAAAACTCCTCCCCTCCTCCTCCTCCTCCTCCTCCTCTCCCATCCCATCCCGGTGGGAGCAGCCTACCAATAGGTGCCCCATGGGTGCTCAGACCCTATCTACCCAGTGCCACATGTCCCACAACCCCACTGCCTTGGGCACCCAGTGGGAGCACCTGTGGATGCCTGGGAACCCAAGACGGATTTTACTTATGAGGAGCTGAAGACATGTCCCTTGTGGTCCCTGCCTCCTCCATCCCTGGAAGCTTTCCCCAGAAAGGGTGCAGGCTCGGAGATGCCTGTCCCTGCTGCTTGGGAGCCGGGTACCTGCGTGGGAACATGCCAGGAGCACTCGGGGAGGGCAAGGGGCCAGGTCTGGCTCAGCTGATTCTTGCCTCCGTGGGGAGGAAGCTGGGGGCGGGAGGCAGCCCGGGTTTCCCTCTGGGGCAGAGATGGGCACGTTTCATTTCCACCCAGCCCTTGCTGTGTACGACAGAGAAGAAGCTGCCGCTGCGGGGAAGGAAGCACGGAGAGAGCCGGGAGCGGCACAGCACACACGGCACAGCACCTCCTGCCTGCCTGGGCAGGGGACACACCGGCTCACCATGGCTCCGGGTGCCTCGAAGAAGACATGGGGCAGTGTAGAGGTGGCTCTGGCTGACCTCTGTGCCATCCTGCTCTGCTGTGGGCCCGTGCTGACCTGCTGCCGCCGCTGCGGTAGGTACAGGAGTGTGGTGTGCTCCCTGGCATGGCCGTGTCATTTGCGGCGGGTGGAAAATGTCTAAGGGCTGGGAGCTTTGTAGTTAAAAATTAGCTTTGGCATCAAGAAGGCAGAAAACCCAAAGCTTTTGGGCATGTGCAGCTGAAGCAAAGGATTTGGGGGTTCTTGGGGCAGAAATGGGATTAAAGGATGGAGAAGGGGACAGGTCCCCAGCCCTCAGTGCTGGCACCAGAGCTGTGTTGTGGCACAGTGACTGTGGTTGGAGTTTGGTGTTGAGCTTATGGGTTTGCCAGTGGGGTCTGGGGTTTTCTCTCTGGCTCTCATGGCTTCACTCTGTGCCCTTGGGCTGCAACTCCTGGTTTGGACTTGATCCTGAGGGAGCCAGGGTCCTTGCTCTGTGTGAAATTTGGGGGAGAAGGAGAGGTTGAGGGGAAGGTGTGAGTCTGGGCAGAGTGAGTGAGTGCCCTGGTGAAGCTGTGTCTCCCTTTCCTTCCAGCCCACTGTTCCTTTGGTGGATTCATGTATGTTTTGCCCTGGGGGTGGGCAGAGGGTTGGGTGTCCCCTGGAGCAGACCTCTGGAGCTGGGAAGATAGAGGAAAACATTTAAACCCAACATCTGCTTTCGGAAGTCCTCCGGACGCTTCATTCATTGTCAGCAGCGGCACTAAGTGGGAAACAAAGCCCTGAACCTGCCAAATATTTCATGTTAAAGAGAAGAAATCCAAAACATGGCAAAAATTGCATCTCTTGGTATGGACACTGCCACAGCCAGTGCTGCCTGTGGGAACTGGGGCACTTCTCTCCCTCCCTCCTCCTGTTTGGTCTTGTCCCTCATTTCTCAGCCCAGTTTTCCATCTAATCTTGTATCTATTCATGGAATTTCCAGGTTCCTTTTCTGGTTGGTCATGCTGAGGTTGTGGTCCTATGGCTTCAGGCCAGAGTTGGAGGGATGGGAGGGACTTCCTTACTCTGCCTTCAAGCCCTGGGGCTGCTATCAGTGGTGATTTCTGAAAAGGGAAGGTAAATTTCCTTGGGCAGGGACTTTTCAAAGCCCTGGTGGCTTGAATAGCTTGGTCAGATGACCCATGTGAAAAATGCTTCTTCCTACTTTTCATTCCTCAGAATGAACAGAACAGAAAGTTTTTGTTCCTCAGAACAGAAATTAATGCAACAGCTGCCATGTTCTCCTGTGTGGGACTGGCTGAGGCAGGACATTGTGTGTCTGGCCCATGTTCGCAGCATCCCCCCTGCGTAGGAAGAATGAACCCACCGGGATAATGGGAAGGGAAATGAGGTGAAGCAGCAAGGCTGGTGCTAAAGCAGAGGAGCCTCTGGCTGTGGCTGACTGGATTCTGTGCTGGGAATGGCCTGGCAAGCCCATCTGGGACCCCAGGGCCTGGCTGCCCATGTGCACGTAAGGAGGGGACAGGCCCCTGGAAAGGGATGGCACTGTAAGCTCCAGGCTGTTCTGCCCTGTCAGATGGTCTCAGGCTGGAGATGACAAATACTGTGCCATGGGCAGCCCGTGGCTGCTCTGAGCTCTCAGCTTGGTGCAGTGGGGAGAGCCAGGGCATCCCAGCAGGCAGCCAGGCATGTGATGGGCTGCACCACAGGGCACTGCCCCGGCCTGGGACTCAGTCCCTCTGCTCACTTTCAGAGTCAGCCTCAGCTGGGGAGAGAATGACTCAGACATTGAAATACAGCATAGATTTAAGAATAATACAACCCCCAGAGTCTGTTTTCCCCAGTACAGGTGTTCAGTGTTAATTTTAGGTAGCGCAGAGCACAATTTGGTCTGCTGAAACCATTTCACAGTACAGTTACTACTTCTGAGAGGGCCTCTCCAGCCAGGCGCACATTTGGAATGGGAGAGACATGGGCTGATGTACCTGCCCATGTCCCAGCGTGATGATGTGGACTGGGCTTGCATCCCTGGTTCCTGCACGGGGGTATGGTTGTTTCTGAGACCCGTGCCTGCTGTAACCACGTCTGCTCCTTGTTTCCTCTCTCTCATATAGTGACCATCTTCCCAGCAGTGTTAACTCTCCCTGAAGGTGACAAAGCCACCTTCTTCTGCAATATCTCCATGGAGAATGACTCTGGTTCAGAGTACAGCCTCAATTGGTACAAGGAGATCAACCACAGCCAAGCCCAAAAAACTGCTGAGATCAGCCGATACAAGCCCATGATGGAGACAGAGAAGTACCGGCTCATCAACCATGGTCCTGTCTTTGAGATTGAGATCCTGAACCTCCACCAGAATGACTCAGGCTCCTACTACTGTGGATTGATCACCATCTTTGAGCCTGATAAAGTGATGGAGAGCAAACGGTCCCAGCTGATGGTCACAGGTCAGTTTGAGGGACTGGTGGGGACAGGTCCCAAGCCCATTGTAGCTCCAGAGCTTAAGGCAGGCAGTAACCTGTTGGCAGAGGACCTGGCATGGGTCAGGAGAGCACAGCCCTACCCTGTCCCCCCTCCTTTGTAGGAGAGGGGTCATGGGGCTGTGGCAGCCTGCCTGGCACTGAGCCCTTTCCGAGGACAGCCCCCATGTTCCCCTGCTGCCTTTCACAAGGACTACAGAGGACATTTTACACTCCTGACCTGCCGTTTTTGTTCCCCCTTTTTTGAATGGCTATTGCAGCAGCCCCCGAGATGAATGCCACTGACGAGCCAGAGACGGAGGAAGGCAACCCCTCAGAGCACATCAAAGCCATGCTCCTGGGCATCCTGCTGCTGGCTGGAGTGGTTGTGCTGCTGATCTTCGGCTACCTCACCTTCACATACAGGAGAGGAGGTATGATCCCCCTGGAGGCCATGCAAACCCAGTCTGGGACCTGGGCTCAGCCAGATGTCTGCAGCTGCCTGGGGTACATGGACTGGTTCAAGGTGCTAATCTCAGTTGTGGCATATCCCTGTGGGACAGGTATCTCCATGCCTGGGGGAGAGGAGTGCTTTGAGCCCTGCTTCCCTTTTGTAGAGCCCCCAGACTATGTGCAGTGGCTCTACACCACTCGTTAGTGTGGTGTCTTAATGCTGCACTTGAATCCCTCCCATGCACCTTGCCCAGGTACCTTTGGAGCACCTCACCCTGCTGCAGCACAGGGCATTGCCTCAGCCACGCCACAGGCACCCCGGGGCTCTCAGAGAATTCCCCTGCACTCCACTAATCCAAATTAAACCCTGGCTATGGGCTGGTGTCTCACTTGTCCTTGTAATGCTCAGGGTATTAGACTCTTAGTGGACAAGGAGGAAGCATGGTGAAAGGATTGTGGCATCCAGTGCTCTCTAGGACAAGGGTGGGGCTGGGCCAGCTTACATGGGACACAAACCTCCTCTAACCAAGTGTGTTACTTTGCAGATGTGCAGAAACCACTGAGTGAAAACATGCCAGCGGTGAGTTTTCTGCCTCTGTCGCCCTGCTGCGCTGCAGGAGAGCACCGTGGCATTGTTGGGGTGAGGAGGGTGCTGGGCCTCCCTTTATCAGCTCTTCACAAGCATTGCACTTTTTCTGTCTTTTCTGCTGCTGCTTGATCTTTTCTGCACAGCTACAACTGCTTTTCTGCAGCAGCACAGCCCCATCACAAAACCAAAATAAAACTACCCAAGATAGGATGGACTCTCTAGTCCAATTCTAGACTGTCCAATTGGACTCTCTAGACCAACTCTTCTTCAAAGCAGGCTTATCTTTGGCAGTGGATTGTGTTGCTGCAGAAAATGGAAGGATGTTTCCCTCCAATATATCAAGCTAAAATTTATTTTGCTGCAGCTGGTGCCTGTTTTCTTCTCCCTTTAGCCAGGCACCTCTAGAAGGGATCTATCTTCATCTTCTCTCCAACCCCATTCATGAGGTAGCTGAAGGCAGTGAGTGGGTTGCCCTTTGCTCTCTCCTCTCTGGGCTGAGCAAACTCAGCCCTAGGCTCTTCTCATGCACACCATGCCACTTTGGAGCCCAACGGAGAGGTGGGAATAGGGCTCCTAGCACAGCCCTGCCTTCCATGGCCAGGCAGGCAGAGAGCCCAGCCTGCCTGCAGAGGCAGAGAGCTGAGACCCCAAGGCTCATGATGTGGTTCCTCTGTGCATGTTCCAGGTCTGTGCATCTTTCTGCTGTGTATCACTCTCACCCTCCCAGGATGCTTCAGAGCTGCTTTTGGCGCTTGCTGTAAAAAGGGGCTTGTGCTGAGGATGGTGGGTACCTCTGGATGTTGAACCACCACCATGGGGTTACCTTGTAGAAAGAAGAGAAGCCCTCTATGGTGTCTGTATCCACCGTGGACTATGGTGTGCTGGAGTTTCAGAGGCACCAGCACACCCCGGTGCCCCCCGAGACCTGGCCGGTTGAGCAGACTGAATACGCCACCATCATCTTCCCGGAGGAGAAACCCGTCACGCCAGAGCGGGGCAAGAAACACCTGGATGAGAGGACTCGACAGCTGCCCTCACAGCCCTGCTGAGGGTCAGGGTCCCTCCTCACCAGGGTGTGGGCATGAACAGGCTGCCCCAGTCCCTCACTCTGGGAAAAATCCGGCGTATCAGGACTGAAGCAACAGAGATGCTGCTGCTGGAGTCAATATGGAACAGTCCTGGCCACAGTGTTATTGTGGCCATGGGGTGGATACCACAGGATGAGGAAGGTCCCTGCTGTGCTCCATGTGCTGCCTCTTCTCTCGGGGCAGGGAGGATGGGCTGGGGCAGAGCAGTGATGCCAACGGGTCTGTCCCAAAGGTGATTTACATTATGCCTCAGTTTTCTACCTCCACCCGGTGCTCTCTGGAGTGGCCACACTGCTTCCCTGCCCCAGGTCTGAACCACCTGTCAAAGCATGACTGTTGAAGAAAATGCTGGAGGTCAGAGCTGAAATGAATCCTGTGAGATGCTGCTCACGGGAGCCCGGGGCTGTGGGCTTCTCCTTGCTTGGGGCAGAGGCTGCCTTATGTACCACTATTCAGAAATCCCTGGGAAGCAGGCAGCTGGTCTTCTGCCTGTCTCCAGGCATTTTCCTCCTCTGCAAGAGGGGTAATCTACCCCTGTGTCCCTCCCTCCCCAAGCGGGAGTCAGATCTGGCCATGGGGGTGAATAAAGAGTTTTGCATCCGAGGAGTTTGTTGACTCGTGATTGCAAGTGCGTGGGCAGGCAAATAACGGCTCTTGCAGTGCAGGGGAGAGCTGGGAGGTGGCAGCATCTGTTGTGGTTCCCGGGCCTCTCCGTGAGATATGCAAGCTGCTCTTCCACAAAGCTGCTCTTAAGAATTTAGAGAGGTCGATGCTCGTTTTCTCCTTGCCCCTGTCTGAGCTGGTCACCCAGACGTGGCTGCAAACCAACACCTCCCTTAATCAGGCTTGTCTCGGGGCACTCACGTAGTCCATGGGGATGAGCATCCCTCCTGTGCCAGGGGTCTGGCTGCCGTTAGCTGGAGCAAAGCTCACAGCGTTGTGCTCAGAGCAGCTTTTTGGCTTCAAACTTCCACTTTCTCTCTTGAAAGAGATGCTGGGGCTGTGCTGCCTGCCAGAAACCAGAGCGGAAAGAAGTGACAGCTGCTCGAGAGAGGAGAAACCCCAGTAAGGAGTGGCTTTGGAGGCAGCAGAGACTTGCCAGGAGAGTGTGAAACTAAATGAAAACTGAGAAGAGTCACTTGCATCTCACACTCTCAGCAGGTTTCTTCCTCCCTTACCCCCAGTAAAACCAGTGCAGCCTTGCGGGAGCCAACCTGGGCTCTGGGAGAAGGGGTGAGGCAAGCCAGGCACCGTATCTTGTACTCTGTGGGGACTGGAAAGCCGTGAAAAACTTCCAGAGGGGGCTAGATGGGATAAATAACCATTTGGGATAGCTTACACCTCTCTTCAAGGTAGGGTAGTGGATGCGATGCCCCCTTTGGTCCCCAGTGCTGCTGAAGGCTACCAGTAGCCTCCAAGGGCAGTGCCGTAACTCCCATGACATTCATTCACACCAGTTCATGCTTCAGCCCATTGGGACTTTTTGCCAGCAGCAGCCCTGCTCCTTGCCCCAGCAGCTCCGTCAGAGACCTGCTGTGGCCAGCAGGGCCCAGAAAACCGAGGCAGGCGGTATCTGCAGCAGGAAAGAAGTGGGACGTCAGTCAGCAGTTTTGCATTTGGCTTTCCCGTCAGACGCGACACTGACATCGTCAAGAGGGTGGACCCTGCTTCATATTTTCCATCCTACCTCTCAGGCAGCAGAGGTGCCAGATCTTCAGCACTTTCTGCACCCCCTGGCTTCACCTATGACTCCTCCAGGAGCAGTTGGGGCTGAGTCCTTTCCTCTCTGGTTGGATGGTGGTCTGCAGCTGACCAGAGGCTCCCAAGCCATCCAGTGGGGTTGGAGGTGTAGCAAAAGCATCTCCACGGCCATTTGGGATGGGAGAGCATCCAGCCTGCCACAGTGCCTGTGCCCCTCCTATCCCTATCAGCCTGGGAGCAATCCTGCCCCTCACAGAGAGGAAGGCTGGGGCCTCAAGATGCGTGGGGTGAGCGGTGGGGATGCTCCAGGCTGCCAGACACCATCTCCCATCCCTGTTTGGAGCACAAGATGCCCAGCACTAACAGACATGAGCTATACTCCCCTGCACCTGGCATGGCACTGGCTGTGCTGGCCAGAATAGGAACAGGGCTGGGATGAGCTCTGAGCAGGATGCAGGTTTCAAGCCCTTAGGTGAGCATCTCCAAACCAAGCAGTGCCCTGAGATGGGTGTCAGGCCCCCATGCTCCAGCATCCTGCTTGGGAATGGGGAGTCAAGCAGGAGCTCTTCATGCACATGTGTGCGAGCACACACAAATTCTTATGAACACACAGATGTGCAAGAAACTCACCATACAAATTTGTGTGCACACTCCCAGATTTGCACAGCTACTGTACCAAATACCCCCACCCCTACTGCAGACACACATCATACCAGGCCTCCCATCTGTGTGCTGCAGCTTCTTCTGTGCTGGGACCCAGGACCAGCCAAGGGGGAGGCTGTGGGTGCTGGAGCTGCGGCGTTTCCTGTACAGTCTGGCCTGGCAGTTAAAGCGATCGTTTCCGACCGCAGACACCCAGCGCTCCCCCGAGGCGTGGCTGCCACCACTGGCAGTGCCAAAATGCTTCGTCAGCCCCCTGAGACCACACACCAGCTGAGAGCTCTGGAGAGCCTCACCCTGGTCCCATGCTGGGGTCTTGATGGTGGGGAATGGCCAGAGACCTGTGGGAGACCTCAGAGAGCTGGGGCTGATCCCTGTCAGCATCTGCAGAAAGCTGGATATGTGGCAACATGCCTGGGCTATACCTAAGCAAGCAAAAGCCCCCTGCATGGTGCTTGAGACCCAGCCTTGATTAAAGGTGATTGGGAACAATATGTAAGCAATCATCTCTTCAAGAAACCTGAATGCATAAACCATATCTTGGGAAAACTGGGCAGGCAGATGAAGATGGAAAGGAAATCCTCTCCTGCACTTTGCAGCAGTGTCTTTGAGGAGAGCCATGCCATGGGGCAGGAAGGCACCGTTCCTGAAAGCCAGGGAATTGCAGATGCTGGGGGTAGAAGTGCCATGGGACAGTAGGGTCAGTTTCAAGTGAGCACTGTCCCAGTCACTGGGAGGTCTTGGAGGTTTTTAGTTGGAAGAGGTTGGGCTGGAGGTGATGCATCAGGTGTATGGGTTATTTGTCCCGTGGGTTAATGGGGTGGCTTGTGGGTGGGACTGGTCTGCCAGGAACTGTGGTGTGGGAGCATTGCCATGGCCTTGACTCTCTGGGAAAGCAACTGTTGGTCCTGGAGGAGAAAGGCTGGAGGGAGCTGGTGGGTGCTGTGGTTGGTGGTGGGAGGGGTGGGCTGCTGGGCAGGCTGCCTGGACCCCTAACCATGGCCAGGTTGCACAGCTCTGGTGTGTCCTGAGGGGTCTGGGCCCACAACATCTCCTCCATCTGGTCCCACCCAGAGTCTCACCGTAGCTGTCACTGAGCTGCTGTAGCCTTGCAGAGTATCTGTGTTTCCTCCTACCACACTCATTCAGCTTTCTCTAGTTTTGCTTTGAGTTGTCTCCAGAGTTTCTTCTCCTCTCTCTTCTTCCCTTTGGTAGGATGTGATGCTCAATGAGGGAGCTGGCAGTCCAGATCCTGGTGCATGGGGCTTGGAGGGCCAGGCAGGAGCCCTGTGTCTGCCCACTCCTCTGTCCCAAGACCAAACCCACTGCCCATGGCACTGGAGCAGAGCCTTGTTGGAGGGGGTCGAGCTCTCTCCTTACACCTTAAGGGACTGTCACGAGGCTCACCGGGTGAACAGGGAGCCTAAACCCATGTGGGGTGATACCTGCCCACATCTTCACATCCATTTGCTCTCTTAAATCTCTCTCATTTGCTCAGCATTCCTCTCCATCCCAGAAGTCCAGGATGATGGGGCAGTGTGCCTTCTCTACAGCCCAGCTTGGGCATAGCCCTATTTCCAGAGGAACTGATCCTCCTTTCCTCAAGTCCACCCTTGGACAGATGGACCCTTCTCCTCCAAGGGTTCAGCTGTGCAGACAGTCCAGCATGGAAGGGAACCTCCGAATGTAGCCACTGTTTGTCCTTAAAGCTGGTGAGTTTCACCACGACAGGGTGACGACCATTCACTGTCTACAGCGTCTGGGTTGGAGGAGGACTAAGGCACAGAGGGCTGTTGTGGAGCCATCTCCCAGGAGGATATAGATGCCCAATTCACCATCTGCTTCATGGAAGTGGAAAAAAGAGGATCTGGGAAATTCTAGGTGAGTCAGCCTGCCTCAGTACCCAGAACACTGCTGGAACAAATTATCACCCAGTGGCAAACACTGACAGGGCCGTGCTGGGGCTGAGAACGCGGATTTAGCAGGAACTCGTGTCAAACCATCCTTATTTTCTCTTCATTAGGGTGACAGGTACCACAGGGAAAGTGGGAGTGATGCTATCTTTGTGCGGCCTTACATTACATTCTCATAAGCAAACGAGGAAATGGGAAATTCTGCCACTGTGGGTGGATGGATTCTCAAGAAGCTCTATCCCATGAGCAGTTATCAATAGCTCGTGCAGCAGACACATCCAACAGAGATTTTCTGGGGAAGCCTGGCTCACATGAAAGCAAGATGCTATTGAAGGAGGGTGTAGGGGCTGTTTGGGTGGAGGGTTAGAAATTGAATTCACCCTGATGACCTGAAGAAAAGAGAAAAAAATTCCTGAAAGAATGACTGATGGAAAAGAATTGGGTGTGTCCAGCACAGGAAAAAATGAAGTCTTCAGAGTGGGAAAAAGCCTCAGTATGAAGCAAGCAGTGAGAAATGTTTAGGGTTCTGCCCTGTTGCTTAGATGTCAGTTCATCTGTCCTGCAAACCTTGATGTGCCCATGGACACAGCATCCCCACTGCTGAGGGGATGTTCCTCTCTGCAGTCCTGCCTGGGGACTGGGGTTGAATGTCCCTTTCTGCCCCTTCCAGAGACTGCTGGTGGGATGGACCCACCAGGGTATGGGGTGACCCATCCCAAAGGAAGGGATGGATGTCCCAGCAAGAATGGGGCACACGTGGGCCAAGGAGGGTCCTTATGGGCAATGTGGGCACCTTGTCCCTTGGCTGGAAGAGTGGGGAATGTGGAGGCTGACACATAGTGAGAGACGAAGAGGAGGAGAAAGAACTTCGGGAAACCTTTCTGCGCACACAGAGGCGGCTCACCCAGGGGTGGGAGCTCAAGTCAAAAATAATTTCATGCTGTGCAAAAACAGTAGGGAAATTACCACCCGGGCTGCACCTTGTATGCTTCCTTCGTGCATCCCACGGAGAAGCCGTGACCAGCGTGCGGGAATGAAGAGGATTGGCAGGGTCTGACCCTGGCAAGGGCTGACAGCCCAGCAAGGTCATGCTGTGTCCAGGACACGGCTTGTCCTCACTCCCTGCTGAGGCCAGGCTGTGGGGAGATCCTGTAGGAACACCTTTCGTTTCCAGGCAGGTACTGATAAGCAGCAAGGTGCTTGGGCAGAGCCGAGAGGTGTGTGTGAAATGGAACAGGATGTCAAAGCAGTTTCGTCTCTGTGGGTTGTTCTAGGAAAGTCCCTTTAGTAAAAGCAAGTCAAAAGCTTTAATAGAGGGACCAGCACTTGGCTGTCTCAGAGATGAATGTGAGGGCTCAGCACATTGTGGGTCGCGGTTTGAGTTGTGTTGCCATGACGTCACAGGGGACTGGTTTCCATCACAGCCAGGTTTTGAAGGCAGGGACCCGTTCCTGTGCCAGGTATGCCAGTGGATCCCCGCTGAACAGAGGGGCAGTGTTTTGGCCCCTGGGGTGGGAAGCGTGGGGAGCAGTGCCTGTCCCATGGGGAGCATCCCTCTGCCTTGTGTCAGCAGCCTTGGGGAGGAAGAGCTGGGCTGGAACCACAGGTGCCCCAGATGAAGCAATCGGTTTGTTTGGGTGGATATGAGAGTGTCAGGAGACAGGGCTGCGTCCTTGGGGGGCTCCTCCTCCTCAAAATAGCTGGAGGTGTCTAACACAGTTATGCCCTAGATGTAAAGGGAAGGTGTCAAAACCTTTAGGTCTTTCCTGCATTTAACCCCCCCAGGGAAAATCTTGGACAGTAACACAGAGGGGGCCAAGAGGACAGGCAGATGCTGCAGAGTGGGGACCAGATCATGGTCACCCTACTGCTGCCTGGGTCCCCATGCCATGCTTGGCCATGGTGCCAGCTGTGGGGCCATCCCTTTCCCTACTTAGCTCCCACCTTCTGCACCATGGGATTGGCAGCCCTGGAGACCCCTCTGTGGCAGGGTGCATGAAGGAGTCTTCTATAGTGAACTTATAGAAATGGGCGCCCCAGGGAGAGGAATGAGAGGAGGCCAGGAGGATCTGCTGCTTCCTCTCTTCCTCCTCGTGCACCAGCCCTGAGCCAGGGGTGTCCCCCAGCCCCCATCTGTGAACATGGTGAGATGATCCCTCCTTCACTGTCCTGCTTGTAGTTCACTGCCCCAGCCCAAGCAGGACCCAATGTACCCATGACAGGGGTCTTGGCAAGGGGGTGACTCAGGTTCTATCCATAGGTTAGGGCTTTCTACCCCTTCATAAACCTCCTGAAGACCTTGTCTTGGCTTCTCTGCTTCCAAGCACTCTCTTTCCTTCCAGTCCTGCTCCAGTTGATGGTATCAAGGTGTAATTGAGAGTGGAAGGAACTTCAAAGAAGGAAAGAACGTGGAAGCTGAAGGTTTGCTCTGCCCTGGGATCTCGTCACCTCCCTGCTGTCTCGCAGGAGGGGCAGTGCATGCTGTGAAGGTGTTACAGGACTTGTCGTACAAACAACTTGCTGGCTTTTCTCTTCCGGCAGCAAAGATCAGAGCCTCCCTGCCAGGCTGTGGTTCCTGGGATTTACGTACATGGACTGCCTGGAGCTGAACCTGCCTTATCAAGATCTTTATCAAACTCAAGACCTGTTATCATTTGGCATCTTATCTAACCTGCTCTCCGTGCTTTCCGTGAGATTCCCTGGGGGACCTGGGCACCCCAAGAGGGGTGAGCTGGGAGGCAGAGGGCTGCAGGCAGCCCCAGCCCTGCTGTTTAAACCTTGCCTGGGTGCTCTCAGCTCAGAGCATACCTCACCTCTTTTGGTTTTACGTACCATGCTGTCCTCCCCAACTTTCCACCACGCAGTTTCATGTTAAGCCTTTTTCTGCTCAAATTGGCTGAAAGTTGGTAAAAATAGCCCATAGTTGGTGGCAGATATTGAGAGAGATAAGGTTATCTGGAGCTTTATCAGCTGCTAAGTCCTGCATTTTCGATAGGTTTCGCTTTCATTATTCCTAAGCTGGGTACATCTCTGTAAGTTCGCCCCACTGCCATGAACGTGATGGGCATGGGCACCCTGGCGGGGGTTTCCAGCCTTTCTGCCTGTGGACAGAGCAGCATCGTGGCTTTCCAAGGCGAGGGGTTCATGTACATATATTGAGAAAACCCACCTTGTCCTTGCTTTGAGGGACATTTCACCTGGCCAAGACCTGGTGCAGTGTCAGCAGAGACTGTTGACCCAGAGATTGAGATGGGGTGGTGCTACTCATGCCGGAGCAAAGGTTCCCCTGTCCAAGCACGAAGACATTGTACAAAGAGGATAAGTATCGGGACAAAGCAGCTGCACATGTATATTAGCATTCAGAAGCTGCAAGCTTGACCTGCAGGCTTGGTTGCTACCTCTTCCCCAGCTCCAAGTGGAACTATAAGGACCTGGCAGGGCATTTTTGCAGTGAAGATTGAAGAGGTGCACATAACAGATCCGTGGACACTTCTGGAGGATGATACCCTGCAGGTGCAGGCCTGCAGGCCTGGCTGGAAGGAGTTCGTGCAGCGCTGTGCTCTTGGGAGGTAGGAGGCTGCTGACATTCCCTGTTGGAGCAGGATCAGGGTTGGTGGGTTGCCACATGAACCTTTTCCTTTCTCAAAATTTGCTTGCAGGAAACAGGCTTTTGAGCAAAAGGGGAAGTTTGGAGGTGCATGAGGCTGTGAAGGGTTTCTCCCTTTGTTTGAAGCTCAGTGGGTTATTGCCAAACTGGAAAACATGGTAATTGGAGGGGAGAAGAGTTCAGCAGCTCCACAGGGCCAAAGGGCAGCTGGTATTTGGCCAGAATTTCTCCATGTTTTTGTCAAGATGAAAAGAGCTCCTTCAGCACATAGGGAGTCATACCACACTAGAGCCAAATCTTCTGGGTTTGCACCCAGAGGATGAGGAGAGGGAGAGCCACTGTGTGCTAGGACATGGGGTGGTGCCTCAGCAGCCCCTGCACCTGCACCAGGCCGCGGGGTCTCAGACAGAGAGAGGCTGTGGCTCTGCATTGCTGGTGAGAAGCCCCATCCCAAACATTTCCACTCTGGGCATTGGTCAGACACCCTGCCTGGGTGGCAGCAAATGGAGACCTTGGTTGCCAGCCCCCATGCAGATTGTGCAAGACGAAGAGCTGTGGGTTGCACACCTTTTGGCTCCTCAAGATATCTCTTCACCTGCCCTGCACCCTCCACCCACGCCTTCCTTCTATTTTGCTTCTTTTTATTGTCTAATGCAGTCCTGGGCTTCATGCTGGCTTTCCACTGAGCTGTGATGTGCCAGCATGGGTGAGGGGCTGGAGTCCCAAATAGGGACCTGATGATTCCCACCTCAAGGGTCCCTGCTTTTGGCAGTGGGATCCCAGCAGACAGCCTGGCTTCTGAAATCTTTAATGCTGCGGCCAGCCCTCAGCTCACATCCGTGGTGAACTTCCCAGACTGGCATCATGCTGTTAGGGGGAGGACAGCTCGGTGTAAAGCTTGCATGAGTGAAGTTAGTCCATAGTCTGTGTTAACTCTGGTCCCTGCTGACTGTGCCGAAAGCCTCTGCCTCAGCATGGGGAGCCTGGGATGAGCTGGTCTCCTCTTTGCCCTCACAGGTTTCAGTGCTCGCAGTACTTTCATAAGTGGTCTTCTGCCAAAGTGCACATCCTGTTCCACATGTGCCAGTGCCAAGGCTGGGGCACGGTATGGATGCGAATCTTCCGCCAGAAATGCAGGGACTGCCCCAACCCCCGGCTGGAGGATCCCGAGTTCAGCCTGGAGACTATAGAGACGATTCTGCAGAACCTGGTGATGAAGATCCTCCAGTATTTCTACAATAAGCCTGTCCAGCCCTCTGACCTCCTGGAGGTGGTGGTGGATACGCCAGTGACAGGGCCACACGACCGTGCCCACTGCGAGGCCTGCCAGCTGGGCATTTGCAGCAGGTCACGGCGGGCCCCGGCCCTGGATGCCTGGAAGCCCTTGACGGATGAGGACAAGGCCAGGATGCCCAGCACCGAGTCATGGCTGGCCTGGGCATCGGGTGTCTGGAAGTCCTTTACAAATGTGGGGGAGGCCAGGACTCATCACACTGAGTCACAGTCATCCCTGGAATCACCTCTGGGATCAGATGACTGTGAGCCCTTGGCTGGTGTGGGCAAGGCCAGGACCCATTGCACTGAGTTGAAGCCAGCCCCGGCACCGATTGCCTGGAATGCAAATGTGTCCAGGACCTCTCAGACTCTGAAACACCAGGGCTTAAGGCCCCATGCAGCCTCGACCCACCACCCCTCACCCTCCAATAGCAACTTCCCCTGGAAACGCTGCTGCTGCATTGGCAGCTCTTTGCTCTGTGTCTTGGCACTGATCATCTTCGTTGTGCTTTATTTGACGGTGATGTAGAGGGACGTGGGGATCGCAAAAAGGAACTGGGGCGATGGCTAGGGAAGCTGATGGAGTGCCTGGAAAATTGGGTACCCAAGGTCAGCCCTTGCTCTTGGCTCAGTGAGGCTTCTCCAGCTCCTGGTGGCATGAAAACATGTTGAGATGCCTCAGCCAGGAGTCTTGTCCTGCAGCCTCTGGAAGACTGATGGGTCTGATGGTTTCTTATGGGACGTATTCTGTATGAGGATGAATCTCTCAGCTACTCTGTGCACAGGATGAGGTTTATTACTTGCAAGAATAAAACAAGCCCTTTCTCCTCAGCCCAAGGATGCATTTGTGCTTTTTAATCTCTCAAAAGCCTCTTCTAGGTGTTTGTGGGCAGCTTGGAGGGAAGCTGGAGGCTGTTTTTGTCCACCAGCTGAGCTCTGCTTCCAGGGAGGCACATGCCCAGTCTGCCCTGCCTTTGGCCAGCTGTCTGGGTACCCTGCACTGGGGGCAAAGGGTGCCCAAACTTGGCAAGTACAAGAAGGCTGTGGCAGAAAGTCCGAAGTCTATGCCCCAATTATGAGGAAATTGCAAGTATTGGGCTACAGGGTCTGGGCAAAGGGGAAGATGCAGACTCTTGCCTTCTGCTACTTCACCCTGCAAGGCTTTAGGGACCTGGTGGGTGTCATAAGGTTGGGAGGAAACCTGTTGTGCCCATGCATCCTGACACCCTGACTCTTACCTTCCCTGCAGGGGAGCTGGGCTCCTGCAGAACTTACCCGTGGGGACAGGATGTCCTGTGGCCATGACTTTGGCCCAGAAAAACAAAGTGAAGTTGGTTTATAAGTGCTTGTGTCCTGGTTTCAGCCAGGATGGAGATAATTTTCTTCTTTTAAGCTGTTACAGCATTGTGCTTTGGATTTAATATGGGAATAATAATGTTGATAACACACTGATGTTTTAGTTGTTGCAAGTAGTGCTTGTTTTAAGTCAAGGATTTTTCTGCTCCCCGTCCTCTGCCAGTGGAGCAGGTACACAAGGAGATGGGAGGGAGCACGGCCAGGACAGCTGACCAGAACTGGACAAAGGGACATTCCATAACATGGAACATCCTGCTCAGTGGATAAACTGGGGGAGTTGGCCAGGAGGGGCCGACTGCTCCTGAGGGATGGGCTGGACATCGACCAGCGAGTGGTGAACAACTCTAGTGTGTATCTCTTGTCTTTATTGAGTTTTATGTCTCTCTCTATCTCTCTGTTCATGACTGTTATTATTTATGTTTACTTTGTTTCAGTTATTGAACTGTTCTTATCTCAACTCAGAGACTTTACCCTTTTCCAATTCTCCTCCCCATCCCACTGGGGCAGGGTGGTTGGGCTGAGTGAGAGGCTGTGCTGTACTTAGCTGCTGGCTGGGCTTAAACCACAGCGAATTGAAAAAACTTGAAATAGCCTGTAGCCTGTACATCACAAACCTCGAATACAACCATGGTTGCCCAAGTCTGTCTTCTCCGGGATCCTGGGGTGAGCCCTGTGAGAGAGAGCATTGCTGTCACCTGGGAGTGCACGGGGGGATGCACTGGGGACACCAGGGATGCCGTGGGAAATCCACCTCCATGGGCCCACAGGAGAATCCAGGAGATGCAGCCATTCCCTGGTGAAGCGAGGTGCCAGTGATCAGCATGCAGTCACCAGCTCTCTGCTGAGCCCTGGATGGGTTTAGGAGCAACTTGGGAGACAGCCCCCCTTGGTGTACTCGTGCCATTCTCATTCATAGTTTTTGTTTTTGTTTGATACCTTCACACAGAGGCTGGCCAGTGGTCCTGGCTGGTGAGTGACTTTATTAACTCCAACTTCCCAGCTTCCTCTGCCTCAGTGGCCCCAGGCACCAGCTGTGCTAGGGTGCTGGTTGCTGGGGTGAAGTGGGGGTTTCTAACACATTCATGGCTCCCTCTTCTCTGCTGTTTTCTCTGGGATTCATGCACTGCCTGCGTGGTGGAGGAGCTGAAACACAGACACCAGGGGACCTGCTGCTTACCTGAGTAGCAAGAGCCGAGTTGAACAACCCTCAAACTACTTCGGGTACTGAAATTGGTTTTAGGCCTGTCTGTCCAATTATTCCAACAAGGAGCAGACCTGCAGAACCACTGAGGCAGCTGTATCCATCCTCTCCTGACTTTGCAAATGTTTTGATGCTGAAGATGGGTATAATAGGAAAGATTTCATGACTGAATTAGTGGAAGAATGATGGGCTGAAGGAAAAACAATAACCAAACCCAGTGCAGATCACACCATCAATCCTTGGTTGTGCAGCATCTCAGCTGCTCTCCTCTCCTCCCTGCCATATCCTGAAAGGCCCTTTATGCTACTTTTTCTGCTTCTGTAAGATTCTTCTGTATTTTCATATATGCAACCTGCAGGCTATTGATTAAAAAAATGAACATAACAAGAAAACGCTGTGTGGTCCAGACGCCATGTGGATTTGGTTTTTTTAAGTGCTCTGACCTGCTTTTACCCCACCAACTCTTTCCTTCACCAGCGCCTTCTCTCTGCAGCCTCAGCAGCCCTGGCCATGGAGCCACCAGATGGAGCTGCAGATCTCCGGCACTACACTGGGAACCATTGGGAACAGTGACCCACCAGCACTGGGACGGGACAGCATTCTCCACATGGGGGATGCCCTCCCTCCTGTTTCTGCGACCAGCTGCTTCCCTGTAGCATGGTCCCCCCACAGCCCATGCTACGTGGGTGGGGGATTGGTGTGTGGATGCGCGGCTCTGATGAGTGCCTCTGCTGGGGCTCTGCCGGCGCTGTGCTCTGATGAGGCTGATCCTGCAGCCTGGACTAGCTCCCTTCCCTCCTGTGCTGGGAGCAGCCTGCCCTCTCCCCGCCGGCGTTATGTCATGAAGCGGAGATATGGCCAAGTTCCTTGCTGCCATTGCCCATAGCCCTCTTCTTTCCATGCTGAGGTTTTCCCAGCCCCAGTCATCATGTCTGGGCTGCTTGCAGCCTCCCCAGCCACCTAGCTGCTGGCTGGGAACTCCCTTGCCTCTGCCTGAGATGCCAGCTCTGGTGGAGACTGCATCCCTGCAGGAGTCCTTATCTTCCTGCTTGAGTCTCTCTGCTCTTTTGCAAGGGCAGACCCACCTCTTGCTCCCCTGCAAGTCTTTTACACATCCGCCGTGCTCCTCCATCCACGGCCTTGTGTGAATCTGCTCCTTTTCCCCTGCTCCCCTCCTTGCTGCTGCCTTCTTGCCTGCCTGTGTTCTCATCCTGTGCAAGCATGTCCCCTCCCTCATGCAGCCCCTTCATCCCCTCCACAGTACTCAGAGCCACCCGTGCATACATGGGCTTCTCAACCACAGCCTCGTTTTTGGGGACCTTTCCAGAATACCCCTGTCCAACATGAAGTTGTGCCCATTGCTACTTTCATAGCAAACTGCCCTCAAAATTCTGCTTTCTGTGGCTCTTGGCACTTTTGGGCTCCAGAGCAAGCACTCCTGGCCTGGCCAGGCCCCCAGCTGACATGGGAACAGTGAGCCCATCCCAGGGTATGAGGGAAGAAGGATGCTCTCTCTGTGGATTCTGTGCAGGTCCTGGCTGTCCCTCCTGGTCTGTTTGAGATGGGACTCTGCTGAGCTGAGTTAGCTGAGCTAAATCTCAGCTCACGCCTGGCACTCGCATCCAGGGACAGCAAAACTTCACCCAGGGATGTTTTGCTGGCTTTTCACCGCAGCCAGACTGATAAATAGCTGTCTCAGCGCCTGTCTCCCTGGAGAGAAGCTCTCACCACTCTGGCAGGTTGCGAGGTGCCAGAAAACGCAAAGCCCATTGTTGCTCTCACTTTTCTCCTCGGCTGCCTGTCCCCAGCCCACCCTGCAGCCACCGCAGTGCCCGTGGGGCGCTCGGGGCTGGCACTCGGCAGCCGGAGCTTCGTGAGCAGGGGCGAGTGCTGGGCTGCGTCGGGGATTTCCCGGCAGAGCTATCGACGGGAGGCGGGGAGGGTCTGTATTTACCAGTGTTCTATTAGAGGGCAGCAGTGTTTTTTAATGTGCCCCCGGGCTGTCTAGGCTCAGATCCTACAAATGATGGTTTAATGCTCAGGGGACCATGCCTTGATCTTGCTTTTTCTCTCTCTTCTCCTTTACTCCCGCGGTGTCTCTGGATGTGTTAGCAGACCCACCGCCCTCCTCCCTGCTGTCAGCGCAGAGGAGCCTGGTGCCGTTTTTCAGTTCTGTGCCATAGGAAAACAGGGATCAATAGCCCAGCTCAGCCCTGGATCCAGGCACATGGGAGGAAACAGTCCGCATGATTTTAAGCTCTCTCCAGAGTCTAGGTTCTCACACTCTGATGCAGAGATGCCTGGCAGAGTTTTGTCTCACTGAAGAGCCTCTGCGGTGAGAACATGCTCTCTCAGTCCAACGGCTAGTGGGGATGGGTTGATTTTTCACCCCCTTTTAAGCAAAAGTCAGATACCTCATATTTTTTTCCTCATGTCAGTTGAACTCAGACTTAATTGCTATTCTCAGCAAACAGGTTGCTGCCCTCTCCTCCTGCCACTACCCCCATCTTCAGTGATGTACTAAGGCTATAAATAATTGAAGGCAGGATCTCCTCTGCTGTGCCCTTTTTTTTTTTTTTTTTTGTGATTTGTATTCAGGGCTGCTCAGGGTCTGTCTCAGCCCAAGAAGATGCGGGGCCATGGCTGAGCAGCCGTCAGAGTGAGGGATGGTGTGAGGATTCTCCTGGGAGTGCAGGCGCGCATGGCAGACATCAGCAACCAGCCTTGACCATGTTCCTCTTGGAATAAAAGCCACAGGGCACAAGCTCAGTACATACAAAAGTTTTATTTTGTTCTCAGGAGGAAGACTGAGAGAGCCATCCTTACTTGACATCAGATATTTTACAGAATGTAATATAAAAAAAGAGAAATACATATATATTAAAAAATACCTTGCAGTTACGTGACACAGCCAAGAGTACAGTTCAAAGTGTGTCTGCAAGTTCAACCTTCCTTAGGCCTTCTGCTCCTCTACAAGTTCCACAAATGGCTTTTTGGATGATAGCAAAATGTCAGAGTGGCTCATCCACTGTTGGCTTCTTCCTTTCATGGCAAAACCAAAGGAGGAGGAGAAAGAGAGGCCTGAAGGAGGCTACAGGCATGCAGAGAGCACAGCAGGCAATTTTTGCATGTTGCTTACAGCTCTAGGAGGGCTTCGCTGGCAAATGAAGGAGAAGGTGTCCCTGCTGATGGAAGGTCAGCTCACCTGACCTAGTTCCTTGTTGGGACTTGTCTGCATGGGCCATGGAGGGAAGCTAGGGAGATATGAATACTTCTGGTGTGTTAGGCGTGTTTGAATCAATCTAGAATGGCTTGAGCACCTGCAATAGGCCACAAGAGCCATGAACAAACACTGAATACCATTGGTAACCTGTAAAACAGCTAAATCAGTGGCCTCAAAAGCAGTTGAAAGGGACTAGGTTCTTGCAAGAATGAATAAACTGTCATGCAGGACTAACCAAGCCCCTGAGAAAGAAGTGAAAGCCAAGGAAGGGTGTTTTATATTAAATGATTCTGCTGAAAATAAGTATTGCTTAGATACAGCCACTGTGAAGCTGTCTCATGTTGGAAAACTTTCCTTGGGAAGTCTGCTGTGGCTGGAAACCACAGAGCTAATCTGGGGGTGGGACGGGGGAGGGCTTGAGATGATAGAAGATTGGAGAAATTTTTGTGGCTGGAGGTGAGGGTGATGCTGAATCCAAACCCTGCTCCGTGTCCTCATGTCCTCTATGGGTCACTCGTCTCACATGGTGGGATACAGGTATCCTGTTTGGGCTGGTGCTCTCTTGGCAGCCATGGCTGAAGTTTAGGGCTAAATGTGGATGCATCCTCACATCCTTGGGGCCAGGTGGGCATCACCTGAGATGCCACCAGGAAGGGATATTTATTTGCATATAAAAATAATGGCAAACCCCCAAGACTCTCCCACTACTCCTTGCTCAGAAAAGGTGTTCCCCAGCGTGGGGAACCTGTGAGGCCCAGGCCTGCCCACATGGGTTTCCTGCACTGTCCATAGGCTCTGAAGCTCTGTAGTTGCATCTTCAGATGGACGGATCTGGCCAGAGAGTCCTGAGGGTGGGGGCAACTCTCTGTGCGCGGCACAAAGCTTTGGTGTCAGGGAAACACTGCCTCAATTGCTGCGCCTTTTTCCTGGCTTGGAGGGAGGCTCCCTGGAGTGTGGGTGAGGTTTGCAGATGGGCAGCACATGCGGAGGACACCAGCTGAGATCTTGTCCTTCGCCCCCTCCCTCCAGCTCCCTAGCAAGCATTTCCTAAGAACACAAGCGAAGGGATGCGGGACCAAGCGAAACAAATGACCTGGCAAGGGCTTGGCGTGCGTGGAGTATCGTGGCTATTGCTTGCGAAAGACCCGAGTCTGGAGCACATTAGACAATAACAACAACAAGAAAGGGAGCCGCGGTGGCAGCAGGCTGCTTAGTCACTCATCTCTCCAGCTCTGGGTCCGGAAATGTCCACCTCTCTGAGGAGCCTGTTTTCTGCTCCACCCAGTCCACATAGTTAGAGACCTTGGTGTACACACCATACACCTGCTTGCTGCCGCACTCCTCTGGGCCACCCCATGAGACCAGCCCTTGGGCCACCCACCTCCGCGTTCCCGGGTCCTGGATGACGAAGGCTCCCCCGCTGTCTCCTAAACAAGTGTCCTTGCCCCCCTCATAGTAGCCGGCACAGAACATGTTCTCGGTCACGCTGTAGTTGCCTGAGCGCGACTCGTAGCTGGTCTTGCACTCAGCGTGCAGCACCACGGGCAGTTTGACGTACTGCAGGATGTCGGACAGGGTCCTCATGCCCGAGCTGATGATCTCGTCCACCGTGATGTTGGGGTTGGAGATCCCCCAGCCAGCCACCAGCCCCAGCGTGTTGGGGTGAGGCCCCTCCAGCTCGTGCTCGAACTGGGGCAGGCAGACAGGCATGACGTACTTCCCCATGATCACCTTTTCCTTCAGCTTGACCAGGGCGATGTCGTGGTTGTAGTTCTGGATGTCAAACTCCTCGTGGAGGATGATCCTCTCCACCGTCCTGTTGACAGCTTCCATCTTGTTCCTCACATCATGAAGGGCCAGATAGACGGTGACGTGCTCCTTGGAGACGGGGATGACGGTCTTGTCCCGCCGCTGGGACCGGAGCACGTGGGCGGCCGTCAGCACCCAGGACTCTGAGAGCAGGGCCCCGCTGCCAAACCATTTGTCGTTGGGCACCCGGGACATGTCCTCCACCACTATCAGGGCCTGCCAGGGGAAGAAGCCGGGCTCCGCATTCCGCCCGCCGATGATGCGCTTGATGATCCCAGGCAGAGGACGAGCCGGCCGGCCACACACTGGGGACAGAGGGGACAGGACAGTTACTTCCAGCTTATTTATCTAGGGAACAAATGAAAAGGGGTATCCCTGTAGGTTATGACACATAGCTGGTTATCTTCCAACCAAACACTCTCTTTTGTCCTTTTTGGTTTTGTTTTTCTTTCCGTTTTCAGTTTCTGGAGTGATTTGGCTAGATCCACACCACTTCAGAAGCAGAAAGGCCAAATGAGTAATCCTATAGCCTCACTGTGTGACCTGTGAGCTCACCCAGCCCTTCCCAGACCTTTTAGGCACTTGCCTGGCTCCTGCTCAGTGTGCCAAGAAACCCAGGGGAATGATGGTGGGAGGACTGGAGCTTGACATCAGCCCAGTCTCACCCGTCATTCTGAGACCTGTCACGAGGTCTGTGTTCTCACAGCCATGGCATTTACCCTCCTGGAGCTGCTGTGGCTGGAGAAGGCTTGGCCATGGGATGTTGCCTAGCACCATGGGCTTTACTCCTGCATCTCATCACCCACAATTCTAGCAGCCAAACCAGAACCTCTCTGCTCAGCTCTTCAACAGACTCAGAATTAATGTCCAAAGAGCCCTGTTATGGTGCTTGGTTTGCTTCTGAGAGCTTTATCCAGGCATGGTGTTAGGAAGATGAGGGACTCAGGATGCTAAGGGTGGCTCTGAGAGGTTGGACAGGGTGGGGAGGGACAATCCTGTCCCTAGGGAACTTAAGCCTTGGGACATGGCCCTTGGTTGTGGGGCTGATTCCTGCCTGTGGCAGCACTGTGGAGGGGGCCTCTCAGGTGGCTTGGGGATGCTCATGTCACTGGGAGGTTGTGGGAGCCTATTTGGGCTTGTCCTACATCTGGAAGAGTCCTGATTCACAGCAACTCAGGTGCTGGTCTTATCCCTCTGAGTCTGCAAAAAACCCCCAGATCCTCCATGGAAAGTGCTGGGACTCTGCCTCAATGCCACCTGTGCTGTGACGGGAGGGTGCAAAGCCTCACAAACAGTGGATCTGAACCCTTAGGGTGATGGGATTGGGGCGAGAATCAGTCTTGGAACCAGTGCAGGAGCACAGGGAGCTGCTAATGTGGATTTGTTGAGGCTGGGGTCTGTCTCTAGGGAAGATATGACTCTAGCAGGGAGGGCACATGGTGAATGTGTCTCTGCATGTGCTCCGTACCCCTGTCTTTCCCAGTGCTGAAAGGAATAGAAAACATGCTCAGGAAAAGAATTCCTGCGTCCCAGCCCAGCTGCTCTGCTGCACCGAAGCCGACGGCCGTCCCAGGGAGATGCTTTTAGAGGAAGTGCATCCAGCCAAATATTTATTCTATTAAATTACGTATCAAAAATGCTGACCAGGCTGCAAATGCTCCCACTAATGGCAGAGGCAGGCATGGAGTGGCCTGGAAGAGAGGTTCCTATTGATGGGGAGGTGCGTGAGACACGGGAAGATCGGAAGAGCAGCTGGCCAGCTGCTGCCTGCAGATGCCGATCTCAGGAGAGCGTCACCCTCTCTCTGGGATTTTCCATTTTCCTGAAGTCTCTCTGACTCCTGTCACTAATCACAAGGCCTGGAAATGGCCCATGAAAGCAGCTATGGCCCCAAAGCTGTCCCTGTGTGCTCCCAGCTCAAATTAGTTCAGGCTGAAACATCAAGCAGAGATGCAGAGAGCAGCTGCCACAACAAGAGCAGCCACATCCCTGGTCTTGAAGTTTTGTGGGATGCAGGGAATCTTAGGAGTCCTTCCTCCAGCCTCGCAGTGGCTGAGCACGGCTGGAGGGCAGATACCCTCCGTGGGGCTGGGCCAGTGTCTGAACCCCAGGGTGGCTGCAGCTGCAGCTGCTGCACGGCAGCTGGATGCCTGCACCTCTCTGGAGAGCCATCCCTGCACATCCCATCACAATCCACACCCAGGCTGCCTCCAGGCCCCTGACGTGCCAGCCAGCCTGGCCCCATGCTTGGCTATGGCCAGAAACTATCCCAGAGACTTTTGTTTAATCCTGAGCAGGCGCCTGGCCTGGAAACTTGCTGGCTGCAAACATTTCTGCCACTGCTCAAAGACTTGAGATGTTTCCCTCCCTGTAAAGCATTTTGGTTTTTCTGCAAGGCTTGAAGAGGTGTTAATTACTACTGGATCTGTACACACTGGCAAACAGGAGCTGACAGCCAGGTAATGCTCTGCCCTTGGCTAAAGCCATCTCCAGGGATGCTGGGGGCTGAACACGGCCACTGAGCTGCTGTGCTGTGTGTGCTTGTGTGCTGGAGTGGGGAGCTTGGGGAGCTCTGACAGCTGGGATGGCTGTGACCCCTGTGCCACCACTGCACCCTGACCTTCCTGGGATAGCAGGAAGCCTCTGCCCCCACCACCCTCCTGGGCATGCATTGTGTCACTTGGGCATGTGTAGCTGAGGCACGTGGCACTGTCACCAGGAGCACGTTTCCTGCATGGCAGCATCCCCTCCCTGTGGGAACCAGCCACCCCAGCAGCAGTACCTGGTCGGCAGGACGGCAGCTTTGTTCCCAGCTCCTCGCTCCGCCACTGCCCTGATGCATCGCACGTGTAGGTGGCTGGAAGAGAGCAAAGTGTTAGCTGGGCTCTGGCCCTGGGGTGAGGGATTGTCCTTTACAGTGAGAAGACCTTGCCCAGCTATCAGGGCCTTTGAACCCTTTTTTGGAGCAGGAAGTGACCTCCCTTTCAATGCCCTCTATGCTCCATTCCCGGGGGGCCGTGGTAGCCCTGCCCCCATGCAGGACATGTCTTCATCCTCAGTTTCATTGCCTTGAGCTGTCTGGAGGGCTGTGCTATGGCCTCAGCCTCTGCTGGCAGCTGCCTCCACATAAAAATGCTGCCAATGCCCATTCTGCTAATTCATACGGGATGCTTGGACCATGTGCAGGGAGATATAAGCAAGGAGACAAGAATGTGAAGAATTCTTTTGGCTTTGCTTGCTGAGGGAGGAGAAGGAAGAAGGGCTGGGCTGTGTTTGCACCCTTTCTGCTGCCCAGAACTGGGTCTGAGGGGTACAGAGACTTGTGGTGCTTGATAAACCACCTTGTGGTTTTTCTGTGCTTGTGAACCAAGGGGAATGGCAGGAAAAACTCAGTCTGATATGATCCCAACTGCTATCTGTTCTGCTTTGCCTACGCTGAACATTTGGGATGAGGAGCCTTGCAGAACCCTTTCTGAGGCTGCTGGACCTGGTGCTCTCTCCAGCAGCAGCTCCTTTCACAGAGACACAGAAAATTTCATAGTCTGCAGGGAGCAGATGGCAGGGTAAGATGGCAGAACACAGAACACCCACGCTGCTCTGCCGAGGCTGTGAAACACTCAGGGAAAGCAGCTGGCGGGGCCAACTCCGTCCTACCTCGCTGTGGAGCAGGATTTGTCCAGTCTGACAGTCCAGGCAGGGCAGACACAGGGTTTGGTATGAGTAGGATACATCCACAGCCTGCTGTTTGCAGAACACCCTGGAGCTGCCATCCCAAGCTCCCCCTGCTTGCATCCCACGTGCCCACCCTCACTGTGCCGTGGGGACGTGGCCTGGCCCCACTGCTCACCGGTGCTGTTGGGGGCCATGTGGTAGTAGGGGTGCTGGCAGTGGTACTGGATGGCTGCTCCATAGGTGGTCAGGTTGTTCCTGGTGGAGAAGGTGACAAAGCCATGCTCCAGCTCCGGCGGCGCTTTGCAGTCAGCAACTGAAAGCCAACACAGAAGGGGGGTTGAACCCTGTGCTGTATCATGGGGTGCTCAGCCAGCCAGCAGGCAGGCAGTGCTGGGCTTTGGCATGGGATGGGGGTCTTGTGTGGCAGACCAAGGGCTTGTAAAATGCTGTATCACTTTTCTCTACGGCACTGCAGGAGGCACATCCTGACGTGGCCTCAGGTGGCAGCAGAACGCTCTGCCCTGGCAGGGCAGCCTGGCTCTGTCAAACCCTCCCATGGCCACCCTGCACAGACAGAGCACATGAGTGGCACCATGGGACTCCAGCAGGATGTCCCACCCACAGGCTGTGTGACCAACACCACTCACACTGGTGGAGACCCCAGTGCTGGGAGCCACTCTGTGTAGTGCAAGATCTCTGCTATACCAGTGAGAGGGGAAGAAGCCTGCTCTGCCAGGTGAGGTCTGTTTTGAGATGCTCCCAGAGTGTGTTTTTGCATCATAGAAGTGGGCAGGGAGAGGCAGGCAGTGATTCCCAGCTGTGCATCAGGGGTGCTCCTCTGTGTACAAGACTCTGCTGAGAGCACAGCCCTGTCCTTCCTGCTCTGGTCTTGCTCACCAAACCGTGCTGATGAGCATTTACACATCAAGTGGAACAACCCTTGGTCCTGGCTGTCCTATGACAGCAGGAGGTGAAGGACATGGGGAGTGTGGCTTAGCTGGTCTGCAGGCAGGGATGAGGCCAGTGCATGTGGCTGAGACCAAACCTGCTCCATCCTCCAAGACATCAGCAGGGTTGGCTCTGCTTCACCCATCCATGATGTTGACTCAGGGTCTGATGGAGGGAGAAGAATGTTGGGGTGCCGTTGCCCTTCCCCATGGCCTGTCCATGGTCCCCTTTCTCCCCATGATCCCTTAGAGTGTTCTGCCCAGCCTCTCTCCGCAGCTTGTCCTCAGTATTGGGTTTGAGCCAAACACACCAGGAAGGACCCCAGGCTGTGAGAGGGTTCATCTGCCAGATCCAGGAGTCACCCCCTTGGAGCTGAGCCTCCCTGCCAGGTGGGCAGTTCACAGCACATCTGGGTGATGCTGTGCAGCCTCCCCCTATGCCATCCTGGGGGACCTGCCCCAGTGGAGGGCAGGAACCAAGGTCTGATTCTGTCAGGAAATGCAGTGCTGTAGAGCTGGGTTCTGATGTGTTTAGGATGAGCGTTTGAGTAGGGAAATGATGTCTTTATAGAAAGCAGGTCCTGTGGATCAGGGATGATGTGAGGTCTGTTGGTTTCCACGTGCTCCAGGATGCAAAGGGGATGAGGATAGCAGTGCTATCTGATCCAGGCTAACAAAGAGAGAATTCACTAGGTGTAGTGGCTGGAACCAGGGATATGTATCACTGCTCAGGATTGCCTCATTGCTTGGGTGAAAAAAGCCTGGCTTATGGCAAAGTACTGCAGCTCACCATTCACCAGGGTTCCCTCCACTTTCTGTAGAGACAGCAAGTGATCGGATGAGTGTGTGGGTGCAGGTAGGCTGGGTGGAGACTCTGGGTACCTGTTTCCTTACAGGAAAAAGGGAATGAATGTTGGGAGACCATCCTGGCTTGCACCTCTACTCTGGGGTTGTTTATGGCTGCAGAGCAGCATTCACTGTCTCTCACCGCCCATCTCCCCCCGTTTGTCCCTCAGACCTGGGCAGGCCTGATTCCTGGAGAATGGGGTCCTGTAGAGAGGTGTTGCTGCAGTGTCCCCGGTCCTGCTGGAAGGGTGGGGGAGGGCATTAGTTCTGTGAGCCTTTCTAGAGTTTTCTCTCAGGAAGAGGGCCATTTAGCATCTCTGTCTTTGTAGGACCAGAAGTGGACTGACCTCCCCAAAACACACCTCCTCCTCCTCCTCCTCTCCCAGCCCCTGGTCTACATCCCAGCATCCTCCTAGTGAAGCCTCCAATGCCACAGGGAGTACAGGGTCCAGGCCCATGGTTTCTGGGGATGTGAACAGGGCCAGATACCAGGCTCTGACCTCCTTCAGCTGCAGTCATCCTGAGGCCAGTCCGTCCTCACCTCTGCCAGGCCAGCGGAGGGGAGCAAAGGGGAAGCGGAGGAACATCCATCCCCCTGCGTCAGTGCCAGGGCTCGGGGCCTGCAGGAAAGGGCTGGTGATGCCAACCCATCCTCCAGACCTCCTTGTCAGGAGGGTCTGAAAGGCACCAGGACTCTTGGAGAGAGGAGAGGAAGGAGTGTTTCTTATTTGTGATGCTGGGCCAGTGAGGAAGGACAGTGGGAGACTGAATCCAACCCACCAACCAACCAACCAGGTGCCCGTGCCACAATCCTTGCACGGCTGCCTTGGAGGGGGAGCCGAGGTGGCCCAGGAGTCCGAGTGGAGAGGGAGGGATGCAGAACCCAGGAGCCAGCAGCAGCACTTGGTCCCCAGGCAGCGGTGCTGGGGCTGGGTGGGCCCCCTTCTGTGGGGCAGCGTGTCAGTGAGAAAGGGGGGCTCGATGCCAATCTCCTTCTCCCTTCTCGAGACGGAGTTAAGAAAGCACCAGGTGTGAGGGTTAAGAGTGCCATGCCGGTTAGACAAGCCACAGAGATGGATTTGGCAGCCAGGCCAGTGGAAAGGGAACCTGCCCTGGGTACTGGACAGATCAGAGGGGCATCGAGACAGGCTGCCCGTCGGGGCGGCACGGCCGGCACCAGCCTCACGCGGCCACTTGCTCCGAGCCGGCTCTTCCCTCTGTCTGGTTGTCGGCTCTATCTGCAGCTGCACCGAAAGCAGAGGGGAAGGAGGAGAGCAGAGAGAGAAAGCCCAATTAGTAGATGAGCAGAGAGAGACATGCAGGAAACCCAGCCCCCAAAAACACCAGAAATCGTTAATGAGCTCCCAGTGAGCCGTGCCAGGGTGCTGTGGATGCCAGTGGAGCCATGGCCCTGCTGGGGACCCCCTCGCTCTGCTCAGCCCGGGTGACCTGGGGGCAGTGGCTGGGAGAAGCTGTCACAGGTTTCTGTTTAGCCTCTCCAGGCTATGGAACTGGATTTTATCCACTTTGCTGAGAAGTTTTCTATTTTCTGCATTGTTTGTGCCCTGCCTCTCACAGACAGCCTGGGGAGGTGGGAGTCTTTGCAGTCTGGAGGCCTAAATTGCCCATTTAGGGGCTTCTTGGCTTCCCAAAAAGGTCTTAGAAATTTAGTGCAGTGAGTCATATTACACAAGAAGGGATCAGTTCCAGCCCAGCTGGAACAATGCAGGTAATCATTCCTTTTTTCTCAAAAAATTAATACTTTTTGGTGTTAAAAGTATTTACCTGGATTTTGTTCTAATTTTTAGACAATGAAAATATTTATCTGATCACTGTTCAAGCTGGATAAAATCAATGAGAAACTGTGGTAGTGACAGTATAGGAGCGGGGAGATCCTCAGTAGGGCAGAGGGACCACTGACCTCATAGTTTTAAAGGAGCCCTTTCAGATATTAATCTATTTAGCAAGCCTGAGACCCTCCCAGTTTCCATTCGGCTTGAGAAAACATGAATTAAAACTCCAGAAATACTCTTTCTTCTAAGGTAAGATGCACAATATTATTGAAAGAGTCTGCCTAGATGAGGAGAGCCTGGATCCCAACACCCCTGGAAAGCATCCCTTCCTGCCTCTCCTGGAAGGACCTGGGACAATCTCTGACCATGTTTGCTGCTTTTCTCCTCTCTGGGCCAGCCTTTCAGCACTGAGCAGCAGTGAGAGCCTCCCTGAGAGCTGAGAGGTTTGGGGGAAAGGGAAAAGCTGTGATCAGGTACATCTCCCAAGCCTGAGCTGAGAGAAGGGCTGGGTTAGATGAAAGAAGAGATGGTTTGAATTATCACCTGTCCTTTCAAATGGCATTTCTTTTCTTCTCCCCTTTCCTCGCATTTTAAGGTTTGTAAATATCTGGACATTTTTCTCTCCCCTCTCACTTACCTCAGCAGTGCCCAGTTTAGGCTAGTACCTGGGACCTCTCTAATGCCCTGCATCTTAATAGCCTCAGCTGGGAAGGAAATTTGCACCAGGAACTAGATTATCCCACATTGTCCCAGCTTTATCTGACAGACGCATTTCTCAAGAGCCAGGCTTGCTCTTTCTTTGACAGGGAGACAGCAAAGTGGCTCACAAATCAAGTTATATGAGTAATCTAAATAAAAGCACCGATCTCCTGCTTGTGGCATTTGGCCTGAGCCCCGTTATGTTATCCAAGAACAAGCCAAAAGAGCCTTGCAGGGTTACGTAGACTCTCTGGCTGGGTTTGTGTCTCTGAGTAAGGAACTCCACTCTGGCAGGGCAGCTCCCGTTAGCATGAAATGGTTTTAGCAGGAAAAGGACATTGGCAGGGTAGGGAAGGGTGTCCTTACTTTTGCAGAGAGGGATCTTGTTACTCCACGTGCCGTCCTTCAGGCACTCGATCTGGAAGGAGTCACTTTCTACATTGTCCTGTGCAGAAGGTACCAACAAGAAAAACCCCCATCAATGTTCAAGGCAAAGAAATAAATCTCTCAATAAAAAGGGAATTTCTTGGTGATTTAGTCAAGTTATATCCAGCCTCCCGTGGAAGAGGACTTTTTTAGCTAAAAATTGCATTAAAATCATAATGAAAAACTTGAGAAGTATTCTTGTTGCCAGCAACTCGGTGGCATGCTGAAAGCCAAAGAACTGGAGTCATTTATTCCTGTTGTAAATGACGGGATGGGTAAGGAGGCAGCTCTGCATGAAGGATGGGACTGGGAGGAGATCAGAGAAATACCCAAGTCCGTGTCGGAAGTCAAAGTGGGCTACTGGCTTGGAGGGAAGACAGCCACCCTGTGAGTCAGCCATGCTCCCTGTGGTTCTCAGCTGTTTCCCAGAGAGCCTGCCAAAATCCTGCCCCCCTTGACTTGCTGAAGCTGTCCCCAAGTCCCTGAGGACCTCCCAGTCAGTGGAGGCTGGCCTCTTCAGGGCTGCTGAGACAGTGCCCACTGAGGTGGGGGGCAGGCAGAGCCCTGGCAGCTCCCTCAGAGCTTTTGCTGACTTTTTCTCTGGCAGAGGTGCCAGGCCTGATGTAGCTGGCTCTGGAAAGATGCTGAGAGGGTGGCTCAGGAAAGTGCCATCTCCTCTTTTCCTCTGTGTCTTTGGAAAGGAGAGTTGTTGGCTCTCAGAGGAGGGGTTTTCCTTGCCCCTGGGAAGGGCGTGAGGATGGTGTGTGATTGTTCGCTCTCCCAGAGATGCCATGGGTTTGAGAGGAAGTATCCTCTTCTTCCTACCCATATTCCCAGCTCCACATTGTCAATCCATACCTTCAGCACTTTGTATCCAGTGTTGCAGCTGATGACAACCTGGTCTTTGAAGGTGTACTTGGCTTGAGAAGGCTCAATTTTCCCATTGATTGGTGGTTGCACCAGCGGGCACGGGTTTCCTTTGAATAAAAAGCAAATGAAGCTAAACAGAGGAATAAACGGAGCAAAGGCAAAGTCCCAGCTCTTCCACCCAGCCCATGTAGCAGAACCTGAGCATCTCTGCCTTGCTTTTACTCTTAGCCTACACTGGCATGGCTCAGCCAGGCTCTTCTAGAAGGCACGGAGGCTCCAGGTCTTCCCTTCAGTCTGTAATTCTCTGGCTTTGAGCATTATAAATCTGGGAGTTAATAACAGTATCCTGTGCAATTATCCTGCCCAAAATTGCTCTGCTTTGCAATGTGGTCTCGTTTCAGAGCCCAGTTGTTGTAGGGAAAGAAGCACCCTTCGGAGGGAGGGCTCTGTTATTTTATGTCTCTCTTCTAGAGATTTCTGGAACAGCTCCTTTCTGGAGACAGGATCATGGACCACCAAACTCACGGCGTCCACCTGCAGGCTTTATAAAACCCTTCCCATTCCCAAGCCCAGCAAACAGAGGGAAGCAGCAGGAATTACCAATTGCTGTGTATGACAGCTTCCAGCCCCTGTTCTCTCCAGAGTTGTCACTGTGGAAGCGGATCTGCACGCTGTTGGTATGGGTTTCAATGCGTCCTGGGGACTTTTCTCCACAGAAAGGTCCAAACTCCTTTTGGCCTGCTTTGATCTGCCGAGGCAAAGATGAATGGGTGGTTTGAGGGGGCTCTTCGATCCCTGAGGCCAAAGGATGAGGCTGCAGTGGGGTCAGTGGGGGATATTTGGGGGGATGTGAACAGGAAGAGGGTAACTATTGGCTAAAAGGGTCACAAGCAGATGTAGTGAGAGACATGGAGTCAATAGAGCACAGGGCTCCTGCTGATTCCATCACCCCTGTTTAGACTGAGGTGATTTTGATCCCATCACCAGACCACTGGGGACACAAAAGGCGAGTGAGAGAGGAGGAGTGTGTAGAGCCCAGCTCACCTTGATGTGGTCATATGGACAGGTCACCTCGGGGTGGTCTTCCACATCAAAGCTGTCCTCGAAGTTTAGGGTGATGAAGAAACCCTCCTCCAGCTCGATCCGGTACAGGCAGTCTGAGCTCTTGGGGTACGGGCTGGGGAAGTCGGCGCTGGTGATCACCCCGCTCCTCTGGGTGTAGAGGTTGTCACTGCACTCCACTGAAACACAGCCATGGCTCCATCAGGGCCCTGGCAGTCATGTCCCAGCCCTGACCATCCTCAGGCATCCTCCCAGTGGAGTGGGGTCTGTTGGGTGCATCCATGGATTCCAAATATGGGTACATGGATCCCAAATATGTGTCCATGCAAGGACAATCTCACACAGCCAACTTCCAAATACGCCCGTGGCACAGAGGCCCTGGGCTGAGGGCTAGCCCTAGCTGATCTACATGATGCAGATTCGGAGCAGGGACTAAACCTTTTAATTTCTCTGACTTGAGAAGGTCTATAGAGCTTAGCTGAGGACCACAGCCCATGGGAGGAGTCCCAGACTACCGGTTTGTAGGGGAAGAGGCACCTCATCCCTCCTGGGAGCAAAAAAGGGGCATTTTGCCTGTGTTTGGTAGGTATGATGCCTACTCAGGGACCCTCTGTGCCCATCTCTGTGTCTGGGCTGTGCCTGTGGTACCTTTGCAGGTCCTGTTGTCGGAGTGGAGGATGTAGCCGAACCTGCAGGAGCAGTAGTACCCGCCGATGTAGTTGTGGCAGTAGTGGTCACAAGCCAGCTCCTCGTCGCTCTTCTCCAGGCACTCATCCACATCTAGAATGGAGTTAACAAGGAAGGGAGGTCACCCTGCAGCTCTCCACATGTCACTCCTTGAGGGAACATTTGCCACAACACTGAGAAATCTGTTATCCCATGTGGTGGGCCACATGAGCACCCGGGGAGTCCCACATGGCCTAAGGGCTGCACACAAGTTCATCTCTTGCCAGGGAACCCAAGGCTGACCTGGGATGTGGTCTCTGCAGACCTGATTCCCTATCCTAACAAGCTGGCCCTGCAGGCTCAGATGCTGCTTACCCACAGCGGTGTAATGGGCATCGAAGCCGGTGAAGCGTTCCTCGTTGGAGAAGTCAGACCTGAAGGTGAGCCCCATGTAGGGCCCTGGGGACAGGATCACTTGCTGTCCCGGAGCCTGCTCTGTGTCCGTCGTCTCCCTGCCACAGAAGGTTGCCAGCTCCTGGTCCTCAGTTTCAATCTGTTAGCAGAAAGAAAGGGTGAGCCTGGAGAGCCTGCTGTGTGTTCCCTGGGGAGGTCAGGCTGGGGTTGGAATCATCCTCTGTACCCAGGAGCTCACACCTTTGCCGGTCCCGGCCAGGACTCACCAGGGTCTCCTTGAGGCACAGGGACTCAGGTCTGCCTGCTCTGCCTGGAGGCAGCTCTGAAGCAGATGCTGAGAGCAGGTAGCATCCAGGATGTAGGGAAGAGCTGGGGGGTGTAAGGGGTGGAAACAGGGTGGGAGCCCATTTGGGATGTGGGAAAGGACATGGGGAGATGGTGCAGAAGAAGGGGTGTGAAAACCAGCCCAGGGCTGTGTCAGACCCAGTCACAGCTCTTGGTACCTGAGATGCTTCCCCTCCCTCTTCCCATGGCTCAAACACTGATCCAGACAGCAGCATCTGCGTGAGGAGCCTAGAGGAGTCCCTGCCTATTGGTTTTGCATCAGCTCAAAGCAGCAGCTGTAATTTGTTTCTGTCCCCTGGGCTGCCTTTGGACAAGCTTGGTCCTGTCCCTGCCACCCAGGATCTGTCTGGCTCCAGAGCTGTGGTTCCAGGCACTGCTAGGACTCTGACCACGCACCCAGAGGGCTGAGGAAGGGGAGTGATGTGCCAGGGTGCCATGGTATCAGCATGCTCAGTATTCTCTATGTACATCCCTTTAAAACACAGCCTTATCTGTGCCCTTAAGTACTGCAATCCCTGCAGAAAACCCTTCAATTTTCCCTGGAAAGCCCCTCCTTTCCTTTTTGCTTGTCGTTTTCTCCAGCGTTGATCCACCTCCTTCTCCTACACATCCCATCCCCAATCCCTGTCTCAACCATGACCTCTCCCAGGCAGTTCTCAGCACCCTGCCTACTTTGCCCCAGGGAATTTGAATATGAATAAGCCTCGGCAGAGGAATGTGATGAGCACCACCAGCCAGCCTGCCACCGCTCATGCCAAGCCACCGCTATTGAGGCTGTGATGAAGTCTGCAGCCCCCCAGCACATGCCTGGGGAAAACAGTCATCTCGGGGGCCCATGGAGTCCTGGAGGTGTTGGAATGCTGTCCCTGGCTTGCTCGGCCTCAGCAAGGTGAGACCCTTCTCCAGCTCCATCCCTGTCACTTAGAGACTCTCAGGATGTACCTGCTGGGGAGGGTCTGGGGCTGAAAGGGAAATTTCCCAGAGCTGAACAAGCAGGAGGAAACTCGTTCACACTAGGGAAAGCCAACATGGAAATGGCAAATCAGCGTGCCTTGACATTGCCTCCAGATATTTTCCATCCTCTCATACAAGCTGGAGCTGGCCAGAAAAGAGAGACACTTTCCGATGATAAATTTTGGAAATTTTGAGAAAAAACATGCACCCTGCTTTGGGGACAAAAACCCAATTGAATTTTTTTATTTTTTGTAACAGCATTCTGGGGCAAAAAAAGAAAACAAGTAATTTGGGCTCCATCTGGTTTCAATTCCTTTGAAATATACTGTGGTGCTTTAGAATTGCTTTTAAATCTGAAAGATTGTTTTGAAGTGAAATAGTGTTTCAGACTGAAAGACGGGAGTGCCATCACCAAAAGTGAAGGAAAAAGGCATTGCAGCCCTGACGCACCGACTTGGCCATGCCAGCACAGGGGACACAGCCTCTTCAACAGAAAATGGTTTTTCTTAAGGAAATCTGTGGGAAGGAGGAATTTCCAGCCAGCTGCTCTATGTGGGGCTGGTGGCTGTCACCTCTGCCAGGACTCAAGAGCCACCGTGTGAGCTCCCATCCCTTTCCTTCAGCCCTAGAGGGTGCAGGACCTGCAGCACAGCATTCCTGAAGTGCGGGAAAATCTTCCCAGTGCCCTGTGTCTCGTCTCGAGGATGCTCCAGCCATGGTGCCAGCCCCAACACTGCCCCCAGCATCCCTGGATACAGCCCTGGAGCAGCAGGATGAGGCCCGGGAGAGCTGTGCTCTCCTCACTGGAGGTATCACAGCCCCTTATCTGAGACGGGTCCCATGCCCCGAGCCACAGGGAGCAGAGGCAGCCCTTCAGCAGTAAACTAAACAGAAAGGTCATCATCCCTGGTTAATATTTGCTGCTTCTGCTGGGGACTGTATACTTTTTTGTAGATCATTTACATCCAGCGAGCAGGCTGGTAATTAAATCCTGGTTGTTTGTTTGGAGTTTCTCCCTCTCGGGTCATGATGTCGACGTTTTCACTAGAGAAGATGTGTCCCCGAGGGAAATATCAATTGCCACAGAGAAATTCCCTATAAAAATACGCTGAAAGAATCCTCCTTTGAAAAATAAAATATAGTGACACCCTTGTGCCTTAAATTTACCCTTGCCAATGCCTCCTGCTGTCTTCCCTGTTTCTTCTTGCATCCTCAGTCCCTCGTTAAAACTTCTGCCGTTCTGGATGGAGGCAGATTGGAGTCCCTCCCTGGCTGTTGCCCCGTCCCTCTGCATTTTGGCTGGTGCCATGGCTAAGGGGTGTCCCGGGCTGTGGGGCCCCTCTCTGCCCCACATTGATTTCCCCCCTTGGGGGCAGGAGCTGGGATGCCCTGGCTGGCAGGAAAAAAAGGCTGCCCCAAGGCACGGGCTGCTGGGGATGCCAGGGAACACTGATGCTCCGGAGGTGTCTCCTGCAGCCAGGGGGTTAAAGAAATGCCAGAAACACCGAGGGTAATTTGGCCCTGCAGTTCGGTGTCTGCTGCCGGAGAGAAGCAGGCAGTCGGCAATACGGAAACGCAGCCGCCACCCGCCCCCCCTCTCCAGCCCTCCAGGAATGCACTAATTGGACTGATGAAGGCCAAACATACCACTTGTAATATATATAAATGGCTCGTTAGGCAGAGAAATCGCAGCGCTGGGCTGAAGACACTGGGAACATGACATGGGGAGGAGACGCTCGGAGCCAGGGCAGGGCATGAAGCGGCCCCTGCCGAGCGGCCCCGCAGAGTGTGGCAAGAAGGCAACACCCAGAGCGACGGGGCTTTTTTTCCACAGTGCTGCTGCTACTGACTCTTGGGAATGAAGCAGGGACAGCCCCTGCAAAAGCCTCCATCTCAGTCTCCTGGAGATCCTCTCCCCAAGATACATCAAGGGTCCTTTCGTATGCAAAGGTGAAATTGCCCTGAATTTCCACGGGAACACACGTGGCAGCCCTGCCATGGGGGACAAAGGAGGATGGCTGGTTTCCTGTGCCATGGATTTGGCTTGGTGTCCAGAGACTGTCCCCTCCCACATGGCAGCTGCACCCACATTTCCTATTTCTGGGCAAGGCTGATTCCCTGGAGGGCTCGGGTGAAAAGAGACCCAGGCAGGATGCTGGAGTCCTGCAAGAACTGCTGACTTGCTCCCATGCCTGATCCTCCTCCTTCCCCTGCACTGGGGGTAACTGGTCCCCAGTGGCACAGGGGAATGGCCAGTGCCACCAGACACCTCTGCACAGAGCTGTCAGGATGGGAAAGACAAGAAGCAAAGCCCTGGGCTCTCCCTTCTTCCCAGCTGCCTCCTGGGGTTCAGTGCTCCTTTTGGGACCCCACACTCCCAGGGAATGAATGACCCCCTGGCCGGGGCTGGCTGACAGGACCAAAGGAGGATGCTCTCCTCCTGAACCTCAGTTCATGCCAAACCTTGATTTGTGCTTTTTCTCCCTCATTTAAGCAGAGAAAGGTGTACATGGGTCCTGTGCACCCTTCTTGCAGCCCCAGGCTGGGCATGCACTTGCCCTGAACGAAAAACCTACCTCGTTCCCTGGTCCTGCATGTTCCCCCCCAGTGCCTCATCAATCATTGATAGGATTTCACCCCACCTTCATTCCAATCAAGGAGCTGGCTGCATCTAGCTGCCAAGCTCTTGGGGGCTGATTTCATGCCAGGGCTTGACTGAGCCATGTGCAAAACCTCATAAACAGGTCCCCAGGCTCGGATGTCTCTAATAAGCTCGGGGATTTACTCATGATGGGCCCTCAGAGAAGCCAGGATTTCATCGCCCATCTCCCTGCCTCTGCCATAATGCTCCTCAGTGACACTATTCAAGTCACTTAACCTCGTTTCCTGGTCAGGGCTGTGGCTTTTTGGGGTGTCCTGGGCCAGTGGTGGAGACTTGTATGCCAAAGTGTTCGTTGCTGGGTGACCCCAGAATGGTGAGACCCTCTGCAAATAAGGAACCCCCAAATCAGTTCCCTGTGGATGGTGATGGGCAGAGCCTGCTGAGCAGCATGGCAGAGGACAGGAGCTGGAAGCCCAGGGTGGATGGCTGCTCCATCTCTGTCCCCATGCACCTGGCAGGTGGCTGAGAGCAGCCATCCAAAACCTGAGGAGAGGCTGTATCCAGTGTGCTGAGGCTCAGAGTTTGGCTTCCCAGCATGACTGGTGTTTTCTACCTGCATGAGGGGCTTCTCCAGGTGGGTAATTTGGGGGTGCCTGTTCGTCAGTTCCTCCTGGCTCACTTCCTCACTGAAGTGCCACTCCCCCTCTCTGCCATCCTCATTTGCACAAACAAGCCTCCCATCCTGTGAGCATTTCTTTAGGAGCCACGTTCTTTTTATATATATATACACACTCGCACGCGTGCATGTGCATTTATATAAATAAACAGCTATTGTTTTAATTAGCCATTGTTTCAGAGCTCTGGAAACTGTTCCCTTCTGCAGACCACCCCGAAGGCAGAGGTCTGTATGGGTTTACAGCTCGGATCACCCTGAGCTTGCCACTTGGGATGAGCTTCTACACCGCTTAAGAGCTCGGGTGGGTGGGCAACCAAGGAGTGAGCGAAGCAAAGGCCAGGGCACAGGGGCTTTTTTCCTGTCCTGAGTTGAGTCCCAACCTGTTCAGCCCCTTTTTAACCTCCTTCTTATGGTAGTCAACATGATGAAGGCTCTGAACAAACAAGAAGGTGTTTCTTCACACACACAGAGGCACGTAACCGTGTATTTAACCTGTGCAACTCTCTGGCGTGTGGTGCTGCAGAGATTAAAGTTACCCATGAGCTCAGAAAGCAATGGTACAAGTTCATAGGTGGGGAATCCATCGAGCACTGTGGAACACAGAGATCTGCCTGTGTTTCTGAGCTTCCTCACTGGGACCAGCAGAATGTTGCAGAGAAGCACCTGTATGTGCCAGGTCTATAGTTATATTCTATAGCCATGCACTGTGGCCTCTGTCAAAGAGTGGGCTGATGCTGTTTTTACACCTTGTACTGGTGCAGACAGAGCTGGACACACAAACCCAAGGAGGAAAACAGCCACAGAGTCATTCATTGCTCTCCTTAATATTTTCTAAGCCGGTGGTTTAGTAGCATCGAGATTGCACCCTTACCCAGCAGAGTAACCTCTGGATCTCCCATAATCCATCCATTTTCATCACTTTTCAAATGTAATTCTGTGGTGGAAGCGCTGCAAGCTGAATTACAGCCCCAAGCAAATTTATACAGCTGAGATCTAAATCCCTGTGAAAAATACCGCCTTCTTATGGAAATCCAGCGGCAGGGAGAGCTGTGGTGCCAAGTTGGCACCATGGCCAAATAACAGGGAGCCTTATGAAAAAGGAAAAAAGAGCAGGGGGTGAAGGGTGGGAGGAGGGGTAAAGCTTGGAATGGGGAAAGTTTCCAAGAAATCTGTTCCTTGAGCTTATTGGGGTTTTAAAGCAATATATCTCTATATATGTCCCTGGCCCTTGTGCTTGGAGAAGATCCAGGAGAAGCAGAAAGAACTAATCAAACCTCAATGAGAGCTGTTAGTAGCAGAGTGAGTGCCAGCACAGAGGGGAAATTAAAGCAGGGAGCAACAGATCCTAGAGGAAAAAACACAGAAATGTTTGCTTTGTTTTCTTAGGGAAAGAATAAAACAATAATTTCAATTATCTGGCAACTAGCACCAGGGCTGAGTTCTGTGGTTCTAGACCTGGGAGCAAGCTCCACCTGCCTCTGTGTGGAGGGGGAGGGTGGAGCTTGTCCTGGGCGATGGTGTAAGGTGTGTTCAGCTACGCAACCCTAGAAAGCTTCTTCTTGCTACTGCTGGTCTGCCAGAAGCATCACACTTGACCATTTTCAAAGATGTGGAGAGCACCCCTTGTCCTGGATGTGAAGGAGAACCCTGCTTGGAGAAAACTGTGGTGCAAAGGCAAGGTTGCTGTGTGGCACTGCAGTGTGTGGCCACCACAGTTTTGGGTGGGTTACTGCCCATCAGTGAAGCAGACCGAAATATTTGGAGGTTTTGGCCATGACAGCTCCCTGGAAACCTCCATAGCAGCCTCAAGCTCAAGTCTAACCTTTCCCTTTTGCAAGGCATGGCCAGGGATCCTGGCTGGCTTCAAGAGGCACCCACAGCAAAGTGTGTCCAGCTCAGGGGTCCTCCTTGCTGGCATCAGAGTGGCACAGGCTGGTGTTTAGCCACAGGTGTTTTAGCAGCCCATAGGTGTGAAAATCCCATTGGGAGCAGTAGGAATTCAGTGCCCAAATACTTTCAGAAATCTGTTCCTCTGTGTGTAAGCTCTGACTCCGGTGTCCCCCTCACTGTCAGTCCATTGGATGCTGCCAGCTTACCTGTGTTCTCCTCGTGGTCCACTGGACTGACAACCCCTGAGCCAAATAAAATGGGGAAAACTGTCTCGTTCCCAGCTTTTCCAGCACTATCCTTTCTCAGCTGGCCAAGCAGCTCTGCTGTCTACCCGACCATCTGCCCTGAGATCTCACAGCTCACCTTCACATAGTCGTATTCACAGAGGTAGGATGACTCCAAGTCAAAATGCATGAAGTACAGCTTGATTTTAAATCCGTCAGGCACAGAGATGTTCCACGTCATTTCTGAGTCGCTGGGATAGGAGTCGGGGAAGTTGGGAGACTGGATCTCCCCAAACATGTCTGTCAGCTCCACGGCATCTGCCACGCAGAGCAGCAAGGCACAGAAAGGCCAGGCCAGGGGGTACCTGGAACACACATGTGAGGAGATGAAATGAAAATCTGGCAGTGACAACACCTGTTGAAGGCTCATCTCTTTTCCCAAGTGTATCCTGCAAGAGGAGGTGCAGCACCATGAGCAACCATGAGCAACCCCTGGGAGGTGGAGGTGGGAGCTGCCTCTGGCTCCCATGAGGGGAAAGCCCCTTTGAAAGCTGGGTCCTACAGTTGCCACATGTGATGCAAAGGCACCTCCACAGCTCCCAGCCAGCTTGAAGTGCCATCAGGAGCTCAGTGTTTCCCATGCTTCTGGGAGCGGCAGCCATTGGCAACACATCCATGAGCTAATGGAGCTCTGGTGGGCAAATCTTCATTTAATGGAAGAATAAACATAAGGATGCTTAATAAAATAATGATGCTTTCTAAATCGGTTTAATGAAAGCATCATGGCAATAAGTGCTAAGTATCATTATTATTATTATGATTATTACTGCTTAGCCTCATCCTGCCAAATTGGGATCATTAGCTCTCAATAAACAGCACACATCTTTGCAGCTGGGTAAGGACGGAACCAGGCCCCAGCAGTGCAACCCAGCATGTTACACTCTGCCTCTTTTCTTTTTCTTTTTCTTTTCTCTTCTATTCTCTTCTCTTCTCTTCTTTTATCTTCTCTTCTCTTCTCTTCTCTTCTCTTCTCTTCTCTTCTCTTCTCTTCTCTCATTTTCACCCAAAATGGAGAAGCATGCACAGGCTGAGATCCGTAGAGGTGTTTTGTCATCAAACCCATCTTTAAAAAAATCTCTGCCTGAAGAGTTTGTCCCAACTTGTTACCAACTTGTTTATCCCAGAGGAGGGCAGAGAGAACTGGTAAATCTGTGGTGGTCCAGCTGACTTCACACCAGCCTCGAGCGTAGACTGAGTATGTCTATGCAAGGAGAGAACACCACCCGTGCCGGAGGTGTGAACACAAGAGCCTGTGCTATTGCATAGGACCCAGAAAGAGGAGCAGACCTCAGGCTCTTTACACATAGTGGAGCATACAAAGGAAAATAAACACGCAGGAAATAAGAACCACTAGAGGTGAAAATTTCTAAAATAGATGCTAAGGCCTGGCAAAGGCTTGTAGGTGTGTACAACAGACATTGGAACTACTCACATGTACACGTACACCTGGTTTCAAAATCAGGGCTTGATTTAGGTAGGCTGGTGAGGAAATTGAAGCTGCATTTGTAAATTATTTTTAACCTGTCCGTGTTCTTTCAAAACCAGGGCAGTAAATTTCTGGGGTTCATTTGTGTAGCGCCATCACTTTTCTCAGCTCTTCATTACGAAGAAAAGTAAATGGGAGCTGAGAAATTTTGATTGATTTTTCTTTCAAACCTAGTGAGGTTGAACATACTCTTTTCTGACAGCTTTTCTGAAACCACAAAAATGTGTGAAGGGAAAAACTGTTACTCCTCTGGTCAGAGTACATGCGTGGGGCTGGATGCTGAGCTGGTGTAAATGGGCATCACCTCCATTTCAACAGGCTGTTTTCTTGTGCTGCTCTGCTTTCCCCTAAGCAGGGGAGGCAAAACAGCGTCAAACTTCCTCCCCATGACAGGACAGTCTTAACCTCATGTGAAAGTGATAAATGACCGTGGTGTGCACAGAAACCTGAAGCCCGTGTAGCAGGTCCCTCCTCGCTAGCACCTTCTCCCCTCGGCCGTAGCAGAGCGGTGCCCACGCCAGGATGTATGCCCCTTTGGCTTTGCCGGGATGCCGGCGTGCAAGCTGGGCTGCGGCACGAAGCCGGGGCATGAGCAGTGCCTTGTTCGCTCACGGATAGGGGAACGGGAGCCGCGGTCATCATCGAGAAATCTTCTTCAGCAGGACGGCCCCCCCTGCCCGGCCGTGCCCTGAGACCACGGTGTGCGGGAGCCCGGGGTCAGCCCGTCGCGGAGGTACTCACCTCATTTTGCTGCTGGGAGAGTTTCCCGGCGGAGTTGGTGCGGAGGATCGATGGCTCGCTCGCAGGGGACGGCTTTGCCTGTTTCCCAACGCTCCGCTGTCCGCCTTATCTCTATCCGGAGATTTGCGAGCGTGTGTGCGCCTATGTGTGTGTGCGTCTGGAGCTGTCTGGCATTTTCCATGCAGGTCACGCCTTCCCGTGCCTGCAGCCGTTCTCCACATCCAGGCAGGCAGCAGGCAGGCAGGCAGGCAGACCTGCCCGCGTCCGAGCCCTCCTCCCCGCCCGCCTCTCCCTCCTCTCCGCCGCGGGGCTGCCCTGCGCTCCAGCATTCAGCGGAGTTTTTGTCTTCCCTAATCTCCAGAGTTTTGTGTGTGTGTGTGTGTGTGTGCCCATGCACATTGTGTTTTCTCTCTCTTTTCTTCCCCCCACACAGCCTGCTTTGCCAGATGGCAAAAATTTGCCTCTCAATAGGGTCTGAGGCTCCAGCAAAAACAGAAGGCAAGAATGTGTGAAAAAAAAACCTGTGCGGGGATAAATAGCTTTAGTGGTGGTGCTGCCGCTGGGATCGGTGCTCAGGAATTGCTTTCAGCATCTCTGCTTAGTGCTGAGCAGCGTTTGGGATGAGGATCTGGCTTCCAAGAAACTTTAGAGTTGTGACAGTCCCAGTAAATTCAAGCCCTAATTTACATCCTCCTCTAGAACTGAGGAATTGCCGGATGCAGTATTTTGTTCCAGGGCAAAAGAGCAGCTTTAGATGTGGACTCTCCTTAGGAGTGAGAACTTTAAACACTAAAGTTCCAGGTTTTGAGCCTGACTCTCTGCTGTTCAGGAAACAGGTAAAAACATGAACACACCCCGCTAAGCCACGGGAGGTTGATCTCCCCTCCTTGTGCCAGGCACAAACCAACCCAAACTCCCCTGTCTGCATAGCTAAGTGGGAAGATCTATCTGGGCTGCAAATAAAGGAATAGCACGTAGGACGTCAAAGGATGCAAGCGACTCCCTCATTCAGAAAACTCCTTGGACACATGAGGAGCAAAACTTTAATAGCTATTTACCAACTTCAGCTTGAGCTGGTTAATGTAAACCCCGCAGACATCCACTGGCAGGCACGGATACACACGCGGCATGTTAAAAGGCACACAAAAACAAGAGCCGGGAACAGGCAGGGAAACAGGGATGTGCTGGCACTGCTCCTGGAGCAGCAGCTCCCAGCCCTCCCGGACTCCACAGCTCGCTGATGTCAGGCTGTGGCGCTGCCGTTAAAGGGGCGATGGTACCTCCAGCCTCTGCACGGGCTTTGCCCCTCCAGCAGCCCTGGAGAATCTGGGAGGGAAGGGGATAGAGTGAGAAAAAGGTAGAATTTTCTTCTTCCATTTCTTGTCTTTGTGTTTTGGTGGGTATGGTTCCTTGGCTTCCCATGCAGAAGCTGCTTCTCTTGTTCCCATGAGTCTTTCATTTTGTACTGAGAAAGAAATGGTACCTAAGAGACACAGTGAAATAAAATAGAAAAATATGGGTGGAAAAGCTCTAGAAAAACAGGAGAAAGGCCCCGAGTAAAGGGAAGATCTTGGTCTGCCATAATTTGTAGCTCTATTTGGGAAGTTTTAACAGCTTATCACTAAACTGACATGAGCTCTCACTCATGCTAACACACCCAGGCAAGCTGATCAAACTAATTAATATGTAAGCAATGTGTCAAATGCAAGGATTTATTTTTGCAGGCAAGTGTGGTCTTGTCTGAGCCCTGAATACACTGTGATCTATTTTTTCCCTGCCTGTTCTGCAGGGTGGGTCCTTCATGCATTCATTTTTCCATCACGGCAGCCTTCTATAGCTTTTTGGAATGGCTTCTCTAATTCAGGGGCAATATTAATTCTGAAGTGAGATTTTCTTTGGCTGCTGATGCTTCTTTCAAGACAGACCACCTCAGTTCGAAGTCAGTGTTTACACTTCAAGGCTGGACTGGGAAATGTGAGATGGTAACAGAAGCTCTGCATGTTTTTGGACCATGTTGGTGGATGCAGCATGGGCTTAGAGCATCCATGCTGACTGCATAGGCTCTGGAAGGCAGGAGAGGATGCCCAAGAGGCAGGGCACTGCAGGTCCCACCAGCAGCCCTCTGAGCTGATTTCCCTGCTAGGCTGCTGGATCCTAGGGGTTTTCCTTGACCCAGTGCTTGTCCCCATCCCCCAACCCCCTAGGTGTGCAGGATCGTGTCTCCCTGAAAGCTCATGCTGACCAGCTCAGGACTCATTTTTTTCCTGGCCAAATCTTACCTGAGACATTGTGGGCTCCTAACGATAATTGAGAGGCAGTGGCTGCATGGCCACAGCTCCAATTCTGCTGTACCCAAGTGCCTAAAACGATCTGCAGCCTCCTGCATTCCTGCAGTCTCCTGCTCCAAACTCCAGCCTCAACACCCGCATTGCTGAATCCTCTAGTGAAGGACTCAGGTCTCCAAATGAGTCCTGTTGGAGCCCTAATGATCTGTCCTGGCTAATTGTGCGGCCTCCCTGGGTTACAGCAGATCAGCCCTGATTGCCCTCTGTAGCAATATAAACTCTGTGCTGCAGAGTCTGCTGGTGGGAAGGCAGGAGAGGATCTGCCCTGGCTGCAGTGCCTTCTCCAGTGCTATTCCCATCTGTTAGAGAGGAGGGTTCATCACAGCCAGGCCTGGCCACTCACACAGCTGTGTGAAGTGTCCATGAAGAGTAAAGGCAAAAAAGGTCACCAGAGGAGGATCTGGTGCTGCCCAGGCAGGGTGCCAGGCAAAGGTCACCTTGTCTCATGTGTGCTGTTATCTGCTCTTTACCTGAAATATCCAGCTGCCTCACAGCTACCAGTGATGCCAGGGGTGTGGAGCCTTGTCCTACCTTACCAGGGCACTTGCAAAAATATTATCTGAGGTCTCACCGTGCAGTGACTGGAGTGGGCATGCTGAGTTTTTAGGAAGGATTGTTTTCTTCCACAGGCTCTGGTGGAACAGCGGAGTTAGACTGTGACAGATCAGCAAACAGGCTTGGACCTGCTTTCTCACCAATGTCTCCCATGCTTGGAGAGGCCATTCCTAGGGTTACTTCTGTGTGTCCATGATGCTCATCAAGGAATGAGATCAGCAGTGTTGTCTGAAGCATTTCTTTAATGCTGGGGGCAAATTCACCTCCTTGAAATAATGCCCCAACGCTGAGTGGAGTTAGGGATAGAACAGATGTGAGGGGTAAGTGTGGACCCACAGCAATAAGACGGTGGGGTGAATTTTTGACTGGTGTGAATGGTCACACACTGAAGGCCAATAGCCTGCAAATGTTTGTGACCGTGCTGCCCTCTGGGTCAGGCCAGCACAGCCCACACCACAGCCTCTCTCAGGCCATGTGTTGGGCACACTGCAATGTGTGCACTGCTCCTTGTCATGATGTATGTGACAGGGACAAAAGTGCTGGCAGATCCTGCTCCTGGTCTGAGCTGTGACATCTCCTCTTCTCTCCTCCACCCAAGGTGCTGGAGAAGACCTCATTCTCCAGGAGATCTGAGCTCTGCCCTTAGCATCTCTCCTCCATCCCACAGGCGATGCAGGCTCTGCTCCTGGCATTTCTCCTCCATCTCTGATGGGTTCCTGGAGCCCCCTCGTGGCTCCTACCACTGACAAGGTCCCACTGAAGCCACCCTTGGAGAGCTGCTGGGGGGCCCACAGCACCTCTGCTGCAGGTTCTGTGCAGCTCCAGTGCTGGGGAGGCAGCAAAAGTCACCTTGCTGATGTCGCTGAGGGGCAGGGCGTGGAGGTGACAACAGAGACACTCACGAGTCTGAACAGGGCAGACTGTCCCATTGCAAAGGATCTCCCTGCTTTGTGAGCCTGCGAGGAGATGTGTCCTTCAGTGGCTTTGCAGTCCCTGCAGGTTTGGAGGCTGCTGCACGGCGTGACAGTGCCAGGGCGAGGTGCCCACAGCCCTGATCCGGCCTACGGGAAGGGGAGGATGTAGGGGCTTGGGAAAGGGGGCCTATAAGACAGTGGGGAAAAGAAGGAAGGAGGAGATCGGGGGAGGAGGCTGCACAAAGGTGGGGAAAAAGGGGCTGTGGGGTGATGGCAAAGGGTGTCTCTGTGGAGAAGAGAGGAGAGCTGCTGGGAAGCGGCGTTCGGAGGCTGTGGGCAGGGCAAGGCTCGCCGCCAGGGAGCTGGGGACACCCGTCTGTCCCACGGGGCCCCGAGTGCCACTAGATGGCACTTGAACCTCTGCGTGGGGCGGTCGCGGGGCGGCGGCGCGGAGCGACACGGGGGTCCCGGGGATGCGCTGGGCTCCAGGGCTCTCAAAATGCTCCTGGCAGCAGCTCCCAGGGGTGCTTCTGCCCTGGGAGCTGGATGGGGACAAAACGTAGAGGCGAGATGGCCTTTGGGACAGGTACTTCCCTCCTGCCCCTGGGCTGTGCTGGCCCTCCTCTGGCACTACCCTGCAGAGAGGCTCGTGCCACAGCCGTCTGCAGCGGTGACCTGCTGAGGTACCACACAGCATCCACCGGAAGGTACCTCAAAAAAATCTAGCGCACTCTCAGCACAGCCCAGTGGTTATTCAATAAATCGATGATTTGTTCAGCTGTGAAAGAAAATCAGATCCATAGCGCTGTGGATGGAAATATTGAGCCCTTTTTCCCATTTTCATTCCTATCCTCTGCCTCTACATGCACACCGTGAGGTCATGGGAGGAACCCTGGCTGTCACAGCACGTCCACGGCTGGTATGAGAAGGTCAGGATTGTTTCAGCAACCAGCCATTCCCCTCTCTGCTGAAACTGAGGGGTGCTTGGGTGACCCCAAAAGGGTGCACAGAGGAAAAAAATGCTTTTAACATTGAAATAAAACCAGAGAAATCAGGCTGTTGTGTCGTATATTGGCCAAGTCAAACATACCTCTTCTTCTCTGGATCCCAGCTGCTGCATCACTGGCTCCTGGCAGCTGCCAGAGCTGTGACTTTGTGCTGCTGTGTAACCGTGTGTGCTGAGCCTGACTTTGATGGATGATTTGTCATTGCTCCTCTTTGTATTCCACTGGAAGAAAAGCTCATGAGTGCTTTTGAGAGTGTGAGACCTGAGGTGCTGAGGCATCATCCGCCTGAAGGGATACAGGCTTGGCTGAGCCTACACCACTGTTGAAGGACAGGCACAAATCTTGTGAAGGGTTGAGGCGCTTAGTACCCACAGAGGCCAGCAGCAGAGCATCTCTTGCACACCTTTGAGAGAAAAAGACCTCCGAAATTTATTTTGAGCAATCCAGAGATAATCTGGGGTAGGGACAGGCTTTGAAACCTGATCCTGCCTCATAACCTGATGCCCCACACCCTGTCCAGGAGAGCACTTGGCATGAGCAGGGCTTTGTTTTCCATCCCAAGGTGCCCAGATTCAGCATCCTTTGTTTCTCCAAGGACTTTTCTTGGTGACAAGTGAGTCACTGGGGAGATCTGGACCCTATAAAGGTCACACCACAACCAATCCCTCTATACAAGCCAGTGTCCTCTTAAAAGGCAGCACACAGTTGTATAGCTTTCAGACAAGCCAAAATCACTGTGATTTCCCCCTGACAGAGCAGCTGTGAAATTGCAGCGGGACAGAGCATGGTGTGACTGAAGTGATTATGTGGGTGGCAGGGATGATAGCAAATCCATGGTGCTGGAGGGGGCTGAGCTGTGCTCCCGAGCGCAGATAACGTGAGCTGGCTGAGCTCAGTCAACAGTTTGTTTGTAGGACCTTGCTCCACTGGAAAAAAAAAAAAAAAAAGGCACAGAAAAATCTCAGAGCATTTTTTCCTTCTCTTTTTTTTGTTTCCAAAATCTTGACATCACTGAGGCTGGTGGGTGCTGGACCACGATGTCATTGCTGGTCCTGATAGCCCCAGCCCCTGCTCACATGCCCAGGGTTCACTGCAATTCCCTGCAGCTCGTAGCTCCCAGCACTCAGGTCTGCAGCCCCTGCCCCAGGTGTGTCACTCTCTACCCTAAATGCAGCCTCTTTCTCCTCTTGGGAAGCCTGAAAATCAATGTCCTGGGGAAGCCAAAGCTTCGTGCTACAGATTGTCTACTTTTTCTCAGGACCAGTAGACCTTCTGAGGCTCTCCCAGGGGAAAGCCCTCTCTCCTGGGTGGCTGTAGTTATTTCTAGACATGGTGGTGGTGAGGATGTGATAGATATGGAAGCCTGCAGGTCTTTGTTAGCTGCAGCAATGAACAATCCCGTCCCTGAGAGTGTTGTGTTGGGTCTACCTGCTCCACGGGGTCTAGGTTGTGGTGGCACCAGGTAGGATGGTGACCGGGGAGCAATCTGTTGTGAATGGTGGCTCCTGGTGGTGCCATTTGGTCCTTGGTGCAGCTAGGGTAGGCTGGCAATTTGCTGTGTGTCACTGGTGCTGGGGACACTGCCCATGTGTGCCATGGCCAATGCAAATTTATGATCCAGGCCCCATCTGGTCAGAAGCATTTTTAAGGCTGGTGATGTTGTCCTCACAATGTTGGTTATCTCAAGCAACACGGCCTGGAAAGAAAATGACCCGAAGAAGGTCTGGTGTATGGAGAAATGTCACAGTGACATCCAGTGCTTCTGGACTTGGTGAGGCCAAAACTGATGGGAAAGCCCTGGGGCTGGTGCAGTGGTGAGGCAGGTCTTACAGACATCTGTGCCAAGTGACTCATTTCCTCCTGGCCACAAGGAGAAACTGCTGCTGCCAGCATGGAAACCCACATCTTTGCAGGGCCCTTCAGTCACCGCGGGGATCATCCCTCTTGCTTCCCATTTCCCATGGGGTGGGACATGGCAGCTGGGTTGCTGAAGAGCTGCGAAGGCTGGAAGGCAAGGCAGGAGTATGGGGATGCTGCAAGCAGAAAAAGGTGTCTCAGACGAGTCCTTTGGCACTGGTGTTAACATTAACCGTGTTAATGCTGAGGAGGCCCCCAGGCCCCCACAGCCACAGCTGAGTGTGTGCCTTGCACCTCTCACGCAGTGTGACATCCATGGCAGAGGCTCCCGAGGCTGATGTCCCCTACCTCAGTTTCTCTTGGTGAGGATGACTGTCCAGGGCTGAGCCATTGGACACAGTGACAATACAAATGTCGAGGCCATCGTGCCACTGGCTGGTAAATGTGCTTCCCGAACTGCTGCCTTTCATGTGGCCAACGGAAGGGCCAGCTGTCCCAGCTGTCCCAGCCCTCTGAGCATCCCCACCCAAGGAAGGTTTGGATATTTAACCCTTCCACTGGCTATCCCTTGGAGCAGCAACACGAAGACTGGAAACTCGTGGCTACGCGCACACAGGGGAGTAGAAGAGGACTCATGGATCGAGGGATGCAGGAGAAGGCTGCGAGCTGTTCGCCTGCCTCTGTGAAGTGCTCTGAACCAGCTCGGGAGCAGTCGTTCTTCATGAGGGCTTTGTGAGTCTTGCTGTGGAGGATTATCGACAGGCAGCAGCTCTGCCCTCATTACAACCCGTTAATCACCCGCCGCGGGTCGTTAGGAGGTGTGCGGAATGGCAGGCAATGCATAACATGCTCTGTAGGCCGGGCCTGAACACAGCTTATAGATCACATCGCTGGAGACAGGTGGGTGTTCCAACAGCTCACCTGGATAGATGAGACCCAGCAACGGGCTGTTAGTTATCTTTAAAATCTGCTGTGGCTTGCGCTTTTATGGACAACCACATTTACAGTGCCATTCAAATCACATCTTGGCTCTTACTCATGCCCCAACCGACCCCTCCAAGACATAAAAATTCAGTTGACAATGAGCCATGGGTTTGGGAAAAGCAGAAGGTTGTTAGTCCTGAGGGCAGCAGTGGGCAGAGAGGGATGGTGCCCTGGGCTGAATTTGTGGAGAGCAATTTCTGCATTATTCATTCACGAGTGAGCTCTTTGTGGGTGTATTTGAGCAGAAAAATTGATACTGAACATTCGCAGTGTCACAAATCGATTGCACCCAGGTGATTTCAGTTGCTGTCAGGATGTGGCCACTTCTGGATCAGAGCACAGGTACCCAGAGCACGTTACCAGGGCAGGAGAGAGGCGCGGGCAGACTGGGGCAGGGAGAAGTCTGAAGCCAGTGTCTGCCTGAGACACCATCAGGCAGTGACCCAGGCACACTGTGCCCTTGCTTACAGACAGAAGCAATGTAAGCATCAGTTTTATGCCTCAGGGAAAGCTCTGCAGCCTCGGGGCATGGCTTGGGACTGTGCTTCCATCTCAGAGCAGGGTGCTGAGCATGGCTGGAAGCTGGAAGTTAATGTGCTCGCTGCTCTGACACAGGTGCACTGGTTTTGCCTTCAGACCAGTCAGAAACTGCATAAATAGCTACAGAGGAGCTGAGAGTTGTTTTTTTGTCCTGAACCTTGGGAAGACTTTCTGTCCCCATGATTCCTTTGCTCTGTCTCCATCCTCTGCTGTTTCCATCAGGCTAGGGGCACACAGGAGTGTGAGAAGCTCCTCAGAAAGCTGCGGGATGCAGTTTGGGTGACGTGTGGTGTGCCTGGTCCTTAGGAAGGCCTGGTGATGTGTCGGGGGGCACCTGTGACCTCGTGCAGGAGAAGGATGTAGGCTCGGCTTGCCAAGGAGGGCTTCCTTGCAAGCCAGCTATGCCCAATTTCTCCTTAGTGGTATCTTCTAGTACTTGTGGGGGCTGAGCTGGGTCTCACAAACCTTTGTTCAGCCCTCAGTCTGGGCTCCCTGGGGAAAGCCATTCTGTGATGGCTGGAGGCCAGAGGCTACAATGTGCAGGGGATAAGCTGTGTCTACAGCTGGCGTAGGTGGGTGAAGAGTCTGTGTGCTACCATGCTGTAAACAGTAATAAAGATACCAAACCCACACAGACAGGCCACTGATGAGACTCCAGCAGCCTTAACAAGGAACTGAGGAACCATCCAGCTGCCTGCAGCAGGTGCTGGGGGTGAGATGTGCTTCATGTCTCATCAGAACTGGGGGAGTGCTGAAAAGAGAAACAAAAGGTGTGAGCAGGGATGGAGAAGGGGAAGCTGGATGGAAAATGTCACTTTAGATCCATTTCCAAGTGCGAAAAATCTTGAACACATTAGAGGACTGCAAGGGGAGGGGGTTTTTGCCCACTCAACAGGGTTTGGATCACCCCACAGCAGCTCTGGAGCTCCTGGTATAGACAAGAAGAGCATCCAGTTGGGACTGTGCATCCGTGGAGTGACTCCAGCAAACACTTGTGCGCCAGTGCTGTGAGCAAAGCTGAGCTCCCAGCTCCCGGGCCACTTAGTGCTGGAACTGTCAGCCTGGGAATGTCCTGTACCTTCCTCCGAAGCAACTAACTTTGGGGACAGGGTGATGAAGGAGGGCACAGCATGGGGTGGCTGCCATTTCCAGCCTGTCCCATCTGCTTTATGCTGAGGTCATAAATGTTTTGTGGCTTTTTTGTTTGGCTGGTTTTTGGAGTCTTTTTTTCACCCCCTGTAATTTCATCTATAAAATGCTAAAGTGTCAGCTGGGATCAAGTCCTGCCTTTCATTTTCTGTTTCTGCTTAAATTAATATTGATGTAGTGTTTATCTTTATTTAATATTCATGATGATAAAAGACTTGGAGCCATTCACTTTTAATTACATCCTTCTCGTAGAAACAGTCTAGTGCAATTAGAGGGCTTCCAGTGCATGAAAGTAAAACAAACAAAGTTTCTGCCTCCACTTCCAGAAGTGCCAAGTGGGGTTCCCAGGGGCATTTCCTTTCCCTCTGCTATGGTGGCCTGTGGGCAGAAGCTTCTGTGTAGGACTTCTCTGGGCTGTGCTCTTAGGGAGTCCACAACTCTTGGTGACCATTTACAGCCCTATAACATGGGGCAGTGTCCATGAGAGATGGGAAGGAGGCAAAGGAGCAGCTCCATTGGATGAGAGTAGGTGGCTTTGAATGGAAGGAAAAGCAGCTGGGCTTTCCCAGGTGGGGGGTTGTGATGTGGGAGTTCCATTTCTACCATTGCAGCAGCCCCGCTGAGTGTGTGGGATTTGGAGCCCTCGTGCTCTCTCCCCTCCCCTAGGGCTGGACATGTGTCCTTGTGCAGCTCAGAGAGGGCCTCTTCTCCCCCAGTAGCAACAGCCACTTAAATCTAGGAAAATGACTGTGGAGTGATGCCTTGATGGCAAGGCAATGGCCAGCTCTCCTCTGTAGCACTCTGACAGCATTGCTTCCCTCTCCCATTTCATTATCCATGAGCAAATTGTTATATTGAGCTGTGCAAATTGCCCAGGAGCTTCTGCTGGGAGCCTGAACCTTTTCTGACACATAAAGCCAATCTGTCTGAGCGTGTCTAATGATCAGACAAGGTTTGGCTACCAGCATCTCTTTTGGCAGCTGGGGCAGTGGTGGCTTCTGCTCTTGGTGTGGCTGGTGACAGGAGACAGCAAGCCCGAGGACTTCCTGTGGACTGCAACAACTCTCCTGCTGTCTCAGAGCTGGGTTTTCACAAGTCTTTGAAAATTTGAGCCCTTGAGAGTTAGATGTCAGCACCCTACGTGGGAACACCCCATATTACAGCTCTGTTTGGAGACTGCTGTGCCAAAAAACTTTCTATTCTTGGGCTGCCTTTTGGTGAGGAACCAGACGTTGTTGGTCACATCCTGCTCACAACCAGCTGAGTGCTGCCTGGGGCTTTCTCATGTTCAGTGGCTTTTTCCAGCAGTGATATCCTTTGGTTGAGACAACACCTTAATGAGGAGCTCCTTTAAAGTCTCTGCTCTGCTGTGTTCAGGCAGGGCTGAGTGCAACAGGCTGATCATTTTCACCCTGTAAAATATACATAATTCCATTTTACATAGGGGATAACCATTGCAGAGCTGGCTCTTATTTTCATCCTTTTCCTGCTGTAATTACTATCCCCCTGCTGATGCCTGCGCCGATGTCTGCGCATGATGAGTGAAAATTTAAACTGCCCTGGGTGATGGGACATAGACCTTGCTGAAAAATTTAAATGTCTTGTATCCAGAGAAGGCTGGCCCATAAATAAAGGATGAAGTCTCCACTGCAGGAGGGGGGAGATAGTGCAGCTCCAGATTTAACGCCTTCCTGCCCTCCTCCATCAGTGCTTGGAGCTGTGGCTCTTCTCCTTGCAGAATTCTGGGAACTTGTAGGAGCCCAAGGGTGTCAGGGGCTGGAGACCCAGAGCTAGGAGGCCTGGCTGAGTCACTGTGTGTCACAAGGAAGCCTTGGAGTTAGGAGTAAATTGAAAGCAACCATCCTGAGCTTAAGTGGGCATGTTGATCCATTTAGCATAAGAGCTAAAGCTGCTGGTACCTGTGGAGCAGAGAGGCTTAGCTGGAGCAGAGGGGCTTAGCTAGAGCAGAAGTAACAGGCCAGTTTTCTTCATTGAAAAATGAGGAATACAAGTAATTAATCTCTTAGTGACATGGAGGGGATGCTGGGGGAGAGTGATTGTAACATGCTATGAGCACTAGTGTGAATAACTCACCATCCCTTAAAAGGTCAGTGAATTTTAGTTTTAGAGTGGAGAACTGTTTCTATTCCCACATCTCTTCAGAGATATTTTACACTCATAATTTGCAGATCAGCCCAGACAGTCACAGATGAAATTACAGTTTGGTGAAAAATCTCTCCCAGTAGTAATTTGCTATTTCTGTGCGTTACTGACTGTGCTGCTGAGTTCGCTGTAAAGAACAGGAGTTGGAGACCTATGGCATCATCAAACCTGACTCCCTTCTGTCACATGCACATTGCCACATAGACTTCAGGGATCTCTCCCCCATCTTCTGCTGCTGGCAAGGGCTCATCCAGCACACGAACATAAGGGTCAGTGTCCCCCGGGACGTCTGTCCTCAGTCCACACTGATTTAAGCAGTTGCATGGAGGAGGAAATTGTGTGGGATGGAGCAGAGAAGGCAGTGACTTCTTACCTCCCAGGTGGGAATTTGCTCTGAGTGTGAAATCTCTCATTTCCAGCTTCATGTCCCAGGAATGAGATAAGGGGCTTGGCCTCCTGTCTGTCACCCCAGCCCCTTTAGCCAATTGATAGCCTCAAAGATGTTAAATTCCTCTTCAGTTCAATGAGAGGCAGAAGAGAAAGACCCAAACTGTTGTCTCCAAGGAGTGAACTCAACAGCACTGGACATGTGAGAACCCACTTGGAAAAGTCCCTGAAAAGCCACCCTCATGTCTCTTCTGTCTGTGGAAGACTGAGTGTGAGCGAGTGGGATGCAGATGCAGACAAGTTAAAAGCTGTGCAAAGATGGCTCTGTGGCACCCTCTGCCATTGGCCCTCGGGGGTGGGGAGAGGGAGTAAGACAGGCAGGATGGAATATTTGCTTCCATTGACATGGATAATTACTTTGTCATTCCCTTTTCGGAGCTGGGTGCAGTGAGCTGTGCAGAGCAGATGGAAATTGCACTGGCACAATTTGGGGGCAAGGTAGAAATTAGCTGAACTGCCAGGACATCCTTCACTGGGGTCCCGTGGAGGTGGGTGCCTCCACTGTAGTGGGTGTGCTAAAAAACCACCTCTCATGGTGTAGTCTGGGATCACAGGGATAGGGGGGAGCTCATTCCTGGGGCTTGCATCCTAGGGAGGTCTGTGTGGGTTCTTCCAATTAACCCACTATACTTAATTAGTAAGAGCTCCCTGTGGAGGTAACAAACTTGGGGCTTGGTCCTTATCAGCTCTGGGTTAGGATATTGGATGGGGAAGTGCAGGTTTCTCTGGAATCTGCTGTCTGAATCCTGGAGGAACTCTGCTCCCATCTCCTGAGTGTCCCTGTCCCCAAGGCAGGCAGTGTCACACCGTCCCTGACAGCACTGTATTCTCTGCAAGATGTTTCCATGAGGTTTCCCATGCCCTTACCAGGACTGTCTGTTCCATCTTCCTGCATTCTAGCTATTTCTTGTGCTGGAGACTTTGGGTGGAGGTTTTCTAAAGGCCAGAGCAGTCTACCCAACTCTATTCCAGCTGTATTCTGCCTGCAGCAAGTAGTTTGTGAGAGGTGTTTTATCTTGCCTTCTGCTGCCTGTTCCCACCTCCCTGGTGTGGCCCATCCTCCCCCAAGCAGTGAGGAAGTCCTTTCATTTTGCAGCAGCACTGTGGAGAAACAAGGAACTCTGGGTTTGTATTAATTTTGAAGAAATTGATGTTTTGATTGTCAAGTCAATCCCAGATTATTTTGGGCGAATGCAGCTCGACAGACCATTATTTTGAAGGGACATGGATCATTTAACCAAGCCTAATTGCCTCTGTGTCACAATTAGTCACTCGGGCTGAGGAGGAATTGGTGTCACCATCATTTTGTATTTGGGAGCCAGTGACTAAATCTAATGAAAGTGTTTGAATCAGAACTTTTATGTATGTACATTCATTAAAATGGAAAATTGGCCACATCTCATGGGACTGGGCAAGACTTTGTGTGAGAGTGTGGTTGCTGCTGCAAAGGTGAACAGAAGTGCTGAGGGTTTGGGAGAGGAGAATGAGGTTTTCAAGTGCCTCCTCGGCTGGAGATGTGGAGGGCTGTTCCTGCAGGTATGGAGAGTGGTGCTCAGTGCCAGTTTTGGCTCTGAGATATGATTAACCTCCTGGCAAGAGTGATAGGCTCCTGTTTGCAGCACAAACCTAGTGGAATGAGGAAAATAACCAAAGGTCTGGATGAAGGAAAGGTTCCACAGTCCTTAGACTGCTCCATCACCTAATGCAGTCACCTCGAAAAGCAAGTCAGGAAGCTTGAGACCAAGGGTGCAAGGCTGTTCCCCAGGATGACATGAAACACTGTCCTCTTTAATTTCCAGGGGGCAAATGATATTCTGTGGTTGTGTCCTGGCAGTGGTCAGGGTTACACAGCAGGGATAAGGGCTTACAAGCCCCCAATGCCACCCCATAGCACATCATGTGATGCTGAGGTGGCTTATTTGCTATTTACACTTTAAATGTGTCAGGTAAATCTTGCTAGACTTTGAGGCCCTCAGTCGTCTCCCGTGTTGAGTTCAGTGGTGGAAAGGTTTTGTGAAGGAAAGGTTGAAGGGCAGTGCTCCTTTGCTTCAGGTACCACAGGCATGGGAATGGCATGCAGAATTGGGGGGTGGAAAGTGGTTTCTGGGAACTCTCCCTCCTGTCCCACAAAGCCCAAAGTTTCAAAAATCTTTCAATTTTTCAGAGAACTGCAGACCGTCAGCTGAGCGTCGCAAGCGAGCAAAGGAGCCAGGAAATGAACTTCTCCATGAAACAAAAATCAAACTGACTCATTTGTTTTCAAGGTTCTTTACCCCAGCAAAATGAAAGCCATAATCACACAGGGGAAATAGGAAGATAAATTGGGTGTTATTTCAAGTATTGCTTGCTCACATAATTTTATTGTGATGTTTGCAAGAATGGACATTTGTTCCAAAGCTTTAGAATCTGGATTTAGACAGATTCTTGTTACTCTAAGCTTTTAGAGAAAAAAAAGGATGTTTTATGCCTCATAATCGTAGAACGCAGCTTGAAAATTGTGGTCTGAGATTGACTTCAGAAGCTCAGCAACCAGAAAGTGAGTAAGGAGAACTCAGAGTGCACTTTGTCATATTCAGTCTAGGAGGCCTTGCCTTTGAACACCTCTGCCACAACGCAGTACAGATAATGAATGTGTCTCAATGCCTGGGGACATCGAGGTGTTGGAGGTGTGAGCTGATTGTGACCGAACCAGCTTCCTGGGGAGCTCATTTGTCTGCAACATCTCTGCAGCTTGAACTTACTGGGAGCAGGGGAGTGGGGTGTGTGGGTTATTTGTCTCACTGAATGGGGGAAGGACTCGGCACTGATGTCAGGGGAAGATGCTGTGAGAGCTGCCAGACCCTCTGAACACTGAATTTCTGATTTTATTATGCCCCAATGCTGTCGTCAGATGAATGGGGTGAGTTGGATTCAACTCCTGCTCCTCCTCTGAACAGCTTTGACAGCTGCTCTGATGGAAACAAAACTGCATTGGCCCCTCTCCTGTTTTGATCAAGACAAATGTTTCCGTACTCTCAAACAGCCCAACACAGTCTTGGAAGGACAGCAAATTTTAGGGACAGATGAGGTAATCTGTGTGTGAGTTGGAAAGCAGTGCAACATCAGGGGAGATGTGGGTCTAACACAATCTTTCCATGCTCTTGAGAAACCAAGTACCGCAACCCACTGCGGCTTTAGGGGAAGGGAGTGAAGGGGAGACAGGATCAGTGTGGTGCAGTTAAGGTAAGATTATGCCAGGCTCTCTCATATCTCCATCCCACTCCCAATAGATGGATGCCCATCACAAGAGGACCCTGGTGTTACGCCATTTCATTACTGTCTGAGCCAAGTGAAGCCCTGAATGGCGGCTAATGTGCCTTGCAGAGCTGTGTCCCCTCTTCATTATTTATGTTTAAATCCCTTTCAGAAGTACAGCCACTAATTTTGCTGTTGCCTTGGTGTTGAGGAGCCAGCACAGACAATGCTGAGCGTTCCTGGAGGCAAAAGTCTGACTGGAAACACCTCCCACTCCACTCAGCTGCTGTCCTCATCCGCTCTGTCCAGGAGGAGCTGGACTCAGGTCCTTCGGTGCAGGTGCTGCTGGCCAGAGAAGGTCTGCTTCAGTGAAGAAGGGACAAATGCCTCAGTGAATGCAGGGGGTGAAAGGTTCTATCTTGTCCCTGTCCTGCTTTTATCTGCTCACCTCTAACTTGTTCAGTGCTGTTTTGGGCACTGTCCTTCCTTAACTTGCCTATGATGCATTTTTTGAGGTGGGTGGCTGTCATCTGGCACTCCAAAGTGTCACGCCTTTGAAAGCACAGATGATTTTAGAACAGAATGGTTATAAAGTAGCAACAAGAAGGATCTGGTGTTTTAAGAAATAGTCCCAGTGGTCACTGGGGGAAATTCTAGCTATTCTTTTGCTCAAACAAAAGGGAGAAACAGCCAAAACCAAGGTGATATTCAGCAGGAAGAAGCAAAAATTTGTCTGATATGTTGATGCTCCCTGACTGGCTCTGGCCAAGTGATTCATTAACGACTTTAGATGGATTCGCTGTCACAGCCAGCTCTAGCACTTGGACAGCTGCAGATCCATTAGCTACCCACAATCAGCTGCATGGCCAAATCTGTGCTGGGGATGGAGCTGTTTCCAGGCGTGCTACAAGTGCTGTGGACATGGGTGGCACATCCCTGAGGTCTGGGACATGTCTCTTGGTACCTCCGGCTGCTTAGGCAGAGCAGGAACCCATGGGGTCAGAGGTGTTTGGAGGACCAGGAAGCAGCATCTGAGAGGTGGCTGTGGCAGGAGGCAGGCAGGGATGTAAAAGAGGGAGGGGGAGTCCCAGGGCAGTATTTCTGTGCTGTGGGGCAATCCAGCAGCACAGGCTGTGGCTTATTCAGGTGGATGCTGTGGGAAGCAGGCAACTCTCTGCACGGTTTTGGGGACCGCATTTCCTGGCTCGCAGCCACTAGAGGCTGCCCTGCTCCAGCTCCTGAGCTTCCACGCCCTGGGAAAAAGGCAGCTTTGCTGCCTGTGCTGGAGGCACCAGGAGAAGACCTGAAGTCTTTTTTCTTCTCTTTCCTTCTGGTGGAAGGTGTCGCAGCAAACCTGGGACCTCAGGGATGTACCTCGTGTCCCTGCTCACCGGCAGAGGAACTGAGGTACGAGAGGCTGCATGCAGGACGTTATCACAGACAGAGCCCAGTGCCTGTCTCTGGCTGCTGCCTCGGAAGGGGGCAGGAGCACACGCTGTGTATGTGTGTGTGTAATAACAGCAAAATCCACAGACCTGCTGGGAGAGCTTGGGGGGACCCGATTCTGGGAAAAGCTGGGCAGACCTGATGGCTGGGAACTGACCTGAAGCACCAGAGCTTCTCTGGGAGAGCTGTAGTGTCTCCAGCTGCACATGCACCCTCCATCCTGCCCTCATACACCCCTGCAAGCCCAGCAGCCCTTTGATAGGCCCCCTGTGCTGGAGGACGCTGGCTTCTTAACTTCATTGTCGACACACCTCCTGCAATGTCCAAGTCAACAAAAATCCTGCCTGTATGGTCCAGGCATTTCTGCCCTGCATGGTGGCAGATGCAGAGATGTAGCTGTAGAAAGGTAAAACCTGAGCTGTGCTGAGTGGGTTGGAAATATCCCTGAGACAGTCCTGCTGCCCTGAGAGAAAGCCATGTGGTGGAGGCATGAATTCCAGGCACTATGCATGAGCTGATCCCATGGGAACATCCTGATGGTCCCTCACAGCCGTCAGATGGCTCAAGAGCTTCTGGGCTGCTATCACCAAATGCTCAGCATCAAACCTTCCTGTCTGCTCCCTTTCATTTGAGGGGGGTGTGTGTGGGTCCCAGCCCTGCTTTGCACGGTGCCACAAGTGGCACTGGGCTGGCTCTTGGGCCAGGTCTAGGGTCAGTGGGTCTGGCATGATTCCTCGATGTCCCAGCCGTCCTAGAAGCAGCTGTGTGCTCCACCGCGTGGCAGCAGGCAAGGCAGTGCTGGGGAGGGGAGGTTCCCAGGGAGTCAGGCAGGTTTGGGGTGCTCATGGGTCAGAGCTGCCACTCCTCTCTTTCTCCTTTGATCTCATTCATTGCTGCTCTTCTCTTTTCTCCTGTGCCCTACAGAGGTTGTCATAAATCTCCGCTTCTGCCCTGCTGCTGATGGGCTGCTTTGTCCAGAGCCAGCAGATCCTCAGGTAATGTAAATTGATGTGGCTGCCCTGTGATCAGGGTTCTGGCACTGAATTACCCCAGGTGAGGATCTGCTCCATAGTTTCTATGTCACTGTTATCAAAGTCCAAGCATGGTTTCTAGTGCCTGAAAGTCGCTGCCTTCTATCACATTTGGTCTTTGGCAGACCGATGTGTCGACAAAGACATCTTCGTTTATCTTCTCGGTACATCTGTTGCAGCCGGATGCTTCTCTGACCCCCACGTTTTCAGTAATCTTTTTCCTCCTTCCCTCCAGCATTACAGAGCCTCTTATTCGTTTGAGAGATAACTATTTATGTATGTGTTGGTGAGGAAAACTTAATCAATAATGCCTGTGAATAACATTTCTTTGTGTGTTAGACCCATCAGATCTGCCCCCCCTTCCTTTGTTTTGTTGAGGGTTGTTTGGAGTGGTTTTTTTGTTTATTTTTATCCTCTCCCTGCAGGATTCACATTCTGCTCTGGCCATTTTTTTTTTTTTTTTTTCCCTGAAGTTCAATTGTCAGAGGGAGAAAGTGAACTCCAAGTAAAAGCTGTCATTTTGGTGAGACACCAGTCTCATCAGTCCCCTCCACCCACACCATGCCTGTCCAGGGGGCTGCTTGCCCTGCTGCCCCCAGCCTCTCCATGAGGAACAGAGAAGTCTCTCCCTGAAAATTCAGACTCACATCTTCAGGGCACAGACTTCACTGTCGGCAAGGGCTTCCCCAAATCTGCACATTTCAGAACAGAGCGGTGAAATGCAGCTGCAAAATCCTCATGCACAGATTTGGGGTTTTTTTTCTTTTCTGTGAGTGATTTGAAAATAAGAGACACAAAATTGTGTCTTCCAGTGCAGGGGTCTTAATGAGGCTTCAGCTGCTCTCTTTGCAAGGGCAGGGTGCTGTGTGCACTGGACCTTTTGCCTTCTCAGGGTGAGCTGAGGCAGCCCAGAGGTTGCTCTGGCCAGAGACTGTGATGGGATGCTCCAGCTCCTGCTGGATGGTGGGAAAACCCTGGTGGAAAAACCCCCTCTGATTCTTCTCCCTGCTGCATTTTCTATGCAGTGGGTGCCAGATGGGTGTCATGAGAACCACACCGTGCTGGGACAGTCTGGAGCAGTCCTCACCCTTCAGCTCAGCGCTTGCGCACCTTCATGTCGCGTGTGCCGACTGTTCCGGACATCAGCATCCCTGGGGGTCCTGCTCTGCACCACCCTGGGCATGGCTGAGCTGCTTTTCCCGTGCCCCTGGAGCAGTGTGGCAGTGTCGTGTGTACCTGTGCTAGTGAGAGGAGAGCTCATACACCACGGTGATGTGTGTGTGTTTGTGGGAAGCAGCTACAGGAAACTAATGGACTGTGAAATTATCCAAGGAAAGAAAAAAAAAGAAGGAGAGAGTTAGAGCAAACTGCACTGCATCCACAACCTGCTCCACTCTCAGCCAGCTTAATGCACTGGCAAATAAGATAAAGTAGTTTTATGCTGAAGACAGGAGAGGCTGGTAAAATGGCTCTTTCCAGGTTATTTGGGTGATCTAGTGTGATGCTACACTGGAAAGATCAATTTCCTGGGGGAAGCTACAAAGAAGTGTTATTGCTTTAAAAGAAAAGGAAAAAAAGAAAAGCCAACAAAAAAAGGCTTTCAGGGGAAAATGGATAGTCATCATCACCCTCGTGATAGTAAAGTGGACAGATCCAGCAATCTTTATCCCAAAGGACCCCGAAGTGTGTTGCCAAATTGTGTATACAGAAATTCCTTGCGATTTTTCTGGAGCTCCACCTGCAGTGGGGGAAGGACACATGGGGGCAAAATGTGCTTGAAAACAGAAACTGCAGGGAGAAACTGAGAGACGTGGAATAGCTACTTAGAGCAGAATTCAACAATGGGGCAGCATCCCTGGGTGAGAGGGATGGAGGTTGCTAATGGCCCTGAATGGGCGAAAAGAGAGCAGCAGCAGCTTTTCATCACCAGGCTCCCTATCTAACCTAATCTGATCTAATCAATTCTCCTTTTTACATTCCTGCCACAGCAGTGTCTGAGATGGGAAATGAAGTTGTAGGCAGTAACTAGAGCTGTTTGGGAAATGTGTAATTTTTTTCCCATCAAAAACGTCTGGTGAGAACATATGTTTTTGTTGAAGCAAGAGAAAAGCCCTCTGATTTTTATTTAGTCTATTCAAAGTCTGAAGCTCAGGGTTTCAGGTTGCTGGAGTGTCTATTGGAATTACTGCACTTCTCAACTCACAGAGAGGAATTGTCTGGGGAAATGTTAAGTGTCCATTTGATCAAAAAGCCGTGTTATTGCTGTGTTGCTCCAGGAGTAGAACATGACCGGTCTGACTCTGCCAAAGAATCAGTCAGAGATCATTTATCCACCCTATTGCCAGCTCACCAAGTGGGGATAGTCTGTTATGGCTGCACCTTTCTCCACATCTTCACAGAATCAGAGAATACCAGGTTGGAAGGGACCTCAGGGATTATCTGGTCCAACCTTCTTGGCAAAAGCATGGTCCAGACAAGATGGCCCAGCACTGTCTCCAGCTGAATGCTGAAAGTGCCCAGTGGTGGAGAATCTGCCACTGGGAAGGTTATTCCAATGGCTAATTATTACCATTGTGAAAAAAATTCCTTTTCAACAAATGTGTTCAATAATCTTATTTATCTTCAGGTTTTGCATCCTCCAAAACAGAACCTGCCACTGGGACCCAAGCCAGGACTCAGCAACAACTTCAGTTCCCTGTTACCAGGTCTGAGATGGACTGCAGGATGCACCTGCTCAGGGCCTTCTTTTTAACATGCTAGAAATATCTGGAGAGGGAATTTCATCTGATAAGAGAAAGATCAAGAGGGAGTTCTGGGGCTGTTTTGTGCTGCTTGAACCTGTGCAGTAATTCAATTTCTCCAGTGCCATGTTCGTTCTACACCAGCTGAGGATCTGAAATCTGTTTGCCAGGTTAATTTGCTTGAAAACAACAGATAATTGACACCAGTGCTGCAGTTTAAATGCTACGTGAGAGAATGTAAGCTGATGTGAAAGAGCGAACACCCCCCAAAATAAAGGATGGTGGCCATGTGCTCTGCTAAATACAGCTCCAGCTGGGATGCAGAAAGTGGAAAACATGTAAATAAGAAAGAGGTGGAATTGTCTGATGTGACTGCTTTGAGTCATGCACAAAGGCAGCTATAGGAGGTGGATGGGCAACAAGAACACGTGGGTTTTCCTCCACCTCCTCTGTTTTTTCCTTTGCAAAATCTTTTGTGGAAAGAATAAAAAAAAGTCCCTGGCAAATGAAGCTGTGCTGGGGGTCTCTGGTCCTGTTGTGGGATGAAGCTCCCACAGAGCTCTTCTGACTGAGATCCTCTCCTCTCACCTGGCTGAGAGGGCCGGCCCTCCTCTGGTCCCATGTGCTAGCAGGAGAGGTGGCTCAAAGTCCCTCATCCACAAAGGATGTCCTGGGTCATCATCTCCATCCTGTCCACATCCCAGACCAAACCAGGTGGTCCCAGCCTGTCGGTCTCAGGGTGATGAGCTGTCTGAGCTATCACAGCTCATGCTGTGGCCATGTCCCTCGGGTAAAGAGAGCTCTCTTCCCATCCTGGGTCTGCCTAAGATTAGTCCTCTTGAATTCCAACAAGCAGCATGTCCCACTGTGCCACCAGAGTGGGAGCAGCCTGGAGCGATGCCGGGTTCTAGCAGTCCGTCACCGCTCAGCCAAGCTCGGAGCCCTGCTCTCTGCTTATGAAAAGAAAGTTACATTAGAAAGGCCTTTTACCCAGATACTTAATTAAAATAATATTGAAACAAGCAAGACACACTGTGTGCTAAGCACACGGTCACAGCTTCCCACAGCTCATTTGCAAGAGTGCTCAATAATGGCTGCGGGTAATTATTTTTTAATCAGCCAGTGTAAAGAACGATTGGCATGTTAACAAATGGTACTTATTTTCTCTTGCTCCAACGGGGCGAGATCAGAGGCGATGTGGTGCCAGCCAAAGAGTATCCCCTGGCACAGCAAAATCCTTCAGCTCACCATGGCTGGGCCTTGTGCTTGGAGATGCAAAGCGGTGGCTGGAATAAGGGATAGCTGGGGGCAGGCAGGAGGAGGCTGGGGGCATGGGACAGCCCAAAAGCACTGAGATGCTTGGCAATGAGGCTGTGTGTGCAAAGACAGGAGGAGGAAAGCTGGACAGAGATACCTTTGCAGCTACAAGGCTTCCATCCTCCCGCCTGTGTGAGCCAGGAGAAAATCCAGGGCAGTTCTGGGATACTGGCTTATGTCTGTCCAGAACCAATACTTCAATCTGGGAGACTTGGGCTGGCTTTCTTGTTAATTAGCTGAGATGTCACCAAAGCTCAGATGTGATTTCAAGGGCAAGAGCAGTGTTGCCAGCCAGTGGTGAGCTTTACCCCTTGTGAATATTTTGCCCTTCCTAATTGCCTGCTGTCCCACTCCCTGAAAGTCTGGGGTGGCTCAGAAGCAGGGCAGCACTGAATTAGTGCAATTAGACAATTTTCTCTCCTTTTAAAAGCTAAATGTCTGTTACATTTTATTCCTTTCAAAGAGCAGAGCCATCAAGGGTGCTCGGGACCTTTTCTTCAAGGTTCCTGCTTTTTCTCCCTCTGCCTGCCTCCAGGGACAAGCCCAGCTGAACCCTGAAGAATGCACTTTCTCAATTCTAGCTTTTTCTTCCTCAGTTTGCCAGCCCTGCTTTGACTCTCAGAGGGCCTTGTGCTCCCGACAGTGCTTGGGTAACTTTGAACATTAATAATTCTGCTTGTTCTAAAACCACACTCTGGGTGCCATGAAAATTAATGAGGGAGCCTCTGGAAATCAATTTGCTGCTGTAAAGTCTCCTTTCTGGAGAGCTGGGTGCTGTGGGCCTTTGGGGTTTATTTTAGGATGGCAGCGTTCCGTATCCTTGGCCAAAGGATGTTCCATCTCCAGTTTTTGCTGTGGAAAGATGCTCCTTGTTTAACTGCCATACATCCTCTGCCTCCTTTACGTGACAAGGGTTTGCCAGCTCTTGCTCTGACTCTTCTGCTCTGGGTTTACTCGGTTGACTTGGACTCAGGAGGGTGCCAGCAGTGTCCCCTCAGCTTTGCAATGTTAAGCCATGCTATTTCTCCCAGCCTTTCTGCATGGCCCTGGCTCTTCCTGCTGCTGCTCCCTGCTCATCCTACAGATGTCAGCCTCCTAGGTTTTCAGGTTTTGCCCCCCTTAGGAGACATCTCAGCAGGTGTGGAGGAGCAGAACTCTGTTTACAGTCCCCTGCTATCGCTGCTCAGCTGAGCAAGAAGTTGCCCTTTTATGGCTCAGTGGCCTTGTCTTCCTGTAAACCTCAGCCCCAGTGGCTGGAGAAAGTTCAAAGATGCTTCTTCACTTGGGAAATTCATTGTCATCACCACAAAGGGGGCTCCCAAGTCTCCCAGACAAGCTCTTGGTTTCCCAGCAGCTGGCTTCGTGTGGCCTTTGTGTTCCCATGAGACTGTGTGGGCTCATCTTCATCTCGTCTTTCCATCTGGTTGATTTATTTCATTAAGCTTCAAAATTACAACTGACACATTCCTCCCACAATGGAGTTGTTTTTCGGGGTGCAAAAAAATTACTTGTCATACCACCCAAGTGCTGCAACTTCTTGTTTTCCTATCTGTGCAGATGTGCTTGGTGCCTCTGGGATTTCAATACCCACACTGCACCAGAGAGTTTTACATCAGCCACCATCTCCAACCTCTCCATCGTGAAGTGCTGTTCAGGGGGCAGAGGTGGGCAATGGAGATTTCCCATTCCTTCGGTGCATGTTTAATTTATTTTCACTGATGCTGTTGCTGATTATTTTGTTTGGTTCCCCCAGGTGCAGTGAGATCTCATGGTTGTCTTTCCTTGCAGAGCCTCCAACACAAATAACCCCAAACATGGAGTAAGGTCACAGCAGAGAGCTGGCTAAGAGGACGCTGATGCTGCTCCCACAGGGGATGACTTATGGGTCCCATTTGGAGCCTTGAATCCAACACCACCAGCCAGCAGATGATATGTCTGTCCTCTTCTCTCCTTTACTTTCCACTCCCAAGATGAGACTCTCTTCCCACCCTGTTTTCTTTCCTCTGAGCCAGTATATCATACATTTTGTGCCCTCATCTTTGAGGTGCCCAAAGGTCAAATTTGTCAGAGAGCTTTTCCCTTTCTGCTTTTTAAAAGCAATTTGATTAAAACAGGTCTCTAAACCGTGCCCCTGCCCAGGCTCAGGGGACCCAGTCAGGGCTCTTCTTCTTGCAAGTCAATTTTCCCTCCCAGTCAGTCCATTAAAAAGCTTTTCCCTGCCGGAGCTGTTCTGGGTGAGAGCACTTTGCTTTATTAGCATGGACATGTTTGCTTGGGAATTGCAAAAAGGGGATTTCTAAGTGAATTTTATCCTTTGAAACAATTCAGTGGTTCTGGCTGTTTGTGGTTTATTTTCCTAGAGTAAGGATGAGATGGTTTTGCTGGGGAACTGACCCGTTAGGGTCCTGCTTGGCTGGCTGGGGGGACATGCTCAGGTTGTAAAATACCAGCAGTCAGTATTTACATGCTGCTGTGTCCCTGCTCAAATCTACATTGCAGGGAAAGGGTAATCTGGGTCCTGACCCATTCCAAGCACGGGTACGGGGACAGGGCAAGGGATGCCATGTGCTCACCTGGCTCCTGGGGTGGTTGCTAGAGGTGAGGTTCTCTGGCTGTACAACACACTGCACACCCTGAGCAGTGTTTGCATGCAACTAAACAAACAGCTTGCTCTGAGATCTGAGATAAACTGCCTTTCCAATCCCAAAAGAGTTTCCATATCCATTACAGTTCCTATTTAGACTCGCTCTTAGCTGGAAAATGAGTACACGTCTCTGCTGGTGGAGACGTTCAAGGTACACCCACATCTACATTTGGAGTTAATTTTGTAGTCACTCTGTCAGTTCCAGTAAAACGAGCTCCCTTTTCTTCATCAGATCTCAGGTGGAAGTTGGGATTAAAGTGTGAAATTGATGTTGCCCAGCAAAGACCTTTCTGGAATAGCCACTAAATACAGGGACCAAGCACAATCCCCCACACAGCTGGGTACATGCAAGGATTTGTGTGTACAGGCACACATCCCGTCCTTGCTTTAAAGATCACACACACTGACAGACAGAGTCAGTGACAGAGTCAGACAGAGCAGTCCCTGCTCCCCAGCCGGCACTCAGGCTCTCAGCAACATCTAATCTCTTCCTGTTGTTAGTGATGATTGCCATAAATACCCACAACATGAATGTGACTTCAGCCAGGCAGTTAAATTCCATTTGTTTTCCCATGATTTAAATCCCACCAGCCTTGGCTGTGTTAAAAAGTATAATTTTTCTGCCTTTCCCCACTGCCCTCTGCTCCCCTCCATATGGAGATTATGAGCTGGGGGAAAGTAAATGTCTTATTTGAAGTTAAAAAAGAGGAAGATAATGTTGAAATAACTGCTGTCGGAGGGAGATACATTTTTCTAACACATCCTCTGTGCTCAGCGTGAGGCAGCAGCTGCCTGTGTTTCAGAGCATTATGGTACATTAGCCTCCACATGCAGTGTTGCTTGCTTTGTTTATTATTTTAATTTCCACCTCTCTGGCAGGGGTAGATGGTGCCAGGGTGACAGCATGTGAGGAGTGAAAGGCTCTCCTTTGCCGTGCAGTGGGGCTGGGGACAGCAGAGGTATTGGTCTCCAGGCAGACAGCTAAGGGATCAGGGCAGGGAGGAGGACACTGCCAACCCAGCAACGAACATGGCAATTCCTTCTCTTTTCCTGAAAAAGTGGTGATCTGGAGCCTCCAAATTCAGCCTGTATGGACACGCCGGATGCTTGGCTATAGGGGTCTTTGACAGGACATTGTCCCAGCTACTCCATCCTTACCTGCTACAGAAGAGGAGCTGTCTCACTAACGGTGTGGGAGGGTCAGTGTCTGTCTGTGGAGAATGGTCTGGGTGAGCTGAAAGGGGTTATTCTTTTGTTACGAGAGCAGCCCTTTCTCCCTGAGCCCTCTGTGCTCCCCATGTGAAAGCAAAGATAGGAAAATGTGGGCTCCAGCCAGCCCCCAAGTTCACTTCATCCTGTGCAGATGAGTTTCTTTGTCCATATTTTGTTTCAGTATCTCTGGAAAATTAGGGCAATTTTTGAAGAAAAAAAATGACTTTGGTGGGGGGTGGGGGGAGAAGAGAAAGAAGATGTTTTGTCATTCTGTCTCAAAACACCCTCCTTTTGTCTCCACCAAGACTCTTTGCTGCATTTGACCTGAATTCCCAAATAGCTCTGGCCCTCCTGAAGGTCTAATTTTCAACAAAAATACCCCTCTTGATTTACCAAATAACGTGTCCCAGCCCCACCCAGGAGGCTGCCCACAGAGTGCTCTGAGGTGCCAAGACCTTACAGGCCTTCTAAGTTCCACATCAGCTGTGTGATTTAAACTGAATGTTTGTGATTCTGCCTCTGCCCTCATCCCTGGGATGTGCTGATGAGTGCATCTGTCCCACTCCATTGCCTGATATTCCCCAGAAGATGGGAAGTTTGGGAGATATCTTGCTCCTCTGAGAAGCTATTTGCAAATATTGCCATAAAGCCTATCTGTATGCATTGAAGGCCAAAGTTAGGCTGAGTTCCTCTTACCTCCAAAGGCCTGGTAGGGTGGGGGGAGCACACAGCGTCTGGTGGTGGGTGGATGGAAATGAGAGGTTGGATTCATTAATGACACTTTAAACTTCTTGCCTGGTTCTGGTACCAGCACAGATTTGCAAGGGAATGCAGTCAGTGGGTAGCAGAGATGCTTGGAGAACTCTGTCTGTTCGCCTTTGCAAATGTGGAAAGGAAGTTTAAATGAAAGTAAACTAATCCCGACAGCTCTAGAAATGGACTTCTGATAACAAAATGAGACTGGAATTGAGTCTTGAGAACCAAATGCTTTGACAGAAAAGGGCTGAGCAGCTCTGGCAGCTGTGTAAGCAGTCCCTGACAGATTGACCACTGCCAAGTGCCAAATGGCTGATGGCCTTGCCGAGCTGGTTTGGCCATTCCCTGTGAGCATTCCAGGGCATGGCTGTGGTCACCCAGCCTGAGCTCCCAGTGTTGCAGCCAATGGGGCTTTCCAGTGTTCTGTATGGTTGCACCTGATTGTGCCTTCTCAAAACTGAGTGGATCCTGGTCAGGATCCAGCTGTCTGGACTGCCCTGACAATGAGGAGCCTGCTCTGAGCTGCTCCTGCAGGAGGTGACAAGAGAAAGTGGTGTCCTGCCACATCATGATCCCATCTGCCTTGAAACCCCTTCCTGGAGCGGAGCAGAACATCCTCTGGAAGTGCCTCTCTCCCCTCTGACTGCAGCGAGAGCAGGACACAGCCACTTCTAAGGCAGCCAAATTTCAGGGAATGGAGTCGTTTCCTGTGTTTAGTAGCTTTTCATATCCCAATGGAACAGCTGGGAAAGTGATCTAGGGGTCCCAGTGAGAAAGATGCAAATGCATCCAGCCCTGTGTACCAACACGGCCAAATGCTGGTTGACAGCAGCCACTGCAGGTGAAGAGATAAGGAGAAGGAGTGAGACTTTGATTGCTGTGAATACGCAGCACATGGAGAAAACAAAGAGAGCCATTGATCTGTTTTACTGCCTGGTCCTGTCTACAGGAATGGAGCAAACAGCTGCTCAATCCCACTTTGTCAGAAAATCCTGCCCTGAGTATTAGTTTCAGCTCATCCAAAAGAGCCTGACACTAAACATAAATCACAACCAGAGACAGATGAAATAATACATGTGTATGTGTCCTTACTCTGGCATTATTGTACAGCCCAGAGCTGGGACTTCAGAGTCAAATGCTTCAAGTTCAGACACAAAACTTCTCGTTTAACCTCCGTTAAATGCCTATGAATCAAGCCAGCATTTCCAGGCCAGAAGGGGCGGCCCTGTCCAGCCTTTATTTTAGGTAGGACTGAAATCTGGAAAGATGAAATGAAATCACATGGCTTTGCCAGACAGCTGACAGTCAAAAATAAATGTGTTTCCATGGGAAAAGGGGAGAATTTTTAGCAAATGTATTAAGGCTTGCTAATCTCAAACCTCTGTTTCACTTTCTTTACAAAGCCAGTAATTGCAGAGAGGATCTGGAGGAGTTGGAGCCACTTGAGATGAATGATTCGTAAGTAGAAACTAGTTTGAATTTCACTTTTTGGAGCTGATGGTGAAGGGGCAGGGTTGGCTGGTTTCTAATGCAGTGTTTTCCAGGTATGTTGTATAACTTTTTTTCTTCCAAATCTCTGGAGTGGTCCATAATGAGCAATTATAAAAGGCTAATCTCATTAAAGGGAAAATCTCCTCATTCATTTAATTCTTAAATCTCTTTCTGTTGGGAGGGGAATATTTAAATGAGCTTCCTCCCATTATAAAGTTACTTCATGGTCTGTTTTTCATCACAGTTAAAAGCACATGAGGTGCTTTTACTTTAATCTGTTTTTAATCTGATTTTCCTTAAATGAAGTTGGATCATTTCTGGTGCAGAGTCCTAGAAACCAGGGAGATGATGACTAGCAAGAGGTCATTTATTCTGCTCCATGGTCCCAACAGGGACCCTAAAGTTTCATTAATGATCATTGCAGCCATAAAGAAACCCTCTTATTTTACTCATTGGCCAATAAATATTTCATAGTATTTAATGGGACTGTTCTTTATTTAAAGACAGGAGGGACAAGAGCCCTTTGTAGAAGCAGAATCTCCTTGGGAGAGCTGTCAGCAGGGAGAAATGTTGTCTGCACGTCACAGGGGGCTGGAGACAGAGACCCAGAGCTGGAGCAGCAGTCTGGCCTCCCCCATAAGCCATGTCCAAGAATGGGGGTGCTGGGAGGGGACAGCAGCACCCTGGCATCGAGGGGGAGGTGGCCGCAGGCTCTGCACGCACGCGGCGCTTCGCTATCAGGGCTGTGCACTCCAGCACTGCCAGCTGTGTGCCCGGATAGCACTTCTGCCTGCGCCAAATTCGTCACCGGGCCTTTCTTCCGCTCCCCTTCTGTCCCTTATCAGCCACCCCCGCGCCTCAGCACCCGCCAGTGCTGTCGGGAGACAAGGCTGTGCCTTCACCACCGCCCCCTCCTCTCCCCAGGGCAGGACTTGGCCTCTGCGGTCACTCAGTGGGGGAAGGCAGAGCTCAAGAGGACAAAAATCAATCCCAATAATAAAGTAACAGACTGCTCCAGGAGAAGGAGAGTACCTGGATTTAGTTTTCATTCAGAAGTCAGCCCGAGATAAGGCGTCAGCCCAAATGCCAGTATGCTAATGTTGATCCTTCAGCAGTGTGCTATGCCGGTATCTCTACCTTGCTTGTTCCACATGTGTGACAGTCTGTCTCTCCTCAGCACCAGAGATACATATTTTGCATAGAAATTAGGGCAAAACATGCCAGTGTTTCGTTGTGCGTGATTAAAAAAGGCCAACACCCTTATGCCATCCTCTTAAGTGTCCTCTTTCTTTCTATCCATCACCCTGTCCCGCTGAGATTCCCACCACGTTGTCTTTGGAAGTGACTCCATGGTTTTGGGTTTGATCCCTGCTTCCATCCGGTCACCTTTCCAACTTTCCAAAGGCAAATATCCAGAGTTTGATGTGGAAGGATGGAAAGTATTTTGCTAAGGGGAGGAGAAGAAGAATGGATGGTTTGTTCAAAGAGAGAAACTGCAGCACGATGGGAGACATTGTTTGAAATGGTCCAAAGCAAAACCTGGGGTTGGGACATTGTCAGAAAATGGCCAGCAGTAAAATTGGGACCTGGAACAGAGTGTCACAAATGGTTGCTTTGGCAAGAAACTGGGGTTCTTTTCCAGAAGAGGGTTTTATCCTGGCTGTCTTTTCCTTTCTCTGTATTATTTCATGTTTTAGGCTACTCTTCCTTTCTGCAGCGAGAGACACTCCACAGATGTTCTGTGCTCGTCCCTGTAGGAAGAGAGGAGCTGCACAGAGGTAAGGTTCAATTGTTATCTTGTCTAAAAGCATTCACAGACAGTCAATCCTGTCTCTCAATAAATGAAGTATTTCCTCTCCAGTTTATCTCCCTGGACTCCAGCAGCCCAGATTGTTAATTGGCAGCAGCCTCTTCCCTCAGCAGAACAATTCTTTCTCGTTCACGGATTGTTCTCCTCGAATTCAGTCATGACAGAAGTGGAAATCCATTTTTACACCTCTTGATTTTTTTCTGTCTGGAAGAAAACCCTTTCCTGTTGTTGAAATGAGTCCAGCATTGAAAATCTTTTTAAACCTGCAGAGAAATTGCTTTCTCTCTTCTCTCAACTAATTTAAATGTAAAATTTGAGTGAGTAGTTCTTGACTGTAGGAGAAGGCTGGCTGTGGAGTTTTGTTTTCTAGGATTCATCATCCAGAGCATAGTAAATAAACACAAAATGAAATAAAACTAAGGAAATATAATGAAACAGTGTATTTTTATTAGGAGATCTGCAAGCGATATTTTCATTTTGGAATCAATGGGTAGCCATTATTATGGAAACAGTAACCTTAATAAAAAAATGACTGGTAAAATGATTTGTGGAAGGAAAAGGTCTAAATCCCTGTATATAATCTGGAGTCCAAAATGCTGACTTTAAAGGAAAAAAGGTTGGAAAATAGTTTTGTTTCTTTTCCTCTGAAAATGCTGACTTTAATACCCCCCCGCCCCAAAAAATTCCATTGAAAAATGCAGAAAAATATTTCAAGTGAAAATTACCCAATACTATAAATATCACTTCCATTTTTGAATGTAAAGATGTGATTTATTTGTGAGGAATACTGCAACTTTCTAAAAAAGTCTACCAGTACTTAAGCAAGCTGCCTGACTCCCAGTAAAGTGTTCCGGCTTGGAAAAACCAAAGCCCTCCAGGCTTGCCCAGCCTGACTCCCACCAGCACAGACAGCAGTGAAAGGACCATGGGCAAACCCTTCTCCAGCTCTCCAAATAAAGATGGGTATTGTAGTTTAACCTATTCTTAAAACCTGCGGGGATGGAGAGAGGAAGGGGTGGGTGGATGGATGTGGATGGATGGATGGCTGGCTGGCTGGCTGGCTGGCTGGCTGGCTGGCTGGCTGGCTGCTCAGTATCCACCACCAGTAACTCTTTCCCCTGCTTGGCTGGTGATGTTCCATCTGTATGCTGGCACAGAATCTACAGGATAGTTCCTCATTTTCAGTCACTATGAGTGCCCAGATACCAGAGGGAGAAACAAGTGTAGCCTTGCCCCGATGTTAGAGCCTGGGTTAAACCCCAGCCCAAGCACCTCCAGCTGGATGAGGGCTACGTTTAAGGAGAAACCCTTGCTCCTTCTTCCCTCAGGGCCCCAGGAAGCATGTGAGAATGTAGGAGTTCTGCTGGTAAGACAAGTTTGAAGAAGCAGGGCCAGGATGGCATAGCTATTCCTGCTTGTCAGTTCTTTCTAATCCTGAGGCTGCAGGAACAGCTGGAGCTACTGCTTGCACTCCTTTCTTGTGAGAGCAAGAGTCCTCACAAAGACGTATATTTTTTCCAAGTGCGCAGCTTTCTGGCTGCTATTTTTGCTGCGCTGCCTGATCTGCTCCGGTGGCATGATGATATTTCTGTTCTTTCCTTCACAGAATCTTCCCTGACAGGGTTCACAGCACCTTGCAAATATCCACAGTTACGAGCTTGCCTTCTCCCTTTTGTAGAGAGGGAAATCGAGGCAGGGGTAAGAGCTGTCACACAGGCGCTGTTACTCAGGGAAAGCAGGGGACCTCAGGAGCTTGGCTCTGTGTTCAGTGCTTTAACAGCAAGGCCGTCCTTCCCCTCTGAACTGGGCTACTTAAAGTTGCCTCCGCGTTTTATTATGTACAGGATTTTCGTCAGACGTGCAAAGTAAATTAGCGCCGTATTCACAGCCATAATCACCTACCAATGATCTCATACATGTGGCACAAAGGGAAAGGATCTGCATGGGATTCTGTTCTGCAAGTATAATCCGCCCATAGCCTCCTTGTTAATTAGCTCCTCTCAAGCATCCAATCTGTGGCAATTATAGCAATCAAAAATGCATTCAGGCCCCCATCCCTCCTGCTCCCCATCAGCACCTGACAAGCCGCAGGCACATTATCCCAAACCACGGCAAGAGCACGCTGATAGGACAGAAACCTCCCCGCCGCCTGACTCAGGATTCATCACCCACAATACCAGCCCTGGCACAAGGCCTTGCATACCAGGAATTATTACAAAAAAAGAAAGAAAAGGAGACAGAAAGAGACAGATTTCAATTTTCTCCCATAGTTTCGAGAGCCTATAGAAAACCAAGTGAAAGATGCTATTTAGCCCCTTGGGTTCAATTGGCATCGTCTTCTTCTTCTTGTTATTATTATTATTCTTTTTTTCTGATGTCAATTGGAAAGTGAATCTCTCTTATTTTAATATTGCCTGATTGAAAGGGCCACTTGCCACATCGCGCCAGGAGGCCCAGGTGGGATGAATGCCTGGATGCATTGTGCTGTGCTCCTCGAGGCACATTTAGTGAGAGCAGCAGTGGGATTGCGCTGGGGGAGTTGGAAGTGGAATCCCACTACAAAGATCTGCCAGTTAAATGCAGCTCCTTCCTCATCCTGCTGCTTTCCAGTGCTTCTTACTCCAAGATCTCTGGGGCATGTGTGCAAGAGCAGCTACTGGTGGGAACCTCAGTTTGAAGATTGCACTACGGGCACTCCTTGCTCCACTTGGGATCAATAAAATTGTATTTCCTGGGCAAACCCCTTTGATTTGCACTAGTACCTGCTACCTCAGTAATCCCAGAGGTAAATTTGCTCCCTAGCTTCCTGAATGGATTTTTTCTTTGCTGTCCAATGTACAGATTAAGGGTACCTTTCTCAGTCCAGATCCCGTCACTGGCTTGCAGGCATTCAGTTCCTGCAGCCCTCCACAGCTACCCATTGCTGTGTCTCAGTGCTGGCACATGAGACAATCCATGTGAGTGCCCCTAGGTCCATCCAATGCAAAATCAGCTGGCTGAGCTGGTTGCAGCAGTGCTCGCAAGTCTCCTAGCCCAGCTTGGAGAGGGCATACCCTCCTTCAGGTAGACTGATCCCTTGGGAAAGTTGAACTCTCACTCTGATGGTCCAACCTGCCAGTGTGAGACATCACAGGCCCAACTGGGTATAACATTCTGGGTCCTCTAGACTGCATGATGCTGCCAGGCTTTTAGCTCTGAAGTGTTGCGAAAAGTCCACCAAGGGAGAGATGGTCCAATAAAGCACAGGCTGAGCTCAGGAGAGCTGCCAGATACCTGCTGCATCCAAAATTGCTTGCCCCTTGGTCTCCTTCAAGGTCCTCCCAAGGAGGGAATTACTGCTGTTGTTCACAGACAAAATATGTCCCTCAGATGCCCTGAACTCCTCTGCCTGGAAAATAAATGTCAGAATACCCACACCCCCACATGGCCTACACGGAGCAGAGGCAGCCTGATGAGGGAAAGACTACAGAGCCAGAGATTGGCAGAGCACCTCCACAAAGACCTTCTCTCCAGGTATTTGAATGACTATATGGTGCTCTCTTCATCCATCACAGCACTTTGTGCATGGCTCCAGCCCACATAGAAAGTATGTGGGGCCAGTCCTGCTTTTCAGACTGCGCTGACGGTGTGTGCTGCCCAGGTTCTCACTGCAACCTGAGACACCTGCCATGGCACAGGGCTGCTTCAGCAGGGAGGGTGAGGAAGAAGTGGGTGGGAAGGTAGGAAAAAGCTGTACGAGCAGCAGGACTGTTGCTGCTGTAACCAGTCAAGAGAGCTTTCCCATCCTGGTCTAAACAGGATAGTCTGAGGAAGTGTCCCCAGGCAGAGCCAGCCCTGCAGGGAGCATCTGCCCTGGATGGACATGGAGATGGCAGTTCCCAGCTGCTGACCAGGGAGGATCACAGGATCCTGAGTACTGGCCCAGCCACAGCGGCACCAGTGGAGACCAGCTTAGATACAGCTGACATCTGGCCTTGGGGTCCAGCAAGATTTCCTCCTCCTGGCATTTTTATGTCTCCCCTGCAACCCTCTGCACCTTGCTGGGCATCTCCTTCTCTTGCCTCTCTACTTTCAAGCCTTTTTCTCTCTAACCTGGACTTGCTACAAAACCACCCTCACTGCAGGTCCTGCTGGCCCTGAGCTTTGCCTGCCCTCTGGCATGCAGGCCAGCACCAGGCAGAGAACTAAGCCTCATGTATCACCTCCAGCGATCTGCCATCCACAGCGCTGCTTCCGTTTGCTTGCCCAATAAATAAAGCCATTGCACGAGTAGCTCCATCAGTTGAGAGGATTCATGGGGCAGCTGAATGTCATGTGAAGGGTTTTTGAATGAAATGAAATGACTTTCTGGAGCACTGTGGTTGCCTCAAATCTACTGCTTATGCCCATTTGTTTACGGGTTCATTATGGGGTTTCTTTCCTTTGAGCACAAGGTCTGTTTGCTCTCTCCCCTCCTTCCACATATTCCTGGGGGAGAGAGGGAAGAGTTGCACCCTGGGATGTGAATGCTTGAGGGGTGAGGGCTGCTGGGAGGAAAGCCCAATTGCCAGCATCCTCCATGAGGGGGATGCTGAGCTGGGATCAGGGTGTGCTGCTGCATGGAGGTGTAAGAACCCCTGCAGAGGACCCGAGCCTTTGCATCAGTATGGAAATGGCTGGAGAATGGGAACTAATCAGTATATACGGAAATAGTGGGAATATTAGCTGAATTAGCTAAGCTGTCATTCAGCTTCCCTTTTCCCTTCCTGCTTTCTTTCCTTCCCAAGCCGAAAGAGCTGGTTTACATTCTAATGGCTTTAATTACTTCACGAAAATGTGAGCGGATGGGGAAGCGCTGCCACCAACAACGCTTTCATGGTCGGCTGAACGCAATTTGAATTAATTTGGCTGAGATGGCTATTAGCACTAATACTCCAGGGCCTGTCTCACTGGTGGTGCTTTAACTTCCCGTGCCCCTGACGGAGTGGAGGCTTCCAGGCACTTGCTCTGTTGCCCACCCGCTGAGGCACCTCAAGGAGAGTCGGGAAGTGCTCCCTCTCCTTATCATCTCCCTCAGTCTTGGCTTTATTTCACTTATATGTGTTCTTATTCTGGAAATGACTTGCAGCTGTCTTTGAGCCTGTATCAAGCTATCTTTCCTGTGCCTCTATCCCTCACAATTGCACTCTCTGTCATCCAGAAAGATGTGAAATTTGCCCAGACTGCATCCCAGTTTGGCTCTGTGCCTGTGTGCTCGTCCCTGTGTGTGTATGTATATATTTTCTGTTGTGAACCAAGGGGTTGAGCTCCAGCTGCTGTGCCTTGGTGGAAAAAATAGCAGGAGCCCCTCCTCAGCTTAGTCACATCCACTAGCTCACAGCATTTGTGAGGACTTCACTTCTTTAGGATCTCTTCCCTCTCTGGAAATGGCCTGAAGGTTTAAAAGCTTCAGGGGATGGGAGTGGCAGCCCTTTGGCAGCACGGTACTCCTAGATTCAGCTGATCCTTAGGAGCCTCATCTCTCTAGGAAGCCAAGGGAGAAGCAGCAGCTCTGGCAGCATCGGGGCAGCAGCTCTGTACCTGAGGGCTGAAACCAGCTGCTGTTTTCTCTACAAGATCCCCTTTTCTACAGCTTCAGGATGGACTTAAACCCCAGAACCAGCAACAGCTGGTCTAGGCTTTCTCCTCCCTCCCTGCCTGTGTGTACTGCTTAGGATCAGGCCATGAGTGCCACCTTGCAGGCAAGCCTTGGAGGCAAGTGGCTGCTGGGCTGGCACAGCCATGCTGGCAGTAGGTGATGTACAGACTGGAGCAGGTGTGGACTGACCAGGAAATTGCACCTTCGCATATTCGCACCTCTCAGGGTTGTGTTTGCAGCAGGTCACTTGGATTGGTCACAAGAAGCAGAAGCTTGTCACTGGTCCTTTATTCCCTTTATTTCCACGTCCCCTCCAGCCCCATCTGATCTCATGGCTGCTGTGAGAGATGCAGGATATGTAGGTGCTTTGTCTCTCTTGCCCCTGATTTGTTCCCCTGTGCCATCACATCTAGCCTGGCCCCTACCACTCCTGCAACAGCCTGGGGAGAGAGATCTGGCAGGGTGTTAATAAAGAGCCTGAAGGAGAAGGAAATTAAAGTAATCTTCTGCATTGTGTCCTTTCCTCTACCCCCACTGTGCTTCCTCCTCCCTGTCTCACACACACACTCTGCTTCTCATTGCAAATGCTCTCTCCTGGGGTGGATTTTCTTTGATCCATCTGCAACCAAATCCTCACAAATGCCACCAGCTTCACTGACTTACAAATCTGTTGTGCTTGAGTGGGCTAAGAAGCCTGCCACTGCTTTGGATTTCATGTCCCTTTCATGAACTTCAGCTGGAGAGGGCCAGCCCTGGGACCACCTTAGCCATTGCTGGTATTCCATATCCTCTGCTGCATTACCTGAAGCGGCTGTTTCTGTGTTTCACTGGGTTGGAGGTGGGACCAGCAGTGCTGGGGGTGAAAACGCTGGTGGGTGCTGAGTGGGGCCAGGGTTACTCCTTTGGGAGTTTTTTCTCTTGGTCATATCTTCAGGCAATTGTTCCCCAGACTCTCGGGCCGCCTGGCTCAGCCTGTTGCCCCCATCTGGCTCCACTCCTTTCCCCTGCATCTGCAGTAGGCAGGCCCTCAGCAGTGACTCCAGCTGCTCCCTAAGCACAGACTTGGCTCTCCCAGCTGCAGCGGGCTGCTGTCCTCCTCACCTACTGTCCTCCTCGTGAAAATTTGATCTCAGACCACGAGTGTTCAAATGAGGCACCTTTCTGCCTCTATGCTGCTGTGAAGGGAGAGGATAGCAGTGCTTCTCATAACCACTATGGGCACCCTTGCTGAAGAAGTGCCCCAAACTTCCTGTTTATTTCGCTTCTACCCCTCATCTGATTAAAGCTGTTGCCTCTGCCTGGCTCTCAGGCTGTCCTGGAGCACCTCGAAGTGTCCTCAAAGGGGTGCACAACCCCTCCCAAGGGATGAGCTCCCTGGGGCAAGGTGAATTGATACAGAATCATGGATCACTGGATTTAAGCTCTGATACACCCTAGTACTGAGAACAGCACTAGGTCCATATCAAGATCTTTGGATGCTCCAGAGCTTGATGTGAGACACCTTCTTGGACTCCAGCCTAAACCTGAGGCCAGGCAGGCTGCAGGGGAAGTCAGTCTGGTTCCAGCCCTGCAACTGGACGTGCCTGGATACAAAGAGAACAATCAAATATTAATATTCATCCTTGAGCACTGGTGATGGACTGATTACTGTCTGCAAGGAAGATATCAGGCTGCTCACGGCAGGGACAGCTTTCTGAGGTATAAAAGAGATTATTGTATATTTAAAATACAGACTTTGAGAAATGTTTTCTTGGCTCCAAGAAGAAAAGCTTCTTTATTTGTGGAGTTAATTTGCATTTACTGTAGCCTGCATTAAAGTTACCCGTTTCCTTTCATTCAAGGGACTTCTCCTTTGTTCACATGAAAGCAGGCAGATTAACCATCTGCAATGCACGTGTTCCTCCTGCTAATTGCTTACGGGATTCTTCCCTTTACACTCCGCAGAACGACTTCCCAAAGACTAAGCCAAAGTCACCGCAACTTCCCAAGAAGATTACCTGGGAGGGGAGGCTGTGTCACAGCAACACAAAAATACTGAGCATGGACAACACCGAGGGACGGACCCGGCACCCAATTCTACCGATGCACTCTAGGTTACAAGAGCAATCAGAAACTGTGTCTGTCAGATATCGCTTCCCTGCCGGCCCTGTTAGCATCCTGCAAGCAGATCACAGGGGGACGTCAGGCGGCTTTGAAAGGAGCTCTTGACTTCTTGGGTGCATACGCAGCGCGTCACGAAGTGTGGCAGCTCCTCCAGCATTCCCTGCCTGGCTTGCTAATGAGAACTCCTTTGATTCAGCATCCCTCTTTGCCCTTGCTGGTATGTAGCAGGGCTTTTGACGGCATCATCAAGTGGCTCTGTGGCGCTAGGTGCTGTACATAATAAAAGAGACTTCCTGCTCTGAAACATTTACAGTCTGAAAGGGCTACACAAAGGAGAGAGGCTGGAAACCCAGAGAAATGAAGACCCAACTTCAAATAGGTATCTAAGAACCTCAAACGCTCACCAATGTTAAGAAACTCCCTGGAGGCCAAGGGAAAACTGGCACACCTCCCAGATGGGTATCCCACCAACAAAAGGGGCTTTTTTCCCCTCTTTTGAGCAATGCTTGGGAAAAACTGGCTGAGGAAGTGATTCACCACAGTACCTGCTCTGCAGGAACAGGGCTTTGTGCCTTGCTCCTGGGTCTGTGTGTTTCTCTGGAGAGGTCCTGCTCCCCTACATCACACCTGCAGTTTTGCTAGTTGCTGACAATTTTGCAGATGCAAATCCTTACCTACCTTTCCATCCAGAACGCTCGGGCCCTGTCTCTTACAGGGTTCGAGGATGCATGAGACATGGCTGTGTACCATGGCTATGCCCTGCTCCCTGGACAGAGCACACAAGTGAAGCTGGGTGCTTTCTAGAGCCCGTGGTCTGGAAGGCACCCACCAACTCATTGAGGATAAAATTGTCCAGCCAGTGTCCCTGCTGCCCATTTTCAGCAGGCCTGCATGTCTGTGAACCAGCAAGCTAATATCCTTTAGATCTCCCTCAGGGGGACCTGATCAGGCTTTCCCCAGCGATGTTTAGCTTGCAGGGATTCGACACTAAGATTTATACATGATTTAGCTAAGTGATTTAATGACTGCGAATCACTAAAGCAAGTTAAAATAAGAGCAAGTGATGCAGCTAAGAAAAGGCTTCCAGAGGAGACAAGGTTTGTAAGTTGTCAGAGGGAACTCTCTTCCTCTCCTTCATTTAACATGAAAATTTGCCTATTTTTATGCTTCTACCACCAAAAATGAGGATTTCTGACTCATTCTGCGGGGTTGAACTAACACAGCTTCTTAGGCTCTGCAGAAGAAAGCAATGATTGTGGGGACTAGAGCATCATAGACCAACCTCCCCAACAACTCTGTACCAGTTTTCAGCATCCAATGTCACTAAATCCTTTGTGGGAAAGCATTGCAGCTCTCATCTGAGGAGCCTGGAATGAAGATTTCATCTAAAGCGCCACCTTGCCTTTGCACAGGGGGATTTGTAAAGAACAAAAGCTTCAAATAATCCTCCTCATCTTAATAAAAGGATAAGACACAGTTACAAGCAGTCTGGGGAAAATCTAGTTGGGTTTCAAATTTGGACAGGCAGCTTAAGCCAGGGAGATTAGAGAGTTTGACAGACGTAAATATTTCTGTCCTCCTGAATTATTTTGTGAGCAGAAGACAGCAATGTAGGTTCTGAGATGATCCTGGCAGTCTGCTGGGAAGAGCCATCCAAATTCCTTGATTTCCTTCCTGCGAGGGAATACTGGTTCAGACTGTTGGCTGGCACAGACAGGCTTTTCCCCTCTGACGGCAGGGGAACCCAGCCAATTCCAGCCTGCTGAGCTCCTGGCTCGCTTTCCGAGCGGCAGTGCTGAGGGTAAGCGTGCCGGGAGAGTCTTCAGTGAATGAGCCTGTGTGCTCAAGAGAGACCATCTGGTTTTACTCGAAGCACTGCAGATTAAAGGTCTCCTAATGGTATTTAATTTAGATTCCACAAGACCTCCAGTGGATAGCTAACAAAGGATCGAAAATGTATTTCTTAAAACATCTCCACTGAGAGATAGCAAAGCTGCTGAAGCTTAGTGGGATGTAAGTGTGTAAACACTGCTCAGCAAGCTCCTCAGCACAGGCTTGGTTCATGCAGAACAGCAAGAGAGAGCAGACAGCTCGTAAGCTTTTTTCTCCTCTCAAGGCTTTCCAGAGGGCTGTGGTGGTGAAATGGGTGCTGGAGCTTGGTGCAAGGGTGGCGTGCTGCTGGCAGGGTTTGTCCTTTGCTTGCAGCACAGCTGTACATAGGCATATTGTTGACATTATCTTGGTGAATTTGGACCAGACAGAAGAGAAATGTGAGTGTGCTCCTAGGGAGGAAGCTGGGTACCTCTTTCTGGATGCTCAACATCTTTCACATCCAGCCGTAGACCGGTGATAAGTGGGTTTGGGATGCATCCTTTGGGATCATCTCCTCTTTTAGGAATTGTGTCTGTGGATCTTTGACCCTGCTGGATCTCAGTCACTTTCACAAGAAGATTGCAACTGCAATCTTTCTTTCAGGCAGCATTCATCTGGCTTCTCATGTTCTCTCTGAGCGAAGTCCTCGCTTCTTCCATTTGCTGCAATCAAGGAGTATTTGCTGGGGTGCCAGGAGTGGTGCTGGGCCATCAGACTGTGTAACTCTGGTTTTCACCACAGTAAAACCTCATGGCAGGGGCTCTGCCCTCCAGAACACTTTGCTGCTGTTTCTCCAGCTCTTGCCAGCAGAGAGATTTCCTGCTACAGCACCGTACAACCTGTGCTGAGACTTCTACCACAGCGGTACCATAAATCCTCATTCCGATGCTCCAATTATCCCTCTCGGTGCACATCTGACTTCAGAATCCCATCAGACAACTTCACTTAAATTCTACGAGTGACAGAGTCATTAAGTGCAGTCTGGTCACCCTAATTCCTTAATAATTTGACATGGGCATTTTTTCACCTTTTTTATGCCCATACAGGGAGGTGATTATAATCAGGGAAGTGACTTCTTCCAAATGACATAATTGGTTTTCCTATTTATTCCCCCTCACTGATCTCAGTTCAAACGTGCTCAGCTCACAAGTCAAAAAGATGATTTCTTCTAATTATCAGTTCTGCAGAGCTCATCTTGGGCTCTAAAAATCCAGCTGTATCCTTTGTGCCTCTACCATGCTGTCACCAAGAATAAAGTGTTTGCAATCAGGAGGCAGTCAGTCATGTTTTGTTGCTAATGTGCAAGGCAGAACGGAAGCTCATTTGCTCCTTCACCCTGCTACTGGCTCTGTTGAGTCAAGAGCAGAAAAATGCATGTTTTCAGCTGGGGCATGACTGCAGGAGGGACATGCAGGGGGCTGTGTAAGGGGGAGTAACACGAGAGGGATATTCCAGGCTGCAGGAACAGCAGATGAGGTGAGGTTGATGGATGTCATGGGGGATGAAGTCACTCATGAGTCAGTCTCCTTGCACAAAGGGTGAGTGGAAGGGCCACGTCCCCTTGCTTGAAAGCTTCCTGCTCTGTGGGCTGGGATTTTACAGCAGGCTCCTGCAGCCTCTGTGACTATTCCTGTAGTCAGGAGTTTGGGTCACACAGTTGTATTTATAGGTCTGTGACACAGCTCCAGAGCTGAGGCCATACTTGTATCGATTGATGTTTAAACAATCTCTGATATTGATGCCATGGGCCCTCCTCGTTGAAGCTGTGGTCTCTGCTAATCAACCTCCTCCTGAACTTTCAGGCCTTGTTAACGCTAAGACCAAATCATGACTCTTGATAAGAAACTGGGGTTGGGCTACTCTTGCCATGAGAGTGGGAAGGGAGGTACAAAGGAAAGAGCCAGGAGGAGATCAGGGGAGTTTAGCTTTTTCTCCCTGCAGCTGCTGTACAAAGCCACTTCTTCCCTGTGGATGGACCCACCACGGGCTCCACACTCTGCCCCATGTCCTGGCAGCAGTCACAGTCAATCTGACTCTGTGAAGCGCTGCTCCTGTCAGAGGTAGGAGTGAGTCCACAGCCCTCATACCATTCTCATCGCGATGTTGGCTGAGCAATGACTTCATTTTTTGCACAGAGCTGGTGCCGCTAATGGGTTTGATAGATGGCTCATCAAAATCCAGGGCTCACATGGGCCTTTGCTAAGGACCTCTATTTAGCCTGTCCATCTGTTGTGTGGATGGCACAGATGGCAAAAACCGTATTTCGGCAAGACCTCTGCACTTGTCCTCACCTGGCAGCCTGGGAGGTGAGCTGATGTCAGGGCAATGTGGAACAGCACTAAGGGCTGGAAAGCTTTGTGGGCAGGTGGAGAAGAGCAACTGAGGACCAAGCAGCTGGGGGCTGAAGGCAGATTGTTCCGTGAGTCGTGCATTTTTAAAAAAGTTGGCTTCTACCTGGAAGAGGAGCGTGGTGCCTGCTCCATCTCCCAGCACTTCCTGCCCCAGGCTGCATGTCCTGCTACAGCACAGCCCTGCCACACACAAGTGGGCTCAGCACAGAGCAGCTGAGCAAAGACCTCTGGGCTGTGATAGCTGAGGGTACAGAGCTCCAGCGTCCTATCTCCTGAGCCAGGCATCTCTGCAGTTCCCCAAGCAAGCCCACTGCAATTTCAGACATCTGGTGACACATTTGCTACCTCTTGTCCTCTCTCCCTCTGCCACCTGAGAGCTGTGGGTTTGTTTGCTGTCAGAGCTCCAGCATCTCAAGGGGATGTTGGCGTGCCGTGCCGTGTACATGGGATGTGGATGAGATGCTCTGGGGACTCTCCTGCATCACGTGGCTGCCCTGGGGCTGAGTTTGCCGGGGATGTGGCTTGAAGTCCCTTTTCTTCCTTTCCAGTCTCGTGTGCCTAATTCCTCTGAAACAATCCCAAAAGGGCAGTCAAACATTTCCATAATAAGGAGCATTCTAAATAAGCACTTTCTGTCTCTGCCTCATCTGTAGGCTTTTCTTAAGACAGCAAGTAGTTACTTTTGAAAGTAAGAACAAAAACCCAAAGAAATCAAACTGAATTTATTTCCTTTAAACCGTTGTAGAAAATGTTAATTATGATGATGAGCTTGTCATGCTCTGTGGTTTTTTTCAGTGCTTCTACTTGGAGGGAATGAGTAAATTCTACCTAAGTTTAAAGTATGGATGATTTTATACACTTATACATTTATCTATACATACATATATGTATCTAAGCTTTCCTGATCTTGCTTACAGCTCTTTTGGAGAAAGCTCGTGTTAGTCTTGTAGATATGGATGCTAAACTTGATGCATGATGCAGTAGTTCGGTACCTGAAATAAAGATAAGGTGAACAATTTCCACAGCTCTATTAATAATTTTCCCAGCAGGAAGAATAATATTCATCCTCCACTTCAGATTGGTCAGTTTCTGCAGTCTTATAAAATATCTCTCATACATCAAAAATCACTCCAAAATGAGGGAGTGTTTTTCTCTGACTTGAAAGAAAAAGGATTAACACAGAGTACAAATGCAAAGCTGATAGATAATGGCATTTCTTTCTAAAGCTCCTACTACTTTCGGATTTCCAATCACCTGACGGACAAGTTCACCCCGAGTTACAGGAGCAGGCGATCCCTTTTGTTTACCCCTTTGGCACGATGAGGGAGATTTGTAAAAGCGTTTCTCGTTTCTCTGAGTTTAAGACTGACAAAGCAGACAGTCACAGTGAGTTCAGAGCAGACATTACCAAGACTTTTCAAATATCTTGTTTCTGAGGATCTACGTTATTTTGCTATTTAGTGAATCCATCCATCCATGCATTCATCCATCTGCAGTGAACCCCGCAGTTATCTATGCACTGATGTACAACCATTATTTTTGCACAAACACACCAGCCCACCCATCCACCCTCATGTTGTGCTGGGGCTGGTAATGCAGCAGGAGCTCCCAGACTGGGACCCTGTGGTGCTTGTCAGGGAAAAACATCTTTTCTTCAGCAGATTTTACACTGGTCCTCCCAAGGTCACCTTTCTGATAAATCAAACACTAAAGAGTTGCCTTGGAAGATATCTCACAGCCTCTCAACAGGCTCTCACGTCCCAGCATGACAGGAGCTATCACCCTGTGAATGGAAGAATCACCCTGGGAGTTTGCACATCCAGACATGCAGCTGAGCCAGCTCCCAGAAGAGTGTTTGGGAGCACAGGGGTAGCAGGCAGGCAGGGCATGGCAGAGCCAGGATCTTCTGCCCTGCACTTGTTGTCTACCCTGGGCATCTCACATGTCCTCTTCCCACCTCATCTCACCACTACTCTTGTGTCTCTTCCCTGGATGGGGAATGATGCTGTTCCCATCCCCACTGGCTCTTGCCAGGGAGGAAGAGTCAGGGAGGCATGGGATATGGGAAAGGGACAGCATTCGAGAGAGAAGAAAGATGCTGGGACATCTGATTGATGGCTCATGAAGGGGAGGGATAGGAATCTACACCCCTGCAGAGGGACCAGCCCAGGAGGAAAGGTGCTGAGCAAGCATCTCTCCCCTGCAGAAAGTGCCAGGGGAGGTTTTGCTCCTGCTTGTGAGGGACCTCTCCCCTGTGTCACTGCCACAGTATCATCCCTGCAAGAGCTCTCCTTCTCGGGAGTTTAGAGAGTTCCCAGGACAGCCCCAGCCTTGCATGATCAAGGCTTGGCTCCATCACCTGTGTCTGGTCCCTCAGTTCTGCCCCTGCCGTGCGCAGCAGCAGGCAGCTTTCACCGGCCTCACAGGCTGGGAGGGCTCTGCAGGACAAAACACTGGATTTTCCCTTCTAGGAGTGGCAGCAGCTCTCCTGGCAGCTTCTGTGGGAGCAAGCATGCTGAGAGGACTGTCTGAAGAGGAAGGCTCCATTTTCCATGGGTGCTTGGATTCGGTGCTTTGCCACATGGGAGAATAGAGAGCTCCAGTCCTCAGGGCAATGGAGAGCCCAACTCACTGCCAGGCACCTCTAAAAGTCCTGCTGGTGTGGCTGTAAACCACTCTGTGTCCTTGCTGAGGTCACCCAGTGTCCATCCCAGCCATGGCAGTGGCCGATGTGTGGAGCCTCCTGTCTGTCTCCAGCACCAAGAGAGGAGCAGGACCCTGGAGAGCCTCCTCTGGCTGGTGTGCACATCCAGTAGCCCTCAGACTCCCAGGGCCAATTAAAATCCTCTTCAAACGATGTGCCTCATCTCCAGATCCCTCTGGGGACCCTGCACCTCATTAGTGTAATTGGGAGATATTTCCACTCTAGCAGAGCCCACCCAGCCACTGAATTACCACGACTGTTGTGGGAGTGAGTCCTGTAACTTGAGACACAACAGGGTGAAGGGGACCATCAGCTCTGACATCTCACAGGGACCTTCTGTAATCACTCCTTGCAGGGTTCAGCAAACAATGCAGCAGCACTTTAAAAATAGCATCTGTTGTTTCTGTGATGCCTGCGTCCCAACGCCTCTGCCCCTGGCGCTCCACTCACTTCATAAATGCTTGCCACTGTATCTAGGTACCCACAGATTGGATACAGCTTTGAAAACCTTCCAATTTATCCTCAGGGATTAGGAGGTAATTACCCAACCCCCATGTCACAGGGAAACTGAGGCAGAGGGCTGTGAATTAGAGCATGTACAGTGTGGTCTCCTCTCTGGCCCTGGAGGGCTGTGGGGTTAGAAAAAGCAGATGTGGAGAGGTCCCCCTCAAAAAACCTCCCTCCAAAGCTGTTTCCAAAGAGCCAGGGGAAGGGAGCAGCAGTTTCATGGTGTGGATTCCCTAAGGTGTCTTTCCTTCCTGGGACAGTCTGGATGTGGCTGTCCACCTTCTACTGGACTCTGCCACATCAGCTGTGCTGTGGGGCAAGAAGCTTCTGGCTCACAAACTGGTTTTAATGGAGCTGGCACTGGAGGGAAAGGCGGGGGCAAGGCAGCGGATGAGGTGAGTTAGCAGAGCAGCCTGTCCTCTGCTCTTCTTTCATGCGCAGGGAGTTTAACACACCAAAGGTTTCCCTGGATGACAGTTGGCTGATGAGCCTGAAATAAACGAGACAGCAGCATGGGGAGGTGTGAGACCAGCGCTATGGAGTGAGGAGGGGGCAGCTCTGCCAGCTCCTGCCCTCTGCAGTGACACACGGCAGGGCTGGGGAAACTGAGCCCTGATGTCCTGATCCCCAGGGAGCTGCTGTGCTCCTGAAGCTACTGTCCTGCACACTGCCTCACCAGCATGAGTGCAGGCAGCACCATTGCCACCCTGCTCCCAGCTGATCAAATCAAACACCTGACTGAAGGAGAAGCAGCAGCACTAAATGACCACATGCTCAGCACAGCAGAAAGTTCCCATCTTGGTGAAGCAGCTGTAGCCATATAAAATTGCCATTTTCCTGAATATTTTCTGCCTGCAAGGACCATGTTTGCTGCCTGATGCAATAGACACAGACTGGAACAAAGTGAATTCAGTGACAGCATAAGGACAGAAGGTTTTAACAGAACCTGGCTCAACAGAAAACAAATTTGCATGGCATTTAAGAGGTCTTCTGCTTCCTCTAAGTATTGGCTCCAAACGGATATAGAGCAGGACTTGTACGGCAGGATTCTCCCCTTCCTGTCTTAAAAGTATTATGAAAGATTAGTGCCTGCTGTCATCATGGTTTGCAGGCATGTTATTGTTATTAATTATGGTTATTACTGCAGCGCAGACCTACGCAGCATCTGGCCCACAGGCTGCCTGCAGAGCCGGGCTGCCAGCGCGGGGAGCAGCTCCTTCTGCCCGGACAGCTTGGGAGCCAAACACCCGGCAGCTGCCCAAGCAGCAGGAGCTCACCCGCGCCGTGGCCAGCTGGCTTGGCAGCCAACACGCTGTGCCAGCCATCCCGGCGGCAAAGCGGGAGCTCTCCTGCCTCCAAACACTGCCTGCTGCCTGCCAGGAAAGGTGGGAATCTCGGGAGCACGGGAAAGGGACATTTGCCTTTGGAGAACAGCAGCCGTGCCAGGGTGTCCAGTGAAGCTGTGTGTAAAACAGGAATGAGTTTTCATGAGTGTTTTCAAGCAATGGATTTAGCTCTGGAAGTTTTGCAGAGACCTTCTCTTTCATCAGCCTGGGATGCTCGGCAATGCTGGGGGTTTTTTATGTGGCATTTTTTGGAGGTGGAGGAGGACTTTGGTGTTTTTAGAGGCTCTCCTTCATCTCCCCTCTGTTGTCTCTTTGCTTTCTTTCTTTGAAGAGAAGTGAAGAGAGGAAAGGGAAAAAGGAAACACTCCAAATTGAAATGAGAGGGCTTGAAGCTTTGCTGGAAAGCAAAGGAGAAGAAACCTCCCCTGGTGGCCCTTCCCTGGGGGAAGAATGAAAGGAAATGTGGTGAAATCAAAGTACTCGTGGAAATGTAAATTCCTAGTAAACACCATGGGGGGAAGGAGTCTGTGAATATTTAAGTAACTCTACTTAGTTGTATCAACGGCAGCTCAGCGCCACCAGGGAGGAGGAAAGGGGGGCTGCCGCCTCTCTGAGCCCTGTGATGGGACCCCCAATGCCCCACGGCAAGCGATTCATCCCAGGGAACTAAGTAGCCCTGCCAGGGAGAGATGCTCCCTGCTCCATGGGAGTTTCTATTTTTGCCGTGACTTAGAGTCACTGCTGCTCTAATGGCCGGGTGTTAATGAGCACCCCTGGATGGGGTGTCTTGCCTGGTTGTTCTTGACAGCAGGATTCATGAGCTCCATCCAGCCTTGTCACCCCCAGAAGTGGCTGATGGGCCTCAGTGGGGTCTTATGTGTCACTCGGACAGGAGAATTAACAAAAACATTTACTTCATCCAGAAGAATTGTTTGCTGAGGAAACTCCTGCAAGAGGAGCAAGGAGCAGCTCTTTGTGGGAAATGGTACTTGCCTTTTGTAGGAAGACCCTTGAAGGGTCTTGAAGTCCATGAAGACCCTTGCCTGATAATCTGAGGTCCTGGGAGACAGGGCTTAGCAGGCACAATGCTTTTGGCAGGACATAACTCTACCAGGTGATTGCTCAGTAAGTAGCTTGTTTGAATCATACAGAGCCTGGGAAAATGTTTTTATCTGGGAGGACATCTTGGCAGCAAGCATCACAGCCCCACATGTTAGTGGGGCAGTCCCAAACACCCAGAGTGGGTGGATAGAGACCCTATGAACCCTGAAGGGTGAGCAGGCTGTGTCCTGAGCCTGTTGCACCAGCAGCTATGTACTGGCATGGACACAGAATCTGCAAAACTCAAGGCTCAGCTGTGATTGTATCCCCCAAGGTTGTTCCAGCAAATTCAGGAATGTCTGCTGCTACTTGAACCCAGAGAAGGTAAAGCCTTTGATTTGGTTTTACATCTCTGTGTCTAGATACCCTCTTCCCATCAAGTCTTTGGGTGAGAAAATGAGAGAAGGCCAAGTCATGGGATAAAAAGTCAGGACAGAACCATTTATTTTATGCATCCTGATGACTTGCTTCTTTAGGCCCTGGCCTTGCTATGACTGTGGGAGTCCTGGACCCAGGAGGTCCCAAAGGCACCCAAATTGCTCCATGAGACTTCTCCTCCTGGCAGCCAGCACATGAGCTCCTTGCTTGACTGGGAATGCTGGTCCCAGGCCCCCTCCAAAGGCAGGGATGGGGACTTGTCACCAGGGAGGAAGAAGTGATTAGGAGATCCTCGAACTCGCCAAATTAGTCTGGAGCTGGTAGATAGCAGAGGCAGGCTGCTGCTCAGTCCTCAGCAGCATGGAAATGCGGCTGCAGTTCAAGAGCCTATTAAAGAGCAGAGACATACACAGACTTCATTAACCACATGTCACAAAGCACTTTTTACAGTAAATCCTACTTAATAGCCATATGCTAGGAGAGAATTAAATGCTTTTTAGCTCTCAGACAGTTATGTAAACTTGAGAGAGGAGGAAAAAAAAGATAGCAAGTACCAGCAGAGGAGTCTTCAGTACATACCAGTTATTAATGTATTTATCTAGGCTGTTTATTTATTGAAGATTTTTTTTTTTCTGGGACAGGCCCATTAAGTCTGACAGCTTAATTGACACCCAATGGGAAAAATGCCATTTTAAAAGTAGTTAGACTCCCATTGATTTCAATATAAACTCCATTTTTTATTTTGTATTTTTCCCCAGCCATCATAGTCAGTTTGACAGACTCGTTAACAAGGTACTAAACTGCCCCACTCTTTTTTTGAGGACAATAAATTACTATGGAGAAAGATGCTGTTGTCTTAACAGATGCTTTTCACAGTGTAAACATCCCTTGACTGATAAGCAGAGAGGAAAGAAGCATGCAAACTAGCCTTTTCATGCTAAATAAATAGCAGGGCTGGAAAACTGGCACTGAAATCAATGCTGTTTTGCTCTGCAAAGAATGCTGTACTGGAGGACAGGATGGTTTAGGAGATGGATAGTGGGATACAGAGAGTTTGCTTGGTTGTGGTTTGCCGTGTTAATCCATCCGACTGCAGGGGAGAGCAGCTCTGCGGCTGTCTGGGATGTGGCTGATGAGGGCTGTGGTGAGGGGCTTGGCCCCACTCTGCTGTGGCATGGACGGAGTGGGTCTGTCCCCTGCTAGGTCCCTTCACCCAGGTGATGGGCACAGTAAAGCTTGCAGCAGGAGCTGGCAGACCTGCAGCTCAGAGGCCGAAGGGACCAGCCTGAGGTGACACTGGCTGGTGGCTCACAGGCCAAACCGGCTCACGCTGCCACGTCATTCAGCACAGGGGAACCCCTGCCAGCCACAGCACTGTCGGGATGCAGGCCTTTGCCAGGGTCCAGGGTTAGCTGATGGCAGCTCTCTGCTGGTATGTGGGTGAGAAACACAACCCTGTGCACTGTGGAAGAGATTGGGGGCCACAGAGTTCATTAGCAAGGGCCAGAGCCAACTTGCCAGCACAGAGCTGGACTTTCTGAATGTCCACTCCAGGAGAGATGGGGAGGAGAGACCAGCAAGTGCCTCTGCATGGGTTCCAGCTCCACCTGGGCAGGGACACAGGGAAATGGCCAAGCACATGGGGCTGCAGGTGGTGGCTCAGCATCGTCTGAGTCTTTCAACTCCTCTCTGAGGTCTCTCCATGACAGGGGTATAAGGCTGAGCTCCCCCTTTGACAGCGGCAGCTTCACCCAAGGTGGTGTCATGAGACGTCGTTCCCCAGGATGGCAGCACCTTCTTTCCCAAAGAACAGATTCCTGCAGTCAGTTGCAGTGGCATGGGTTATGTTTCAGGGGCTGGGGCTTGGCCAAACCACCTGTGAGTCACTGACCATGGCTGCCAGTGCACCTTCATCTTTACACTGAGTGCTGCTGGGCTGTATTGGTTGGTTCTTCCTATTCAACCACAAATAAAGAGGCAGAGGTTGTGTTAAAATGGAGATGCTGCCAGACAAGGCAGTCTGAGAGGGACAGTTTTGGGTCAGGGGACTTTATCCCTGCCTAATAAGATGGTCCTGGCTGTTGTCATGCCCATGGTGTTTGGTGCTGGGGTAGCAGCAGAATGTCACTGCTGTCCCCCTGTCTCTGGAACACTCTCAGGTACAGACATTGGCCATGCTCAAAGCCCCTCAAAGACCATCACACTGGGGCAGCAAGCAGGAAGTAAGAGAGTTAAGTTTTTCTGTATTTATTCTTAATGCTTTTATTTGACCCTGCTCAGGATCCTTTTCTTACAACCACCACATCCACTTCTCCCGTGGGTGCTTCCTCAAAATCCTTAGTAACTGCAGCATTGAGTCAGAAAGTTCCTGGTTTTCCTGGCATCCCCTTTCTTCCTCCCCCTCAAACCAGCCCTCCCCAACTACACATTCCCAGCTCAGAGCACTGCATTAATGCTCCATTTTATTGCATGCTCTTAATGACGCATCTGCAGATACTTCCCCTCTCTAACTGAGCAAATTCTTGCTGGGATGGAAATTTTAAAATGAGAGTCAGATTGTTTCCACATCACAAGGCACAGCCAGGCTTTAAATATGACAAAATTCCTGAAATCTGTTATCCTGTCACCTAAGTATTTAAATAATTAACTACAGAAATATCCCACAGCCCTGGCTGAGAAGGCGAGAGTGTTTGCATACTAATTGATCACTAAATGCAAAGCAAACAGCTCATGGATCTGTCAATAATTACTTTAGAAGAGGCAGCCACGGTCACTGAAATGAACTTAATCTACTCAAAGACTCAGCAGCACTTACAGGTGTAAGCACCGGCTCTGGCTGTTCACTCTAATGACTTTATTATTTCAATGTCATTAGCCCTGTTCCTCTCCAAGTTCTGCTAATGGGCACGCACATAACCAGCCTTTGCTACTGAATCATTCTCCCACTTCTTTATTTATTCCTTTCACTCTGTGGGGGCTGCAATTGCTTTCTATATCTATGCACACACATATATTGATCTTCTTTTTTTTTTTTTTAATTAGAACTGAAAGGACAATTTTCCTGCTGAAGGTGGCAATCAGAGGAAAGTATGGTTCATTTCCAAGGGGCTCCCACCTCCAGATCCTCAGCACATGCTGTGCATCCCGGGCTCCCTTACATAAAGACACATCAGAGCGAGGAAATGAGCCTGGCTGCTGTTTAACCATTGGGATGCTACTGCAGATTTTTTTCTAGGAGCCTGGGATGCTGAAACAAAGCCAGAGCATCCTCTGAGTGTGTCGCTTCCTGAATCCATCCTGGTCCCACCCTGCATGTGTCTCCAGGGTCTTGGCTGAACCATCCCCAAGGACACGTGTTCTCTGTCCAGCTTCTCTCTTCTATCCCCCTCTTTCCCTGCTGCCCCAAAGCCCCTGCAACATCTTGGCTTCAAAATGCTGCCCTGCCTGTGCCAAAAACCTTGGATTTGCTCAGGAGGGGCAGCTGCCTCATCTTCCCTGGGTCCCCCCTGCCTCGGCTTCCCTGGCACTGCGGTGGTGGCTTGCTGCAGCCTCCGTTAATGAGGACTGGTGCAGGAGACTCTGAAGTTCCCTTAGTAAAAATCTCCCTGGGACTGACCCAAATCCATCTCAGAACTCCAGGGGCGGATGTTTCTGAGGATTTTCTGTGAAATGACATGTCAGCAGCCGCATTCACACCGTTCCCAGGTGGGAGATGGATGCGGCGGGGCAGTGCCTGAAAGGAGACAGATAATTTTACACTTTCTGGATGTTACTTGAGTAAAAGGAGGATGGAGATGAATAGTCTTGGTCTACAGGGAGCTTTAGAGACTCACCGAGCTCTGCTGAGCACCGGTAATGCCCTCAGTGCGCACCCTGCAGGTGAGGAGTACCCGGACTCCCCTGCTGCCTCCAGCCCTGGTGTCTCTGCACCCCATGGCCAGGTGGACATGTCCCCTTTCCTTTTTTCTTGCTGGGACAGGGGGTCTTTCAGACAGCCACCACTGCATTTATGCAGCATGTAAGACTCCCCAAGCCATGCTGGGCAGAGATGGGAATTTCACTGCATGATCCCTTAAAAATCATTAGTATTTCTCCATTAAGCAATGAGCCCTCACTGTCTTGGCTCAAAACCCCTGCTTAGACCCTTTTGGCTTTTGGCTCAAAACCTTTGTTTAGTCCAAACCCTAGCAGGATGAAGGACCAGGCTCACCCTTTTCAAAGTCAGTCAGCTGTAAGATGGGAGAAAATTTTCCCTACAGGCATCTCAGCATTGCCTGGAGGTGGTGGTGATGTTTCTTTGAAGCACTTGAAGTCGCACATCCCCCAGTGCAGGACAAGCGTGGCAGCCATCTCTGACTCTGCCATCCCCAGCCCTCTTGAGGATGAAGTAGCGATGGGGGTTGCTTCTTTTAACCCAGAGCACAGAGCTTCTCACTCAGAGTGTGAAAAAGTGCCTCGTAGGAGGATTATTTGCCTTGGCATTAAGCTTGAATAAACAGGCAGGGGACACTGGGTGAGGGATGGAGGGCGCTGAGCTCAGACACACGCTAATGAATGTGGCATCCTTGAGTGTGTGAAGGAAGGGAAGGCAGACAGAGCTGTCTGTGTGGGAGGCCTCAGCACTGACAGTACACTAATCAGTGCAGCCTCTGCCTCAGCCCTGCTATTGCTCAACCCATTAGCTGAGCTGTTATCATACAGCTTTCTCATAGCCCACCCCTTTGGTGGTTCTGGCTCACAACAAAAGGCAACCTTTGGTCTTCTTCAGAGCATCTTACTTACAAGATCACCTGTGACCAAAGAGGGGCTGCTCCCACATAAACCAGTTGCTTCCTATACCCCACTCTCCAAATCGAAGCCTGAGTAAGCCAGCCTCTTTTTTCCAAGTCATGTGATGCAAATACTTATTGATCCCCTTTGCTCTGGGCATCTTCCTTTGTGAGAGATGGAAATAATTTAAAAAATCAGGTTCTCCGTCCTTATTTTGTGGGGTGAAGGGATGATTTGTGTTGCTGTCACAAGTCCTTCTGTTGTCAGCAATGTCCCAGACCCACTGTGCCTTGTGCCCACAAGGTCCCTGTGCTGCGTGTACTGGGTTGCAGCCTTTTTCTCCTTTGTTGCATCAATCAGTGAAGTAGGAACGAGAAGGCTTGAAACAGCTTTTTTAACAATCCTTGCCACGACTCCACCACCAGCCTCTTTGACTTCATGATTTATTTCTTTTCAGGAGTGAGCTAGACTGTGAAATCACTTTGAAGTTTTTCTCCTGAGAGGAAACATCAGGAAAGTATTAATACAACCAATTTTTTTTCTGTGATAGAGGGAAAAAGAAAACCAAGGCAGAAATAAGAAGAGCTCCTGCAGAGTTGTTTACTCTAGATTAAACTGTCCTAAACTCTCCAGATCTTAACAGCTTTAGCTGAGGAACAGCCTGGAAGTGATTAATTTATAAGGTGACAAATATAACTTGCAGGCAAGAGGCAATTTGACTGTTCGGCTGGGAGCGAAGAGGCTGTAAACAGGTTGTTCCACCCTCTGAACAATATATTTCCTTTCAAGTTGGGGATAAAATTTAGAGCTCTGGATGCCTTGGGTTTTGGTATCTGACCCAGAGCTTTTTGGCCGTAGCTTTACTGGTCTTTGACAGTCTTTTACCAGCTGATGGACATTCATGGCTCTGTGCGGCCTGAAGGTCACATCACCCCCCTGAGAACTGCTGCAATGAGTGATTCAGCCAAAACTCTGCTGGGTTGTGCTCAGCTGGGCAGGGGAACATTCAGAGGGAAGGCACATCCAGGGAGATGTAGCCATGTGCCTGTGCACCCATCTGCCCCAGGGGCTGAGTGGGGGCTGGAGCTGCATTCTGGGTGCAGGCACAGTCACCTGTCTCACAAGTTCTCTTCAGAAAGCCAGATCATCTCTCAGGACTAATGACATTAATTGTGCCTGGACGAAAGTAGACGCACGATGTTTAATTTATTCTTCCTGTATTGCTGTTGATTGCTTGTTATTCTATTACCCCCCCACTGGATAGATCTTGTACTCAATTATCACACTCATGACCTGCCTTTGCTGCTAATGTGACACTCTTGTTTCCTCTTCACTACAACATCCTCTGAAATAACATAATGCATCAGTTCTGTGCAGCGGCACACGGGGCTGGGCGCTCTGTGGATCTCACACGGTGGTGCCGAGCAATCCCTGCAGCAAGAGACACCATCCTTCCGTGGTATGTGTTTAATGAAATATTTTGTGAGTTGGAGTCGTCTCTGCTGCTGTCCCCAGGCCTTGTGTTTTGACCAGGCACCAGAGGCTTGAGAGTTATTGATCTGGGTAAGTCGGGGAGTTGTGAATAAGCTTGTTCCCTCCAATGGAAGGAGGGATCTCGCAGGAGATGTATGAAGGCATCGGCTCGCTCCTTGTAGCTACTGCAGCTTTCCCATATGTCTTTCTGTTAAAATGTGCTCTGGCTTAACTAAGACGAGAATTAGAGGAAGGCTGAGGGCTGCAGGAAACAAAAATTTGGCAACCCACAGCCAGGATGTGGGATGCCTTTGTAGCCCAGCACATCAGACGATGGGGTGCAACACAGATTTATCTTCTTCCTAATCGTGACTTGGAAGGTCACCCCTTCCCACCCACAGCTGTGACACAATACCTTTTGTGCAGCAAGATGGGAGTATTGGTCTGCCTCCCAGAGCTCCAGTTTTAATCTTCTGCATGGTCTGGCCAGGCTCAGCAGGGAAGTGGGTCACAACCACACAGGCTGAAGGAGACTTGCAGGACCCATGTGTGCAGAGCAGAAGATGCTCATCCTGCCACAGGGATTTGCCAGTCCTGAGCTGTCCATTGAGTCAGAGTCACTCTGACCCTGCTCCAAGCAGACTCACAGTCCCCCACACTCAGCCTGAGTGAAGACCTGTTGCTCCCTGTGCAAGAAGGGCCTGTGTGGTTTTCCCTTCCTCACTGCCTCCTTCATCACTGATGTATTTCAAAACAAGAGTTTTCACAGTTCATTTTTGCCAGTTTCAGAGAAAAATACTTCCTCAAGGCAGCAGTTCTCTGACTCAATAGCTTTGTTCATATCACTGGCTGCAAATGGGCTTCCAGAAGCCAGGCTCCAACTTGCCTCCTAATAAACAAGATTCAAAGAAGACTGGTTTGAGGGAGGATCCTAAAAACTACTGCATCTCCAGGTCTTAGCAATGCTGCTCTCTGATAAAAGCCAATGATTGGGATGGTTTTTGGGAACTCTGACCATTGCAAGGCCATTGGACAGACCTCATGCAGGGATGGGAAATGTCTCCTTCCCTGCACTGGAAAATAAAAGAAAATTATTCTCAAAACTCAGGCTCTGAATGGCAGTTAAAGGCTATGCTGGGGCAGATCCTTCCAAACCATGGCCAAATCCCATTAAATGAGCCTCTTTCTGCTGCCAGCAGTGTTTTATCAGCTCCATGAATTCACGATCCAGGGCTCGCTCCTGGCCTTTGGCGATGACTGTGTGTCTGGCTGCTCAGCCCCTGGGGCATCCCTACTGCTCTTCCAAAGTTTCTCCCATGGACCAGCAAATAAAACATCCCTGGTGCTAACAACTGATCTTGGAGATGTTTTATTCCCCTTCACATAATGTCCTGGTTTCTCATAAACACAGGAGGATGCAGCCTCCAGTCCTGCGTGGTGCAGAAGTGCCATTAGGGCAGCCGGCGCAAGCACCGAGCAGCAGGCAATTTAGGATGATAGTGTGCTAAAACAGTTGAACAACCCACAGCCAATTCAAAAGCTTTCTGGCAGCTCTCCCTTCATTTTTGAGATTTCTATCTTACGGACCTATATAGGAGCAGATTAGTAGAGATAAATTGGATAGCAACTCTGCCTAATGTGTCAGCAAGGCTAGATTACAGCTCTCTGATGCTTTATGATGCTTGGTGGTGCTGTCAGAGGTTTCTCCTAGGTCCTGAAGGAGGCTTTTGTGAGGCTTTACCCAGAGCACGGAGGCCAGAGGGGAGCAGCCAATTCCAGTGCTGAGCTTCATGGTTTTGGTTTGAGGCTGTTCTGTACCCAGGTGCTGCCTCGTCCTTCCCCCGCTGTGCTGGCTGTCTGTTCCCCAAATTACTCCATGGGCACTGGAAAGAGAAAGGGGTCTGTCAGAGCATGAGGAGGACTTCAGGCTTGGTCCAAATTGCCATCTCCAAACTGCTCCCTGGAGACGTTGCTCCTCCTCCTCGGCTGCGTGCAAAGCGGAGGAAGGACCCCTGTGGATTTATCCTGTTTGAAGTCCTGAGAGGCAGTGAGCTGCCTCCAGTGGGGGCGAGTCTGCCTTGGTGCTTCCACAATTCCCTGTGATCCTTACCCTCCTCTCTGATCTTGTCCAGATGCCACCGCCACTTGTTAACTACAGCATCCTTGCATCCAGCTGCTCAGCACCACCCGGCTCTGATATGCAGAGATTCACAGCAGAGGGTATCTGTGAGCACATTCCTTTCTGCCCATAAATACAGATATTTTTCCTTTTAAATCATGACTACATCAGCTCCATTCTATTTACTCCATTACCCACAGGCAAATTGTAAAATGATAGCCCTGTACTTCAGCTGGGAGGCTGTGCTTTGAGCAGCTCCTGCAGCTCAGAAACTCTTATTAATGCTGTGCTGTGAAGGGAAGTGTTGGGGACCAGAGAACGTGTGATTACTCATGATAAAAATGATGGGAAATATTCCAAGAGGAATGTACTAAAAAGACCCCCCAGTCTACTAACCACCAAGACTAGGGGGTATACTGAAGCTACTCAATTTAAACCTTATTTGCCACTCTAGGGGATTTTGCTCACTTTCGTTATTTAATCCACTTACTTTCATAGGCAGACAGGCAGATGGACAGGGAGTGATCCCTCTCTCACTCTTCACCCCCTTATCTGCAGACTTCTGTCTGCCTGACACTATCATTTTGTGGCCTCTGCCTGCATTTTTTTAAAGTGTTCGAAGTTGTTCTTTGAGAGATAAATCCTCCGGCAGCTTAAACTAAAAAATCTGAAATAGTCCTGGCTGGAGCAGGGATTAAGCAGCAAACCCTTATTTATTTTCTCCTCGATGCTTAAATCAGACCTTTCCTGCTGTTCCTATGAAGTGTTGCCTGTCCTGCCCCTGCAGACCCATCCTCTGCAGAAGGGCACTTCTGGCATCAACCTGCCCTGGGAATTGAGGAGAATCCCCTGACTGTGCAGGGGATCCTCTGGGGGATGACTGGGCCCCACAGGAGACACAGGAAGCAAAACAGCCCCATCTGTCCACAAAATTTCCCATCATTATTCATTTCATCTGCTTGCCTTAAAAGCACTCACATACCTGGACAGAAACATCCTTGTGCACAGTTACTTTATTAATATGCTTGTTTTTAACAAAATGCACTAACTCCAAACATTAAGTTGTGTTTACTATACCTCTGGAGATGTTTTGGAAACCACCTAGCAGTAATCTTGCCTCTAACTGTAATCAAAATGGGAATCCCCAGAAAAATCTATGAAAGATGGTATCTGGGGTCTGAACTGGCAGGTAATGGAGCCTTCAGAGCTAATAACTTCATGCCCTTTTGTTGACTGGCAGCTTCAAAATTGAATGTCTCTGGTTGTTGCTCTTGGGAGCAGAGCTTCCTGTGGCTGTTCCTCGGCAAACAGTGATTAAACTGCAGCTTTATGCTGCCAGAAAAAAAAAAAAAGATGGAAAAAAGTAGCTTTGTAAACAAGCTCTCAGGAGAAGCCCTCCAGTTTGCCCTGCTCACCTTGTACCTTCTCAAAGTGAACATAACCCTCCTTCTTCAAAAATCTGAGGTTTACTTAAAAATTGCCAGACTAAATTTTTTAAAAATTTATTTTTATTATTATTATTACAATCAGTGTTGGGAAACTAATTTGTCTTTCTCATTTTGCCATTGTTCAGGTTCTTATTTCTCTGCATGGGCAGAGGAGAGGAAGACAGGGACCTTGAGCCCTGGCAGCACAGGACAAAGATGTGGGGATCGCTCCTTGTCCAGGCAAACCTCTCTGCTGGCTCAGTCCTGCTCTCTTGGCTGCTGAGAGACTCTGCACATAGGAGCTGCTGTGCACAGACCTAACAGAGTGCTAAGGAATAGCAGGGCTATGTGGTATCATTCCTGGCACGTGGAATTACAGCCTGGACACAGCCAGTGCTTCACTCCTGGATGCTGCTTCCCCATATTTGCCTGCTGAGCAAATTTCTGAGAGAACATTTAAAAATCAGACACTCTAAATGTCATAAATGAGCAATCACATTTTTTTCTGTTGTTTGGTTTGCTTTCCTTTGGCTTGTTTCTCCTCTTTTTTCCATTTTCATGTATTGGTACTCGGGGTCAGGCACGACTGCAGTGGGTGCAACACGAGCCACCTACGAGTGCCCCTTCGCTGTGCCAGGGCTCTGGAGCAGACACTGGCTGTGGAACCAAAGCAGATGCTGATAAGAAAAAATGCTGAGATAAAACCCAGAAAAATCCATCATTTTCCTTATGCCCTTCAAATAAAACCCCCCTCCTGTTGAACAGGGGCTTGTTATTGCAGCATCTTGAGAGGAGGATGTTGCCATATAGCTAATGTGATGATTTCAGGTACAGTTGCTGATGCCTGATTAAACATCTCTGGGATCAAGCAGACTGCTTGGATTGAACGGGCCATTATTCTATCCCACTAACAGCAGACTCTCAGAAGCATGTTATAATTAAAATCAGGATAGGTGTCATCACTACGTTTTGATGAAAAGAGCTTCTGGCTTTGCACACATCCAGGCGTGTTGGGTGAAAGGCAGAGGACAAATCCTGTGGCTTCCTCGGTTTCCTTTTCCTTCAGCACGAGGGAGCACATTGTGGTTGTGCATTAGGGTATTTAGGGAATAAAATATAAGATAATTCAGAACTTGGTGGACAAGACTAGATCTGTTCCTACTGCTAGAGCCAATGATAATGCCTGCCATGCCCTGGGTTCAAAGAAGCTGGCACAGGAGGTGGGTGGTGAGACCCTGAGTCCAAGCCCTGCTGTGGGTTTGGGGATGCGCTTGAGCACTGTGGACAGCCTTGGTCTTTGCACTGATGTAGAATATTTAGAGGAGGTACAGGGAAGACTGAAATAGTGCAGGAGACAGGAGAGCTGCCTTAGGAAGAGACAATAAAAAGGCTGAGAGTCTTAGCAGAGAGAGGAGAAGGCTTGAGGAGGATGAAATCATGAAGGTTTTAGGTAAGGTGACTTGTTAACTGCATCCCACAGCACCCTCACTGAAACTAGCAGGATACCAATTCAAACCAGGTACAAGGTAGCAGGGATTTGCACAGAGGCAGGACATGTCCTAAACATGCTGCCTGGAGATTGTGGGCTCTGACAATGTCAGCAGGGTTGGTGCAAGAGCAGCTGTTATGGAGGCTGTCCTTCGATCCATGGCACAGGGCAGAAGCAGAATGGAGCATAGCACTACCCTCCTGCTCAGAGCTCAGCAAACTCTCCTTTCTTCCCAGTGTAAGATATTCAAGTAAAGGCTGTAAAATTCCTGGGGCTGCTTTGCATGTGGGATGTTTGTCATGATCAGCGTGGGGTGTCACTTAAAATCTGATTCATCCAGATCCCCCTGGAACGGCATGTTTAATATGAATTATCTTTTATCCTCCAGCAATTTTCTGACTGCTCCTCTCTATAGATCTGCACGATATAGAAAATGCTGTATATCTCCTTTCATGCAGCCAGTGTAGAAATTAAACATCTTACCTCCTCAAGGGACAGATTTTTCCCTGAGCAGGAGCCCAGGTAGAAGAGCTGGCAGACTGGTTTGTCCCTTCTGGTTGCAGAGACACAGCCTTGGTCACAGC